>BTPG01000001.1:305619586-305887086 GCA_036245525.1 Semisulcospira habei | reverse complement strand
TAGCTCCAAGGGACATAATTTTTCAATAAATTCTGAGAATGCTGTGCTAATGCCATGGAAATCCAGGCTGGTAAGCTTACATTGTGTCATCAGGACATCAGCTGTCCTTTTGTGACTGCATCGCTTATTAGATCTTTTGAGCCTTCCACTGAACACCTACTACATAAGGTAATAGGGACTACCCCCAGGCGCCCCGCAACCCGCTGGAGAATATCCAGTCTCCCCCCCCCCCCCCCCCGAGAGGGGAGGCTAGTGCATGAATATTCCCAAACAGATCTTGGACCTGCTGGATAGATTTAAGATTTTGCCGCCTACGACCGGTTTCGACCCAAGGTGGGTCTCATCAGGTAGGCATACGGCGTAACCTGAAATTGCAAACACAACGCATATACTAGAAGCCGCCTCCAGAATTTGACTGGTAGCAACCACTAGGCCAGCGTGGATTGCATCCCTAAAGCTTTATGGGGTGTTGCAGTGGAAGAAGACTGACTAATTTTGAAAAGGCAACACCTAGGCAATTTTGTGGTACAATTATTCATTACTTATAACAAAGGCGTCGCCCAAGCCAAAAAATGCACTCAATCAGAGTAGCTCCAAGGGACATAATTTTTCAATAAATTCTGAGAATGCTGTGCTAATGCCATGGAAATCCAGGCTGGTAAGCTTGCATTGTGTCATCAGGACATCAGCTGTCCTTTTGTGACTGCATCGCTTATTAGATCTTTTGAGCCTTCCACTGAACACCTACTACATAAAGTAATAGGGACTACCCCCAGGCGCCCCGCAACCCGCTGGAGAATATCCAGTCCTCCCCCCCCGAGAGGGGAGGCTAGTGCATGAATATTCCCAAACAGATCTTGGACCTGCTGGATAGATTTAAGATTTTGCCGCCTACGACCGGTTTCGACCCAAGGTGGGTCTCATCAGGTAGGCATACGGCGTAACCTGAAATTGCAAACACAACGCATATACTAGAAGCCGCCTCCAGAATTTGACTGGTAGCAACCACTAGGCCAGCGTGGATTGCATCCCTAAAGCTTTATGGGGTGTTGCAGTGGAAGAAGACTGACTAATTTTGAAAAGGCAACACCTAGGCAATTTTGTGGTACAATTATTCATTACTTATAACAAAGGCGTCGCCCAAGCCAAAAAATGCACTCAATCAGAGTAGCTCCAAGGGACATAATTTTTCAATAAATTCTGAGAATGCTGTGCTAATGCCATGGAAATCCAGGCTGGTAAGCTTGCATTGTGTCATCAGGACATCAGCTGTCCTTTTGTGACTGCATCGCTTATTAGATCTTTTGAGCCTTCCACTGAACACCTACTACATAAAGTAATAGGGACTACCCCCAGGCGCCCCGCAACCCGCTGGAGAATATCCAGTCCTCCCCCCCGAGAGGGGAGGCTAGTGCATGAATATTCCCAAACAGATCTTGGACCTGCTGGATAGATTTAAGATTTTGCCACCTACGACCGGTTTCGACCCAAGGTGGGTCTCATCAGGTAGCCCCACCCGGGTCTGCCCTGGGGGACTTGGGTGGGGTTAGGTATTTTTTAGTTCCCAGGGTCACCCTGGTCAGCCCCACAGGGTGGGTTTTTCTCTCTATTCTGGGGCATTTGTTTCTGTCTACCCTTTGTCCATTCACCTGTATTTGCCTTTTTAAAACTCTCCCTACTGTCTGCACTGCCTGTAGCTCTTGATATTGGATGTGTGTTGCTAAATGGTCTTAGCTTTATTTAGGCCCCATGTGTTAGGTTTATTTAATGTATTTGACCGGCTGGCGACATACATTCAATGTTCTGTTTATTGTTTTTCACAAGCAGTGCAGGCACGTCCTGAGAAAGCCTTGTTGCTGTCGGGACGTTAAGCAATGTACAATCAATCATCAGGTAGGCATACGGCGTAACCTGAAATTGCAAACACAACGCATATACTAGAAGCCGCCTCCAGAATTTGACTGGTAGCAACCACTAGGCCAGCATGGATTGCATCCCTAAAGCTTTATGGGGTGTTGCAGTGGAAGAAGACTGACTAATTTTGAAAAGGCAACACCTAGGCAATTTTGTGGTACAATTATTCATTACTTATAACAAAGGTGTCGCCCAAGCCAAAAAATGCACTCAATCAGAGTAGCTCCAAGGGACATAATTTTTCAATAAATTCTGAGAATGCTGTGCTAATGCCATGGAAATCCAGGCTGGTAAGCTTGCATTGTGTCATCAGGACATCAGCTGTCCTTTTGTGACTGCATCGCTTATTAGATCTTTTGAGCCTTCCACTGAACACCTACTACATAAAGTAATAGGGACTACCCCCAGGCGCCCCGCAACCCGCTGGAGAATATCCAGTCCTCCCCCCCGAGAGGGGAGGCTAGTGCATGAATATTCCCAAACAGATCTTGGACCTGCTGGATAGACTTAAGATTTTGCCGCCTACGACCGGTTTCGACCCAAGGTGGGTCTCATCAGGTAGGCATACGGCGTAACCTGAAATTGCAAACACAACGCATATATTAGAAGCCGCCTCCAGAATTTGACTGGTAGCAACCACTAGGCCAGCGTGGATTGCATCCCTAAAGCTTTATGGGGTGTTGCAGTGGAAGAAGACTGACTAATTTTGAAAAGGCAACACCTAGGCAATTTTGTGGTACAATTATTCATTACTTATAACAAAGGCGTCGCCCAAGCCAAAAAATGCACTCAATCAGAGTAGCTCCAAGGGACATAATTTTTCAATAAATTCTGAGAATGCTGTGCTAATGCCATGGAAATCTAGGCTGGTAAGCTTGCATTGTGTCATCAGGACATCAGCTGTCCTTTTGTGACTGCATCGCTTATTAGATCTTTTGAGCCTTCCACTGAACACCTACTACATAAAGTAATAGGGACTACCCCCAGGCGCCCCGCAACCCGCTGGAGAATATCCAGTCCTCCCCCCCCGAGAGGGGAGGCTAGTGCATGAATATTCCCAAACAGATCTTGGACCTGCTGGATAGATTTAAGATTTTGCCGCCTACGACCGGTTTCGACCCAAGGTGGGTCTCATCAGGTAGGCATACGGCGTAACCTGAAATTGCAAACACAACGCATATACTAGAAGCCGCCTCCAGAATTTGACTGGTAGCAACCACTAGGCCAGCGTGGATTGCATCCCTAAAGCTTTATGGGGTGTTGCAGTGGAAGAAGACTGACTAATTTTGAAAAGGCAACACCTAGGCAATTTTGTGGTACAATTATTCATTACTTATAACAAAGGCGTCGCCCAAGCCAAAAAATGCACTCAATCAGAGTAGCTCCAAGGGACATAATTTTTCAATAAATTCTGAGAATGCTGTGCTAATGCCATGGAAATCCAGGCTGGTAAGCTTGCATTGTGTCATCAGGACATCAGCTATCCTTTTGTGACTGCATCGCTTATTAGATCTTTTGAGCCTTCCACTGAACACCTACTACATAAAGTAATAGGGACTACCCCCAGGCGCCCCGCAACCCGCTGGAGAATATCCAGTCCTCCCCCCCCGAGAGGGGAGGCTAGTGCATGAATATTCCCAAACAGATCTTGGACCTGCTGGATAGATTTAAGATTTTGCCGCCTACGACCGGTTTCGACCCAAGGTGGGTCTCATCAGGTAGGCATACGGCGTAACCTGAAATTGCAAACACAACGCATATACTAGAAGCCGCCTCCAGAATTTGACTGGTAGCAACCACTAGGCCAGCGTGGATTGCATCCCTAAAGCTTTATGGGGTGTTGCAGTGGAAGAAGACTGACTAATTTTGAAAAGGCAACACCTAGGCAATTTTGTGGTACAATTATTCATTACTTATAACAAAGGCGTCGCCCAAGCCAAAAAATGCACTCAATCAGAGTAGCTCCAAGGGACATAATTTTTCAATAAATTCTGAGAATGCTGTGCTAATGCCATGGAAATCCAGGCTGGTAAGCTTGCATTGTGTCATCAGGACATCAGCTGTCCTTTTGTGACTGCATCGCTTATTAGATCTTTTGAGCCTTCCACTGAACACCTACTACATAAAGTAATAGGGACTACCCCCAGGCGCCCCGCAACCCGCTGGAGAATATCCAGTCCTCCCCCACGAGAGGGGAGGCTAGTGCATGAATATTCCCAAACAGATCTTGGACCTGCTGGATAGATTTAAGATTTTGCCGCCTACGACCGGTTTCGACCCAAGGTGGGTCTCATCAGGTAGGCATACGGCGTAACCTGAAATTGCAAACACAACGCATATACTAGAAGCCGCCTCCAGAATTTGACTGGTAGCAACCACTAGGCCAGCGTGGATTGCATCCCTAAAGCTTTATGGGGTGTTGCAGTGGAAGAAGACTGACTAATTTTGAAAAGGCAACACCTAGGCAATTTTGTGGTACAATTATTCATTACTTATAACAAAGGTGTCGCCCAAGCCAAAAAATGCACTCACCCCACCCGGGTCTGCCCTGGGGGACTTGGGTGGGGTTAGGTACTTTTTAGTTCCCAGGGTCACCCTGGTCAGCCCCACAGGGTGAGTTTTTCTCTCTATTCTGGGGCATGTGTTTCTGTCTACCTGAGGTCCATTCACCTGTATTTGCCTTTTTAAAACTCTCCCTACTGTCTGCACTGCCTGTAGCTCTTGATATTGGATGTGTGTTGCTAAATGGTCTTAGCTTTATTTAGGCCCCATGTGTTAGGTTTATTTAATGTATTTGACCGGCTGGCGACATACATTCAATGTTCTGTTTATTTTTTTTTTTTCACAAGCAGTGCAGGCACGTCCTGAGAAAGCCTTGTTGCTGTCGGGACGCTAAGCAATGTACAATCAATCAATCAAAAAATGCACTCAATCAGAGTAGCTCCAAGGGACATAATTTTTCAATAAATTCTGAGAATGCTGTGCTAATGCCATGGAAATCCAGGCTGGTAAGCTTGCATTGTGTCATCAGGACATCAGCTGTCCTTTTGTGACTGCATCGCTTATTAGATCTTTTGAGCCTTCCACTGAACACCTACTACATAAAGTAATAGGGACTACCCCCAGGCGCCCCGCAACCCGCTGGAGAATATCCAGTCCTCCCCCCCCCGAGAGGGGAGGCTAGTGTATGAATATTCCCAAACAGATCTTGGACCTGCTGGATAGATTTAAGATTTTGCCGCCTACGACCGGTTTCGACCCAAGGTGGGTCTCATCAGGTAGGCATACGGCGTAACCTGAAATTGCAAACACAACGCATATACTAGAAGCCGCCTCCAGAATTTGACTGGTAGCAACCACTAAGCCAGCGTGGATTGCATCCCTAAAGCTTTATGGGGTGTTGCAGTGGAAGAAGACTGACTAATTTTGAAAAGGCAACACCTAGGCAATTTTGTGGTACAATTATTCATTACTTATAACAAAGGCGTCGCCCAAGCCAAAAAATGCACTCAATCAGAGTAGCTCCAAGGGACATAATTTTTCAATAAATTCTGAGAATGCTGTGCTAATGCCATGGAAATCCAGGCTGGTAAGCTTGCATTGTGTCATCAGGACATCAGCTGTCCTTTTGTGACTGCATCGCTTATTAGATCTTTTGAGCCTTCCACTGAACACCTACTACATAAAGTAATAGGGACTACCCCCAGGCGCCCCGCAACCCGCTGGAGAATATCCAGTCCTCCCCCCCGAGAGGGGAGGCTAGTGCATGAATATTCCCAAACAGATCTTGGACCTGCTGGATAGATTTAAGATTTTGCCGCCGTAGGCAAACCGGTCGTAGGCGGCAAAATCTTAAATCTATCCAGCAGGTCCAAGATCTGTTTGGGAATATTCATGCACTAGCCTCCCCTCTTGGGGGGGAGGACTGGATATTCTCCAGCGGGTTGCCGGGCGCCTGGGGGTAGTCCCTACTACTTTATGTAGTAGGTGTTCAGTGGAAGGCTCAAAAGATCTAATAAGCGATGCAGTCACAAAAGGACAGCTGATGTCCTGATGACACAATGCAAGCTTACCAGCCTGGATTTCCATGGCATTAGCACAGCATTCTCAGAATTTATTGAAAAATTATGTCCCTTGGAGCTACTCTGATTGAGTGCATTTTTTGGCTTGGGCGACGCCTTTGTTATAAGTAATGAATAATTGTACCACAAAATTGCCTAGGTGTTGCCTTTTCAAAATTAGTCAGTCTTCTTCCACTGCAACACCCCATAAAGCTTTAGGGATGCAATCCACGCTGGCCTAGTGGTTGCTACCAGTCAAATTCTGGAGGCGGCTTCTAGTATATGCGTTGTATTTGCAATTTCAGGTTACGCCGTATGCCTACCTGATGAGACCCACCTTGGGTCGAAACCGGTCGTAGGCGGCAAAATCTTAAATCTATCCAGCAGGTCCAAGATCTGTTTGGGAATATTCATGCACTAGCCTCCCCTCTCGGGGGGGAGGACTGGATATTCTCCAGCGGGTTGCGGGGCGCCTGGGGGTAGTCCCTATTACTTTATGTAGTAGGTGTTCAGTGGAAGGCTCAAAAGATCTAATAAGCGATGCAGTCACAAAAGGACAGCTGATGTCCTGATGACACAATGCAAGCTTACCAGCCTGGATTTCCATGGCATTAGCACAGCATTCTCAGAATTTATTGAAAAATTATGTCCCTTGGAGCTACTCTGATTGAGTGCATTTTTTGGCTTGGGCGACGCCTTTGTTATAAGTAATGAATAATTGTACCACAAAATTGCCTAGGTGTTGCCTTTTCAAAATTAGTCAGTCTTCTTCCACTGCAACACCCCATAAAGCTTTAGGGATGCAATCCACGCTGGCCTAGTGGTTGCTACCAGTCAAATTCTGGAGGCGGCTTCTAGTATATGCGTTGTGTTTGCAATTTCAGGTTACGCCGTATGCCTACCTGATGAGACCCACCTTGGGTCGAAACCGGTCGTAGGCGGCAAAATCTTAAATCTATCCAGCAGGTCCAAGATCTGTTTGGGAATATTCATGCACTAGCCTCCCCTCTCGGGGGGGAGGACTGGATATTCTCCAGCGGGTTGCGGGGCGCCTGGGGGTAGTCCCTATTACTTTATGTAGTAGGTGTTCAGTGGAAGGCTCAAAAGATCTAATAAGCGATGCAGTCACAAAAGGACAGCTGATGACACAATGTAAGCTTACCAGCCTGGATTTCCATGGCATTAGCACAGCATTCTCAGAATTTATTGAAAAATTATGTCCCTTGGAGCTACTCTGATTGAGTGCATTTTTTGGCTTGGGCGACGCCTTTGTTATAAGTAATGAATAATTGTACCACAAAATTGCCTAGGTGTTGCCTTTTCAAAATTAGTCAGTCTTCTTCCACTGCAACACCCCATAAAGCTTTAGGGATGCAATCCACGCTGGCCTAGTGGTTGCTACCAGTCAAATTCTGGAGGCGGCTTCTAGTATATGCGTTGTGTTTGCAATTTCAGGTTACGCCGTATGCCTACCTGATGAGACCCACCTTGGGTCGAAACCGGTCGTAGGCGGCAAAATCTTAAATCTATCCAGCAGGTCCAAGATCTGTTTGGGAATATTCATGCACTAGCCTCCCCTCTCGGGGGGGAGGACTGGATATTCTCCAGCGGGTTGCGGGGCGCCTGGGGGTAGTCCCTATTACTTTATGTAGTAGGTGTTCAGTGGAAGGCTCAAAAGATCTAATAAGCGATGCAGTCACAAAAGGACAGCTGATGTCCTGATGACACAATGCAAGCTTACCAGCCTGGATTTCCATGGCATTAGCACAGCATTCTCAGAATTTATTGAAAAATTATATATATATATATATGAATGACTTCGTACATGACATTGTTGTGACCCCACAGGGAAGGTCCCCTGCAGGTGAGGAACCCCCACATCTGCCAGATGAAGGAGGATGTCCTCTACCACATCGCCCTTGGCAACAAAACCCATGACCTCAAGGACATGTTTAATGATGTCAAGGTCAGTTTGTGCATGCTAGGTGAATGTGAATTTTGTAGTGGGTGTGCATTATTTGGGCTGTGCACATTGCTGGATAGGTGTAGGTAGATTTTGGTTTGGTTTGGTTGCTTGGTGTTACTGCTCAGTGGGTGTCCATCGTTGAATGGGTGTGCGTTGTTTTTACAAGTGTGACATTTTAGATGGATATATATATATGTGACCCTCTCTCACAAAATCAGTCTTAACTCGCATTTTGGATGTTTTGACATATATATATTTCTGAAAACTACAGTGTTTGCTGATTACTGTGATATATGACTGTGTGCTGTAGTGCGATAATTGTAGAAGTTGTTAGTGTTTAAAGTTGTTAAAGCCTCTGGCGGCCATTCTGAGAAAACAGCCTGGGAATTTTCTGTGTGCAGCATAATTGGGGCCAAGGGCAGACTTTCAAAATCATTTTTAACCTACTTAATGACATTTTTCATGATAAAGATTTTAACCATACGATACTTTGGTGTATGTAGAATACATTTCTGCAAAAAAGTGAAAATGACCCAGATTGACCCCCACCACATATTACTGCGTGTAGCGCTGATCGGCTTGCTGCGAGTTGAGACTGGTTTCGTGAGAGAGGGTCACATATATGCATTTTTAGTTTGGAGTGGCAGGGTATGATTTTTACAGTGGGATTTTTTTTTGGGTGTGTATTTCAGGTGTTTGTCAATTTTCAAGAGAGACACATGTAATGGACACATTGTGTTACATGTTTAATTTTTAACCCCTTTAGCCCCAAGGTCATATTTCGCAAATTTTGGAGGTGTTGCCTAACGACAATGTACCAGTTGCGGGGGATGGCTTGACCATGATAATTCAAGGGTAGTGTCAGATTAGCTTGGCGCCTTCAGGCGCCAAGCTAACCTGGCACCACCCTTGAATTATCATGGTCAAGCCATCTCCTGGCGTAGGGACTCAGGGCTGAGTGGGTTAATGCATTTGCAGCTTTGAATGGTGTCTAAGTTGACGGGTAGTGCAATTTTAAATAGATGTTTCACTTCGTATTTCACAGTGATGAGTCACTGTGTGTGCACATGTTCATGTCAGATAAATGGGTGTGTGTGTGCTATGTGGGTGAGTACATTTTTGATGAGTAGGTTACAGCCAGCTGGGCTTGTTTAGATGAGCCTTCCAAATAGGGAGCATGTTTAAATCATTGTATATGTGTGCTGGTCTGTGATTTTTAGACCTTACGGCTTTTACCCGTAAGTTCTAAAATCACAGACCATTACACATACATATTTTTTGTAATGGATTACCTAGGTGTGCCCCCCCCCCCCCCACCCCCCTCCCCTTTTGATGAGCTTTTCATCTGGTTTGCAATTTTAAATAATCTAAATGTGTCACACGCATATAAAAAAGAAAGGTAAACCGATGCTTTAATTCTTGTACACATGTAATACATTATTTGGGGCCGGACTTCATTGTATTTCATTTATGTTTTCGACTCTGTGCGCCTCTTTTGCAGTTTGTCTGCTTTGGTGGGTCCCCAAACAGGATGCGGTCTTTCGCCAAATACTTGATCAAGGCTCTGAAATATCGACTGCCGGCTGGCCAGGACTTGTGTGACATTGCTCACGGCTCTGACCGGTATCAGCTGTACAAAGTGGGGCCCGTCATCTCTGTCAGTGTAAGTGTGAAACATAGTGGATCACTACCAACAGTCAAAGGGTTAATGGGAAATGTGTATGTACTAGTGGTCTATGGCGTAGATGTTTAAGGTAAAAAATCACAGAACAGCCAACATTTAATGAACAAAATTCCTTCTTGCCCAAGCCAGTGAGTGAAAAGGCCCATGGGTGGACTCGTACATGGGCCTACTGCAGCAAACATCGGACTGATGACCCTTTGCTTACTTAGAACTTTAGGATATGGATCGACGGTGATAAATATTTTTTTGCAGGCTAAGCATCATGTGCAATTTACAAGTGACATGAGAGCTGAGAGGAGCCCCGATTAGCTTGGCTCTTCTCAAGACCCCCATTTAATTATGCACCACCCTTGAAGTTTCCATGATTACATATATTATCTATGTAATCATTCCGAATTTTTTTTAAATAAATTTTATTTATTGAAATATTTGTATGCCATCAAATTTACGCCAGATTATCCCTTTTCGTCCTGATACACCCATTGCCTGAAACAAATTTGACTGATAGTTCAAGGGTGGTGCCAGAATAGCTTGGCGCCTAAAAGCGCCTTGCTATTCTGGCACCACCCTTGAACTAAAACAGTTGATCTATCTCCTACTCTATAATGCGGCCTTCATAGGACAATACGCAGATTTTACAAAATGAGCCTCAGGCTGTAATGGGTTATTTGGTAATGCCGTGTTTGCACACATACACTCAATAGCCTGTCAGGCCGGCGTCGGCCAATCGTACGCAGCTGACTGCAGCCTAATTCGGCAAGAGGAACCCGCTTGTGCGTGCATACAGCTAGCTACCTGTAAACATGTCACGGTGGCTGCATGCGCAGTAGGTTTAACCCTTTCCCTTCAACTAGATGCATATTTTGTTTCTGAAGTCTTTGTTCAGTCAGTGATGAATAGTCACAGCTGTCTAGTGAACACGGATACAAATTGATCTCAGCAAGAGGCATAGATCCTCATGAGCCCCCCACAACTGCGGGGGCCCATGAGGATCTATGCCTCTTGCATTTGGGTGGCGTTCAGTTTTTCTGGGCGATGAATGGGTTAATTACAGTACTATCTTATATGTGTTACATTCCAAACATGCCGGGAAGATACCACATTACATGTTGGCGTCACAGGTGGCCACCTGCTGAGAACTAGGCACTCGGGCTGATGTCGGCCACTGCTGGCAAACCCATCGCTAACTGAAGTTGACCCAAGGGCCCTTTACTTACTGCACACTTTGAAATATAGGTATATAGAGATCTATAGGTAGATCACAGCTGTTGGCCGTTTGTCTGTGCTGGTGGCTGACAATTTTCCTTATTTGTTTTTCTTTGTGGAATGCATGACATGTGCAGTTGACACCCTTTTGCGTGCAGCCACCGAAAACAGTACTGGCTGCTACATGCACAAGGGGGTTAATTTGCCTTAACCCTTTGGCTGTCAGTATCACTGTTTGTTGTGATGTGGAATCATCGCCACAAAGAGTGCTACCGACACCCACAGAGATAAATCAATGTTCACTTTTATCAGCACAAGGCGCCAAATTAACCCTTTTAGCCCCAAGGTCTCATTTCTCAAATTCTGTAGGTGTTGCCTAACGCCTATGTACCAGTCGTAGGAGATGGATTGCTCATAATAATTCAAGGGTAGTGCCAGATGAGCTTGGCGCCTAAAGGCGCCAAGCTCATCTGGCCCCTTGAATTATCATGATCAATCCATCGCCTGCTGCAGGGTCCCGGGGCTAGAATGGTTAATCTGGCACTACCCTTGAACAGTCAGGGCTGATCCATCTCCCACTCTCACGTGTTGTGAGGGAATCTGTTAAACCCCTTGTGCATTCAACCGTAATGATGACACTGTAGACACTACCAGCTACCACATGCACAAAGCCCTTTGTCAGTAGTGTTATTTGTCTCAACAAAAAGTGCTACCATCAGCCAAAAGGTTAAGCTCTGCTTATCTTTAGATTGCACCCTGTTATCCACTTAACCCCTTCATGCAGTGTTAGTAACTAAAAAATGATAATGTAAACTCAGGTTATAACACATTTTCTCATTGTCATATGCTTAGTTTGTTGTACCGTAAACAAAGTAATTTGTACCGAAAAAGTGCTGTCTGGACCTCAGAAAAGTGTTGTTACCTGTATATATCTCAGTTTGTTACGAGCGAAGTTCGCTGTACATAAGTTTTTGAAACCATCACTGAAACTGAGCACCATCACTGAAACTGAAACTGCCTGAGCACAAATGCATGTGACAAAAGGTTGCTTGTACCAACAGTAACAACCAACAGAAATGTCCAAAGTAACAACCAACAGAGATGTCTTTAAAATAGGCTTATTTTAGGCACTGGTTCGTTTTTCGTGTGATTACCACATTTTACAAAAAAAAGTTCTTCAGTCATTGTCCTTAGATGAGATAACACTATTATTAACAGAAATACAAATATGTTCGTGTCACTCAGCAGAGAAAAACGTTTGTTGTCACGCTGGACATACTATTGGACATACACATGACAATCCTCCATAGATTAGTCCATTTTGGTGACAACGAAACTGTGAGAAATGCGGGTGCTCCAACAACAATGTCCTCAAAGTGGATTCACAAAAAGAACTAATTTTCTGTTGTAGTGCAGTTTTCTTGACTAAAAAGATGTCGGTTGTTACGCACTCAACGTTTTGTCGCAGGCTGACTTGGATACAAATGAGGTCAGCAAGAGACACAGATCCTCAGGGGCAGACAAATTAACCCATTTAACCCCCAGGCCACATTTTACAAACTTCGGAGGCGTCACCTAACGACTGTGCACCAGTTGCAAGCGATGAACCGACCATGATTATTCAAGGGTAGTGCCAGATTAGCTGGGCGCCTTCAGGCGCCCAGCTAATCTGGCACTACCCATGAATTATCATGGTCGATTCATCTCCCGCTGTTGTGCATCAGGTTAGGAGGCATAGATCCTCATGAGTGATAGCAGTATAATATGAGGTTTCGCTGCAGTCTTTTGTTCATAGTGTTTTTTTGTGTTTTTTTTCAGCACGGAATGGGTATCCCATCACTTGCCATTATTTTCCATGAGATTTACAAACTGCTGCATCACGCAGAGTGTAAGGACGTCATTTTCTTTCGCATTGGGACCAGCGGCGGACTGGGTGAGTGACAGTTCTGTGCGTGTGTGTGTGTGTGTGTGTGTGTGTTACGGTAAGGGGGGGAGATGGGGGGTGGGGGTGGGTGGAGGTTGGGGTGGGGGGGGGGAGGTGCATGGAGTGCAGGTGGGTGGCCACATATGCGCAGAGGGGCTGTGGGGGGTGTGGGTGTGTGGTTGTTTGCACTCATTAAGACTGCATTGGCACTGCTAGAATTACACATTCAACTAACACATGGTTGACTTTGCATTTTATTTATATGTTTTCACTTGTTTTTTATTTATATTGCTGATTTGTTGAATAGTGCATTTTCATTGTCCTTATTGTTGTTAGTAATTTTGTTCTATATTTGCAGGACTGGAACCTGGCAGCGTTGTGATTACATCAGAAGCAGTGGACGGCCTGCTACGACCATACATGGAAGTGGTGGGTGTTTCTTTTCTCAAAACACATTACCGATGGTATTACCACTAGGAAATGTTTCTTAGCTAGTCTAATTTAGCCCAAAAATTGTTGTGTACGATAATGGCCATGATGGCAGGAGAGGGGCGCCATAGGTTAGGCGAAAACCCGGTAGCCTCCCTTCCGGTTCAACCACGCATGTGCTCAGTGCTCAAACCACCAGTCAGTTTCTTCCCTAGTCGCGTGAGGTTGTGTACGCCTGTGGCTCCTTCGGTTCGTTGGCTATCGTTCACTGGCTTCGACTTTCTTCGACTTTCTACTGTGAGAGAGGGATTGTGGCCTTTGGGCTGGGACGCTTTCGTGTGTGCGTTGTTTCGAGAGGACTTCCTAACGACGCTGGTGAGCTGTGCTCACTGTCGGCCGGTCGCCTTCAACTTCTGGTGCCCTTGGGGTTCGTCCTTGGCCTACCTCGTGGGAAGGCCTTGTTCTGTGGCTGGCGGCGCTTTCTTGGTCGACTCGAGTGACTGTCGTCTCTGCGCCTGGCACCGGTCCCTTCGCGGCCTGTCGGAGTCGGTTGGCGCCTTGGTAGGAGGGCTCCGGGCTTCACCGCTGGCACCGCTCTTCGTTCCTCTCCTTTTCCCAACATGGCGAGGTAAAATCTCGGTCACTGCTTCCGTACGGCGCTCAGGGAGGGTTTGAGCGCCGCACACCAGCATACGCCGTATCTCCTTCGTTCGTTTCGCGCGTTTCGTTGCCTGCCGGCTGCGGCAGGTTCGATTACTTTCAAATAGATGGTTCTGCTTTGTGTTGCAGTTGGCAAGTCCGCACCTGTATCAGATGTGGACAATTCCAGTGGCCGAGTGATGGACATGAGGTGTGCCTGCCCTGTTCAACCTGTACCTCTTCCCAACCGTGCCTGGTCTGCGCCCCCTGGCGGGAAGAACAATGGACTCAGCTATGGGGTTTCTATCGTCGTGAACTTCCGACACCAGCACGTATACAGGGTCATACACCGGTAAGAACCACAGACCCGACTAGTGGGTATTACCTGGTGAGAGGACAGTCTACGTCGCGTCTTCCGCCGCGAGCCCGTCCTCCTGGGCCGGCAGCGAACACAGACCCGACTAGTGCGCGCTGTCCGGTAGCAGAGACTAGAACTGAAGTTTCAGTCAGGCCCGCTTCTTTGTACAATAAAGACACGCCGGTAATCACCACAGACCCGACTAGTGGTGCTTATCAGACGTTAGAACGTTCTCCATCGCGACTTCGGTCGCTAGCTCGTTCTACTACACCAGCAGCAGGCACAGACCCGACTAGTGCACGCTGTCCGGTTCCGCCGATTCTATCGGCGCGAGAGAGAGTACATTTAAAGGCTTCAGTTCCGGTAGCGGTCTCGACTCAGGAGATGCCCGCTTCCCAGGAGAAGGATACTCCCCCACGCATCGACAGAGTTCGGCGTTCAGGTAATGGACCGTTACTCACCTCGTTCCAGAGAGCAGAAGCACCGGACGGTCTCCCGCTCTTCTCGCCACCGTTCACATTCTAGGGACAGGTCACCCCGGCGTAGGCATGCCTCCAGATCTTCCCGTGCCAGTCGGCCTTCGCGGACGGTGTCCGGGGTCGGATCTCCGCAAGTGGTTCGTCGGTCCAGACCGCATTCCCCAGTTATGAGACATTCTACTCGGAGAGCGCGCCAATCATCTACTCCACCCTCTAGGCCGTCGTCGTCCAGAGTCAGTCGACGTTGCCGCCGCCACTCCCGTTCTAGGAGTCCCCGCTCTCGCCGTGAGTCCTCCCCGCGGGATAGGAGATCGCCTCGACGCTACGCTCATCGTTCTTGGTCTGGGTCTCAAGTAACCTCCCCGGTCCGTTCGTGGTGTCACCGCTCCGTGAGACTTTCTCCGGCCAAGGCCTCGGTCACATCCCGGCTCGTCGCGGAGGCTGGGCCCACATTCTTAGCTTGAACCGGCCCCACCCACCTCCCTCTGCAATTAGAGGATGACGCGCTCAGCCTTGCTCCTGAGGACTCAGTTTCGGTTTTACTTCGGGACGACAGCCCCGCGCACTCTATCCCGGCGCCCCCTGACGTGGATCAAGATGAGCAGGAACAACATCCGTCAGCAGTGGGACACAGGTTGGAGACTCTGCGTGCCCTGGACGAGGCAGCTCGCATCATCTCGGCGTGCCTACCGCCGGAAGACTGTCCTCCTTCTCCGCCTGCGAAGAAGAAGGCCGCGGCCTATGTAGATGCGGAACTCCATACCAAGACCTTTAAGACTATTCCTCAACCTCCGGGTTTCAGCAGCCTACGGGACGCGTTCTCGACTCGACTCGCTCAGGGACACTTGGGCGCCACTGGATTCTTCAATGACTCGAAGTGGCCGGCGGACCTACACATGTTTTTTCGGCAATCTTGGTACGCGGGACATTCTCAGAGCTTTACCTGCGCACTACCCAAACCGGACCCAGCTGCTTGGGCCCTGGCGGCTATTCCGACACGGACCCCTCTGCTTCCAGGAATCGATCAGACAGCTAATCTCATACGCAACGCCTTAGCCTCCGCAGGATTTCTTGACCTTCTGACTCAAGCCATGGTTCGTCGCGTAGAGGAGGCTTGGCATCCGTCCCTTACGCCGCTGCTGGGAGATCTGCTCGCTCTAGCCATCTCTGGTAACCGTGCCTCCTACCACACCTGTGTCAACGCTATGGCTGCGGCGGCCAACTGTGACCTTTTGCGTCGGGATTTCCTCCTCTGCTCCTGCCCTCTCCCCAATGACCTGAAGCTTCAACTTCGTCAGGCGCCCCTTGGCGGAGAACTTCTCTTCGGCCCCACGTGGTTGGCGGTTAAGGAGGCAAATAAGGACACCTGGCCAAGTCGTACAGTGCCTTCTCCCTTTCAGCATACCCGCAGGACCCAGGGTCGCCCCCTGCGGGTGACTAGACCCGTTTCCCGGCCTTTCACCAGAGGTGGACGTCTTCCCCCCAGGCCCCCTGCCTTCCCCCGTACCCGTCCTACTGCAGGATCCTCTTCGGCTCCCGCTTCCAGGACCTGGCCCAAGCCTGCCCGACGCCCCGGGCGGGGCAGGGCTTTCTGACGTTCTCCACCTTCGGGCCCCGTCGACCGCGCTGGGACCTCCGGTCGGCGGGAGGCTCGCACGGCACAGCGCCGCCTGGCGGGCGCTGTTTCCGGACGACCCCTGGATTCTTTCAACCATCTCCCTCGGTCTGCGGATCTCGTTTCGCTCCCCGCCCCCACTGCGACGTACTCCGGCGTGGACCTTGGTTCCGACAGTCCAGCTCAAGACAGACGCTCTGCGCAAGGAGGTGGCCGCCTTACTTCGAAAAGCAGCGACAGAGGTGGTGACATGACTCGACTCCCTAGCCTTCTACAGCCAGCTGTTTGTAGTTCCCAAGCCAGGCGGCAAGTGGCGTCCTGTGATCGACCTGTCGGCGCTCAACAAGTTTATAGTAGCTCCACGTTTTCGCATGGAGACAGCGCGGGCCCTGCGTGCCTCGGTGCAACCCTTCGACTTTGCAATCAGCCTGGACCTCGCGGATGCGTACCTTCACGTGCCCATGCACCCAGCGTCCAGACGTTATCTACGCTTCGCCTTCGAGGGTGTGGTATACCAGTTCCGCGCACTTCCCTTCGGCCTCAACCTCAGCCCATGGGTCTTCACACGCATCATGGACGCCGTGGTGGCCAAGGCACGACGGACTTCCACGAGCCCCACGTCCAACTACCTGGACGACCTGCTCCTGAAGAATCAGACCCCTGCCGCCTTGGAGGTGGACCGGGATGCCTTGCTTCAGCTCCTCAAGACGCTGGGCTTCATAGTCAACTTCGGCAAGTCCGACCTCGTTCCGTCGCGCCATTTCGTTCACCTAGGCATGGAGTTCTACACCGACCGCAATATCGTCCGGCTGCCCGAACCCCGCATTCAGAAGCTGGCGGATCTAGCTCGGCAGGTATCCCAGAAGTCTTCGATCCCCGCCAGGCAGTGGCTTCAGTTGCTGGGGCTGATGAGCGCTGCAGCAGACCTTATTCCGTTAGGGCGTCTCTACTCCCGGCCGCTACAGTTGCACCTTCTGCTACACTGGCGTCCGTCGACCTCCGACCTAGAGTCTCCGGTTCCGATTCCTTCGTTGCTCCGTCCTCACCTTCTACGCTGGGCGGACCCCCTCTGGCTCGCGACAGGAGTGCTACTGTTCTCGCCACCGCCCTCCCTCTCCATCTGCGTAGACGCGAGCCTCTCCGGTTGGGGAGCACACCTTCTACCCTCCTTCGAGACGGCCTCCGGCTGGTGGGACCTGGATCTCCGGGACCGACACATCAACTGGTTGGAATTGGAAGCCGTCTGGCAAGCCCTTCGTGTGTGGGAATCTCGCCTGCTTCACCGGGAGCTACTGGTGTTGTCGGACAACTCTACGGTCGTTGCCTACATCCAGAAGCAGGGCGGGACCCGCTCCCCATCTCTCTGCATCCTCCTTTACCAAGTGCTCCGGTGGTGCGAGGATCGGGACATTTCTCTCCGTGCTCGTCATATCCCGGGCCACTTGAATGTGCTGGCCGACTCCCTCTCCCGTCGCGGTCAACTACTACACACCGAGTGGTCTCTGCGTCCAGACATCTTTCGGATGATCGGCGCTACCTGGGAGTCACCCATGATCGACCTTTTTGCCACGAGATGGAATCGCCAGCTCCCTCTGTTCGTCTCGCCGATTCCAGACCCCTTGGCCTGGGCAGTGGACGCCCTCTCCATCTCCTGGGATGGACTGGTCGCCTACGCCTACCCACCCACGGTCCTCATCCCCAAGGTTCTTCTCAAGCTGAGAGGCAGCAACACTAGCAACACTATCCTGTTTCTGGTGGCCCCGTTTGTTGGACCAGGTCATGGACGACCGACCTACTGAATCTGGCAACGGCCCCCCCCACTACAGCTACCCACTCCACGAACGATGCTCAAGCAACCTCGGCAGACTCTGTACCATCCTTGTCCAGAACGTCTCCTCCTCCACGCCTGGAGGTTGTCCGGCAAGCCCTCACCGCTAGAGGCTTCTCAGGTGCGGCAGTGGACGCGATCGCTACAGCCCGCAGAGCCTCGACCAGACGAGTTTACGAGGGCAAGTGGAGAGTTCTCAGCACCTGGTGTGACGATAGACGCCTCTCCCCCACCGAGTTGACAGTCCCTCAGCTGGCGGATTTCTTCCTCTGGCTTTTTCACGACCAGCGTTTAGCTCCCATCACCATTCGAGGTTATCTGGCCATGATCGCTGATACTTACAGGCATCTGGGACGTCCCGACCCGGGCGCCTGCAAGGACCTCGCCGATCTGATGGGCCATTTCGGTCTGCATCGTCCCGCTCTACGTACACTGTTACCACGTTGGGACCTACCTTGGGTCCTTACTTGGCTCAACTCGGCCCGCTTTGAGCCTTTACAGCTGGCGAGACTACCGGATGTGACGAGAAAGACCTGCTTCTTGCTAGCCCTCGCCTCAGCCTCCAGAGTCAGTGAGCTGCACGCCCTCTCTACTCGCCCCACCTGTTTACAATTCCGGACGGACGGTTCGGTGCAGCTGCTTCCCGACCCGACCTTCCTAGCCAAGACCAGATCTCCACTCTTGGCACCACACTTGGTCACCATACTACCACTCAGAGAACCACGCTCCAATCGAGAGTCCAGACAGCAGGACCCAGTTCGAGCGTTACGTGTGTACCAGCGCCGGACCAAGCCCCTCCGCAGGGGACGCACCCGCCTTTTTCTTCCTCTGTCCCCAGGTAGACAGGACATCTCAGCCCAGACTATATCCTCCTGGCTTCGGTGGGTGATAAGATCCGCCTACCAGGAACTCGCCCCTGATGCAGCAAAACGCATGAGGATCAGGGCGCATGAGATCAGAGCCATGGCCACGAGCCTCGCATTCGAACGCAACTGTGCGGTCAAGGACATCATGGCGGCTGTGGGCTGGCGAACAGAGAACACCTTCGCTCGCTTCTACCTGAGGGACCTCTCCGGCCAGCGGCAGAACCTAGCGCTGGTGGGAGACATCGTGGCGGCGCAACACTCCCTCCCGGCGCCCTAGGCGCCGTAAGTATCTTCACTAAAATTAGAGGGAGGTTGCTTGGGGTGGACTCTTCTAGTAGCTTCGATGGCAGGGGTAGGGGCGGTTAGCGGCACCCACCTCCTTTTCGGGATTCTTCCTAGTGGTAATACCATCGGTAATGTGTTTTGAGAAAACAAACGTATTTTTCTTTAAAATAAGTTTTTTTGAAAAATACTTACCGATGGTATTACTCGAAGGTCCCTCCCACCTGCCCCGCTCGCCGCTGCTCCGCTAAGAAACTGACTGGTGGTTTGAGCACTGAGCACATGCGTGGTTGAACCGGAAGGGAGGCTACCGGGTTTTCGCCTAACCTATGGCGCCCCTCTCCTGCCATCATGGCCATTATCGTACACAACAATTTTTGGGCTAAAATTAGACTAGCTAAGAAACATTTCCTAGTGGTAATACCATCGGTAAGTATTTTTCAAAAAAACTTATTTTAAAGAAAAATACGTTTTTCTTGCAGCAACTTAACCCTCTGCGTGTCGGTAGCGGTTTTAGTCGCAGAGGGTTAACTCCATTGTGCATGCATGCATAACCCCTTCAATGCAAAAAAAAAAAGTGGACACGATCCAGCTGTGAGAGACATAGACCCCCATGTCACCCACAGATGTGGAGGCTCATGAGGATCTATGCTACTTGCTGTGACTACTTTGAATCTTATTATATGTTTCTTGGACAGCTAGAGTTCTTTTGAGCTGAAGTGACATTGATCTCAAAACCACATTCTGCGCATACAGGTGGTGAAGGGGGTTGATTTCGCATGCGCTTAACCCTTTAAGCCCCATGGGTGCTGTTTCTAAAGGTTGCAAGTGTTACTCAACGACTGTGTACCAGTTGCAGGAGGTTGGTTGGGTTGTACATTACTTAACGTCCTGACAGCAACAAGACTTTCTCAGGACGTGCCTGCACTGCTTGTGAAAAAAACAAACTAAACAGAATATTGAATGTATGTCGCCAGCCGATCTAATACGCTAAATAAATCTAAGATCATTTAGCAACACACATCCAATATCAAGAGCTACAAGCAGCGCAGACAGTAGGGAGAGTGTAAAAATGGCAAATACAGGTGAATGGACCAAGGATAGACAGAAACACATGCCCCAGAATAGAGGGGAAAACCCACCCTGTGGGGCTGACCAGGGTGACCCTGGGAACTAAAAAGTAGTTAAACCCACCCAAGTCTCCCCAAGGCAGACCCGGGTGGGGGCAGTTGCAGGAGGTGGACTGACCATGACAATTCAAGGGCAGAACCGTAACAGCGGCTTTATCTCCTATAATTATTTGCACAGTGCTGTGCAGGTGGTTCAAAAACAATCAGAGAATTTTAGCTCTGGAAATGGGCCTGTCTCAGGCACTGCAAGTACACTGCACGTCCGAAATCTGTGTCGGTTTAATTGATGCGAAAGGGCTCATGCCATCCCATGAACAACGGATACAGTGGTTTCAGCAAGATTCATAGATCCTCACGAGCCCCCGCAATGGCAAGGGGGGCTCATGAAAATCTATACCTCAGGCAGTGGTTATTTTTGTCCATTTTTTCTCTGGCAGTAAAGGGGTTATTACAGTGAAGATGGTGCGTGCATGATGATGTGTCCTAGTATCGCAATAAGAAGGTTGTGATTGCGTGTTATAGATTTTGTCTGCCTTCCTCTGTCCATTCATTTTTTTCCACCACTGTCTGCTCTGTGAATTGACGTCGATCTTCTTTCCCAGGCTACTTTGGGCATGCTGCTGCAGCATCCATCTCGGCTGGACCACCAGCTGGCCAGGGAGCTTTTGTCTCTGGCGGACGAAAATGCTGACTTCCTCACCAAGATCGGCAAAACTATGTGCACACTCGACTTTTATGAAGGTCGGTACTGATCACTAACCCATGAGTGTTCGCAGTCACCGGTACTGTGAATAGCACTGGTGCCTGCATGAACAATGGTACTGTGAATAGCACTGGTGCCTGCATGAACAATGGTACTGTGAATAGCACTGGTGCCTGCATGAACAATGGTACTGTGAATAGCACTGGTGCCTGCATGAACAATGGTACTGTGAATAGCACTGGTGCCTGCATGAACAATGGTACTGTGAATAGCACTGGTGCCTGCATGAACAATGGGGTGAAGCTCATTTATGGGTAGGAGCCAGACTCCAGGACTGTTGATTATGACCCATTCCCTGCCAAGAAAATCAAACGCCACTCAACTGCAAGAGGTATAGATCCTCATGAGCCCCCGCAGTTGCGGGGGCTCATGAGGTTCTATGCCCTTGCTAAAACTACTTTGCAGATCGATGTTCATTTGATGGTGGTAGATCTTTGATATTGAGTTTATTATTTCAAAATCAGTCTGTGTTCACAGTCTGCAAAGGGCTTAACACATGTCTATAGGGCTCGGGAAGCTGAGGTCATCACGTCACTCGTGGCGGCCATCTTGTGAGGATATGGGACTAAGTGCTCATAGGGAAATAGCTGTTATTTTCTCAAAATCATTACCGACGGCATTACTACTAGGATTGCTTCACTTAGCTTAGCAATTTTAGCCCCAAAAACTTGTTGCGTACCTCACAACCGGGGAGGAGACTCACGGGAGTCCTTACCAAGATACCCTGAGTAGCCTCCCCTGTCTCCATATCCGGTGGCGCGCTCACCGTTTCCCGCCAGTCTCTTCGCTTAGCTCACCAAGACAGGCCATGTGTATCTCGTGTGCTCCGGCTGTGGATGGTGGGATTACCGTTGTGTGCACTGGACTTACATTGGATTACTTGTGTTACGTTGGATATCTCGTGGACGTTTGGTGCTTTGTGTAGTGTGGGGACTTGGATTACCTACGTTTTCTGTGGAATACTTGGTGGTTGGGTCTCTGTGGGATTTCCGGTCTCGAGCCATGACAAGGTAAAGCTTCGGTTACTGCCTCCAGCCGGCTTCGACCGGGCGGCGGCGTTGACCGGACGTTATGTATGCAAGTTGACCAGGAGCGCGGACCCTCTCAGGAGGCACCCCGCCCTCACTCCGGCTGTTGTCTGTACTTTTTGTTACATTGCTCAGGTTCGGACCTGCACCAAGTTTGGTGACTTCCAGTGGCCTAGAGACGTCCATGATGTCTGCCTACCCTGTTCGGGCTGCTCCTCTGGTCGGACATGCGACAAGTGCGTGACCTGGGAGGAAAAGCGATGGTCGCAGCTATGGGCGTTCTACCGGAGGAAAAGACTGGTGCCGCTCAGACAGCCGACCGCTATGGCAGCCACAACAGCCTTTATGGGTTTGCAGAGGAAGGCCGTTTCGGACATCGTGGGCTTGTCGGCATGTAAAAGGGACCTGCTGCCCCCGCCGGTGCCTCGGACAGTGCTGCTCCACCATGAGTGGATGAAAGAGCTCCCCCCAGTCGAGCCTTGGCACCAAGAGCTCCACCCCGCCACGACGGGATTCATCCCTGGGCATGTGTAGGCATCCAGAGCTGGGTCCCCCCGCAGTAAGGATGTTGCGCGAAATAAACACCCTCCAGGTGAGAGAGAGAGAGAGCCCAGGCAGCAGAAGCGGGGAACCCCTCCCCTGAGAAGTGAGTGCCCGCCAGCCTTAGGCCAGACCAGCACCGTCACCGGGCTGCGTCTAGGACCAGCCTCTCAGGGAGGGAGAGGAAAGTTAGCCGCCGACCGGACAGGCCACGTACCCATGTTTCGGGTGCATGGGGCAGAGAACGAACACACGGGTGAGATATGGTTCTCCGATAGGGCAATGATGTTGGGACCGAAGCCCTCCCCAGCGAGGACAGACGTTCGGTTAACCGATCAAGCCGACGGGACGTGCTTCCCCGTCATGATCGGACCCCCAGAACACCTCTTCCTCGCCTTAGGAGCTCGGAGAGGGACACCCAGCGGTCTCGGCCCCCTCGACGCTCGTGGGGTCAAAGCACCGTGACTGACTAGACCTCCCCTACAGGACGGTGGGGATAGAACCTTACGCAGACGAGACGAGTGTTCGCCACGAACAGTCGGCGCGCAGACACCACTCCATGGACCGGAGGATGGGATCAAGTAAGCAGCAGCGTCGGACCTCTTCGCGACACCGGGCTACTGCACCCTCTAGGACCAGCTGTTCATCCGACCGGACCTCCAGGGATGGGTCTACATCGTGGTCTCAATGCCCTCGAAGTCAACGCAGGATCCACTTGGGTAGCAGCCGCATTACGCACGCATCTTCCCCTCGACGCCTGCCCAGCTCCCTTCGGTGGTCTTTGATGGTTACCGGATATTCTTCTGTCCTCTCTGCACGGTCGACGCATAGGCCTCCGGTTCCTTCTCTTGCGCGGGCCCTGACGGACAAGGAGGAGGCAGTCTTCACCCAGAGGATTTGGTGTCAGCATTGGGCGTAGGCAACGTTCCCCCATCTTTGTCCAGCAACCCTCCGTCATCTCCCGCTTCGGCGGTTGTCGCAGCGCCAGCAGGGCATGTTCGCTGCTCCTCGCATCCTTCCTTCCCCCAGAGTGCTGCCCTCCATCTCCGCCCCTAAGAGGAAGGCTTCAACGATGGTCGACGCGCCGTGGCAACCCAAGCGTTTCAAGTCCCTGCCTCAACCTCTGGGCTTCAGAGACCTAGCAGAGGCTTTCTCGACGTGCCTGCAACAGGACGACTTCGGGAATGAGGGCTTCTTCTCAGACTCCCAGTGGCCAGCGGGGATGGATTTCAGCTTTCGCCAGGACTGGTATGCAGGTCACTCCCAGGCGTTTTCCTCTCCTCTTCCGGCTGTAAACAAGGAGGTGTTGGCACAGACAGGGACACTTCGCGGCCATCGGATGCAGGTATCACGGGGCTTGGATAAGACGGTGTCCTTCGCACGCAACTCGTTGGCATGCGCGGGGTTCCTCGAGATGGCGATGCAGTCCGTAGTCAAGTTCCTAGAGAACACCTGGGATCTCTCCGCTTCGGCACAGCTGTGAGATGTGCACGCGGTGCTAGTGGCGGCGAATAGGGCGGCGTACCACTCCTCGGCTAATTCCATGGCGGTGGCAGTCAACTGCGACCTCCTGCGTCGAGACGACCTGCTCAGACGTTGCCCCACACTCCCAGCTTCGGTGAAGACACAGCTGTGCCAGGCGCAGGGAGCTGTTGTTCAGACCGACGTGGCAAACGGTGAAGGAATTGGCAAATGAACTCTGGCCAGTCTCAGCAGGATCTGGCTCCTCTCGCTTTCAGTTGGCCCACAGAGCCGTGGGTCACGCCCTGCGTTTCGCCAGTCCCTCTGCCTCCCGGCCCCCTAGGGGCCGTGGCAGCTTTTGTTCCCTTCCTGCGCGTTCGCGCGCTTTCCCTGCACCCTCCCCTACCTGGGCCAGCGGCGCCCGGAAGCGAGGGCGCGGCCGGGCTTGCTGACCCGCCATTCGCCCTCCCGCCGACTCCTGTAGGGTCTCCGGTCAGCGGGAGACTAGTCCTCTACAGCAGTGCATGGCACCAGCTGTTTCAGGATGACCCTTGGATTCTATCGACCATCACGGAGGGGCTGAAGATCTCCTTCCAGTCTCCCCCTCCTTTGCGACAGTCCCCCCTGTGGACTCGGGTGCTGGGGGATAGGGGCAAGGCGGCAGTGCTGCACAGCGAGGTGATGGTCCTTCTCCAGAAGGAGGCCACAGAGGTGGTCAGCCGGCAAGACGCCCCAGCCTTCTACAGTCGGTTCGTCCTCGTTCCCAAGCCCGGAGGCAAGTGGCGACCGGTAATAGACCTCTCGGTGCTAAACAAGTACATTTCAACCCCGCGCTTCCGGATGGAGGCAGCCAGAGCCCTGCAGGCAACCCCAGGATTTCGCCGTGAGCCTCGACCTAGCGGACGCGTATCTTCACATACCCGTACACCCGTCGAAGTGGCGGTATCTGCGCTTCGCCTTCCGCGGGGTGGTGTATCAGTTTTGGGCCCTGCCATTCGGACTCAACCTCGGCCCATGGGCCTTTACCAGGATCATAGACGGAATCGTGTCCATGTTCCGACAGTCGGCCTCCAGCCCAACCTCCAACTACCTGGATGACCTGCTCCTCCGGAACCAGATGGTGCAAGCATTGGAAGAAGACAGAGATGGCCTGCTGACGCTGCTCTGCCAGCTCGGGTTCCTCGTCAAGTCCGACCTTACTCTGTTGCGCATGTTTATCCACCTACCCATGGAATTCTTGACCGATTTCAACCAAGTACGACTATCCGAGAAGCGGATCCTGAAGATAGCGGAGGTAACGCTGCAAGTCCTTCGCGCTCAGGTGCTCCCGGCCAGGGTCTGGCTCCAGCTGTTCGGTCTCCTAAGCGCAGCGGCGGATCTATTACCCCTTGGCAGGCTCTACACCCGACCGATACAGCTGCATCTACTCCTGCACTGGCGTCCCTCCTCGGGTGATCTGGCTACCCTGGTTCCGGTGTCAACACTCGTCAAGTCCCATCTTCAGCGTTGGAAGGACAGGTCCTGGCTAGTGTCGGGGATACCCTTCGCCTCCCCCCACCCATCTCGGCTCTCCATCTGCACGGATGCAAGCATCTCTGGTTGGGGGGCACATCTGCTCCCGGAGTTTGTCATGACCTCGGGCAGTGGGATGCTGGAACAAGCAGACAGACACATCAACTCGTACTCTACGACAACTCGACAGTGGTGGCCTACATACAGAACCAGGGCGGTACGTTCGCGCCCTCCCTCTGCATCCTTGTGTACCAGGTCCTCCTGTGGTGCAGAGATCGGGGCATTACGCTACGGGCGCGGCACATCCCGGGCCATCTCAACGTCCTTGCGGATTCTCTCTCCCACCGCGGCCAGCTGCTCTGCACGCGATGGGAGACGCCAGTGATCGACCTCTTTGCCAGGAGGTGGAACAAGAAGCTGCCACTCTTCATCTCCCCCATTCCGGACCCACTAGTCTGGGTTGTAGACGCACTCTCTATTCCGTGGGATTGGTCTACTGGCGTATGCGTTCCCTCCGACAGTGCTGGTACCGAAGGTACTCCAGAAGCACAGAGGCAGCAACGCGATCCTGATCCTCGTGGCCGCTTTCAGCTGGTCCAAGAGCTGGACCACAGACCTGAGCCTCACCACGGATGCTTCGCTGATGCTTCCCGCTTTGCCGACAATGCTCAAGCAACCCCAACAGCCCGGAACGACTGCTGCTACATGCTTAGAGACTTTCAGGCAAGCCCTCGCAGCTAGAGGCTTCTCGGGTGCAGCAGTGGAAGCTATCGCAACAGCGCGGAGGGCCTCTACCCATAACGTCTACGAGGGGAAATGGCGAGTACTCCAGGCCTGGTGCGCAGAGGAGCAACTCACCTCCACGGAACTGACTCACCGCCCGCTGGCCAAGTTCTTCCTGTGGCTTTTCGCCAAACAGAACCTGGCCTCCATTACCATCCGATGATACCTAACAATGGTGGCGGACACTTATCGACACTTGGGCCATCCGGACCCTGGTGCCTGCAAAGACCTTGTGGATCTTATGGCGCACTTTGATCTGCAGTGACCTGCGTTCAGCTCGCTAATTCCGCGCTGGGATCTGTCCTGGGTGCTCACCTGGCTCAACTCGGACCGGTTCAAGCCTTTGCCACTGGCGCGACTTGGCGACCTAACCAGGAAGACCTGCTTCCTGCTCACCCTCACCACAACCTCGCGAGTCAGCGAGATACACGCCTTCTCGGTGTGACCATCCTGTCTCCAACGCCGGGCCGATGGCTCGGTGCAGCTCCTCACCGACCCTGCGTTTCTGGCCAAGAATCACCTCCCAGCGTCCGCGCCTCAAGTTTTGAAAATCCGTCTGCTCAGGGCGATGGACCAGACCAGGGAGTCCCGCTTTCAGGACCCCGTCAGGGCGCTTAAAGTGTACCTGCGCAGAACAAAGCCACTAAGACAAGGGCGCTCGCGCCTATTCCTGCCCTTGGCTCCGGGCAGATGAGACATCTCGGCGCAGACGATCTCTTCCTGGCTCCGCTGGGTGATCCGGGAGACATACAAAGAGCTCGCCCCCGAACAGGCCAGGACGATGTGCATCTGGGCACATGAAGTCAGAGCAGTGGCTGCGAGCATCGCTTTTGACCGCAACAGCGCAGTGAGCGACATTGTGGCAGCCGTGGGTTGGCGGGCCGAGTCTACCTTTGCCCGCTTCTACCTACGAGATCTATCCAGCCATCGCGACAACCTGGCCCTACTGGGGGACATATCGGCGGCGCAGCACTCCCTCCTGGTGCCACTGGCGACATACGTACCGCCTAGCTAAAATTGTCGGTGAGTGGGCGCGTGGGGGGGGGGGGGAGGGTGGGGGGGGGCCTCGATAGTTACGCGCGGAGGCCCCCGAGCATGGGACAGGGGTAGCAAGAAATGCGGCACCTGCCTCCTATTCGCCATTCTTCCTAGTAGTAATGCTGTCGGTAATGATTTTGAGAAAATAAATGGATTTTTCTCTAAAATGTATTTTTTCGAAAAATAATGACCGGGGCCCATGAGGATCTATGACTCTTGCCGACACCACTTTGAATTTGATCCTGTGATGGTCAAGGCTCCTTAGCGTTGCACTACTGAAGACTGGAGAAACAAGATTACAGAAACGCAATCTGCGTCAACTGGCAGTGAAGGGGTTAAGCCAATTCCTTCCTGTCAGCTTGTGTTTCTGTTGACAGTGAAAAGAACAAATATTGGTGTTGCGTTTCAGGTCAAGGCAGGCTTGATGGAGCATTTTGCGACTACACAGAAGAGGATAAGATGGCGTTCCTGAAGCGTGTCCACAACCGAGGCATTGAAAACATTGAGATGGAGTCCCTGTGCTTTGCCGCTAACTGCTATCGAGCAGGGATCAGAAGTAAGTTGCTTTGAGTCTTTCAAACATAATATGATGACCTAGGTCAGTCATCTGTTGGGCCGAAGGGACCATGAGTGATGGAGTGTCATACGAGAGGTTGCGTGTTCAGCCCTAGCTGAGTGGATTCAAAATTAGTTTAGAACATGTTCAGTGCCATAGCCGTCTTTGAAATCACCTTTTTGGTGCAAAAGGTAATAAGCCAAACATGTTTTATTATTCATTTCCATGGCCCAAATTGCCCCCCACCCCCCACCCCCAAATAAAAAACAACAACCACAAAAACACACACACACACACCTCTGACATCCCTTCGGGGATGCAAAGAGCAGCCCAATGAAGAGAGAAACTTGCTTAGTTAAAACGGTTACAACACAATCCCAATGCGCAAAAGGCCATCAGGCTGCCATTGGCCCATTCACAGTCGAGGTCGGCCTGATGGCCTTTTGCACATTGGGAATTTATTTGCAGGATGTCTGGGACTGACAGCAGCTCCAGTGGCATCTCTTTCATGCTGGCCGTGATGGGTACATGTGAAAACTGATCCTCCTGTTTGTTTTCAGGCGCGGTGGTGTGTGTGACGTTGCTGGACCGTCTGCAGGGCGACCAGATCTCCACGCCTCACGACGTTATGGAAGAGTGGCAGAAACGACCGCAACGTCTCGTGGCTAAATACATCCGTAAACAACTTGGCATTGTTGACTGAGCAACGGATGACTTGAATACATCCCAGTCTTTGATTGTCTGCAATATTCAGTAGGATTTATCCATCCCCTGACAAAATAGATACATATGTGCTGATCTGTGATTGTATACATGACGTCTTGTCATAAGTTCTATAATCAAAGACCAATGCACACGTTTTTGTGTGTTTTGTTTGTCATTCTGATCAAAAGGGGAGGATTCACTTTTGGGTCTTGCAGAAGGAGGAAAGAATCATCTTTTGATTAGGCGGACATGGAGCGGAATACCTCGGTTGGGTCACCTCGGGAAATTTGTAAAATCACGTTTGTGATTTTGCAGATTTCCTGCGGTGACCCAAGGAAAAAGTGTCGGAGTCACTTTGAGATCGTGCTTAGAAAGAGGAGTGGAGTTACTTCTGTTTTTTTGTAAGTGACTCACAAGGCAATGACCACACACGTTATCTGAGAGTTGCCATCGCACGTATCTTATGAGTAGAATGTTTGCTAAACAAAATGCACATGTCCATGGTTACACTGTTGCAGTCTTTTGGCTGAAACATGCTCACCTGTTTCCTTTGGCCAACAGGAACATGGCATCTTATGTCGTAGGTTTTTAACCCTTTTCATCCTGATTCACCCATTACTTGAAATAATTAGATTGATAGTTCAAGGGTGGTGCCAGAATAGCTTGGCGCCTCAGGCGCCAAGCTATTCTGGCGCCACCCTTGAACTAAAACGCTTGATCTGTCTGCAAATCTGTAATGTAGACCTCATAGGACTATATAATAATAATAATAATAATAATAAAGGAGATTTGCTAAGCGCTTCTTCTAAAAGTAGCTTTAAGTGCTGATACAATGACAAAACTAACAGCTAACACACACACACACACACACACACACACACACACACACACACACACACACACACACACACACACACACACACACACACACACACATACACACACACATACACATACACACACACATACACACACACACACACACACACACACACACACACACACACATACACACACACACACACACACACACACAGACAAAGTATGCTTATGTTAAAATATCAGCCTCAGGATGTAATGGGTTAAGCATATTCCTACATTGAAATACAAATGAATACATCCATTGTAAATGCCAGAAGAGAGAAGGTTAAACATTCCTGAAAGAACACTTAGCCTACAGGTAGCATCTCGTTGAAGGCGTTTTGTTCATTATATCACATCATTATACAAAAGTGTTTGGTCCGACGTCGGCTGCATGCTATTTGCCCACACAGTTGTAGGTGGTGCAACAGAAGCTGACGTCGTCCCAAAGACCCGTTGTTTACTCGATAGCTTGTTAGCATTGCACTGCCAGTTAGCTGGTGTATAATTTTTGTACCAGTTGATAGGATCTAACGTGAGGCAATGTATTTGATATGGCATTTATATATTCCATGACGAGAAATCTGTTATTTATTTATTGTTTGCTGGTTCTGTGGTTCGGTCAGCCTACGTGTCTATCCACTTAAATACCATGCACCCCTTTGGCTGTCAGTAGCGCTTTTTGTTGCCATGATTCCTGCAGGAGTCCTCATGACAAGAAGCGCTACCGACAGTAAATGGTTAACCCCTTGTATATGTATGCAGCTACCACCACTGTAAACGATACCAGTGGCTGCATGCACAAGAGATGCTGATGATATCATATTTAACCCATTTAAACCCACAGGCGCATTTTCAAATTTTGGGTGTTGCATAACGACTATGTACCAGTTGCAGAGGATAGAATGACCATGATAATTCAAGGGTAATGCCAGATTAGCTTGGCGCCTGAGGGCGCCAAGCTAATCTGGCACTACCCTTGAATTATCATGGTCAATACGTCTCATGCTGTAGGGCGTTGGGGGCTAAATTGGATATACATACATCTCAAAACTTGTGCAACGTGTGATTTGCAAAAAGAAAGAGTCGTTTGTGCAACTGGCCTGTGGTGCACACACAAGTGTACTCGGCCCAACCTCGCAGCCATAAAAGCGCGCCAGAATTTGACAAGAATTGATAATTTGTGATATTGTTGTATCGTTGATGCCAGCTGTTATTTATATACCTTGTACTTTACATCTGGTGTGTGATAAACTCAAAATAACGCATGTCAAAAGAAAAGTCAAACTGGTCAAATGAGAGCTCACTTCAGCTTTCAGTAGAGCAATCCTAAATCAGACGTAGTTCAAGCAGTGCACATTCAGCGGATCATTCAGCCAGTTCTATCTGCGTGAGGCGCAAAAATTCTCACGAGCCCCTGAATTTTGCGCCCCATGCTGGAAGTGATATGCATAATATTCATCACCACTGTCACGTGTGTGTGTGTGTGTGTGTGTGTGCTAGCGTATGGTGTGTGTGTGTGTGCGTGTTAGCTGTTAGCCTTTTCATTGTATCAGTGCTTAGAGCTACTTTTAGAAATAGCGCACTTGACAAGTCTCCTGTATTATTACTATTTCCTCATTTGCAAGCTAAGCCCAAGGCACTCGTCTGGAATTCACTTTGAGACCGTTGCAAGGATGGCACATTCCGCAGTGATTGTGTGAAGGCCCTGTATGTATACATTCTACTTGAGCTGTCCTTGCTATCAAGGTGCACTAACCAGAGACATCACTAGAACGAATACTAACAAGCAAAAGAAAAGCGACATTTTGGGCATCATCGGACACACTAAGTGTTTCCCATGATTCCAAAAATGTTGCATGCCTTTAGCTAGTGTTTCTGATGATAAGAAAAATGTTGCATTTCTTCTGCTCATAGTGTTTCTGATGATTCCCAAAATGTTGCATTTCTTTTGCTAGTGTTTCTGATGATAAGAAAAATGTTGCATTTCTTCTGCTTATAGTGTTTCCGATGATTCCAAAAATGTTGCATTTCTTTTGCTCATCAGCATATAAAATGTTTTGTTTTCCCCCCTACGTCACACGACCAGTCACTTTAGCGCAAACCGTACGATGTGACCGTGATATAAAAACCCCTGTAGCGAAAAATGGTGGATGTTTTGTAGCCCTTTCGATGATGCATCTTGGATGCCAGTTTTGTTCTATAACGTTCTAAAGTACAAAGTTACGTAGTGTTGTTCGAAACAACAAGCACACTCAGTACTGGAGATGGCATAAGTCTATTATGTATAAATGTATATTCCTTTGAGTTCAGTCATGTCTGGCATGATCCAGGTCGCAAGATGTCTTCTTGATTTCTTTTACGAAAATAGTGGAGAAATGAAAACAAATACGTTATTGGTCCGAGGGGTTTGCTGCATCAGGAGATCAAAGGAATCATTGTACCCCGAAGGCCAAAGGCCTTCGGAGTACAATGATTCCTTTGACCTCCCTCAGGCCTGCAAAGGTCCGTGTAGCAAACCCCTCCGACCAATAACTTATAATATACGTCTCTGCACTAACTATTCACTTCTACCTGATTCTGATTTAGGAAGAGGTCTAGTCACAACCGATTCATCATTGAGCTAACATCCAGTGCTCTGGACAATCAAAGAAAATGTTTCAGTTACGTCTCAGACTTTTGGCTTTTACGTAAAGGATGCTTGAACCTTTTTTGGGTACATTAATTTTATTAACATTTTGCATTGTACTGAGTAATGCAAACACGTTTAAATTTGTTGACATGGTTACAGGTTTAAACAACTGGAAACAGCTATTAAACTTGAAAACCTTTTATTTTTTGCTTTTTCAAATTTGTAAGGTTTACTACCCTTGCCACAATTGTTTTTAATTTTTGGCTCAATTGCTTGCCCAGTCCTGCAGAATAGAACTGTTTTGACTGACCATCATAACCCTTTTAGCCCCAAGTCCTACAGCAGGACATTGATTGACTATGATAATTCAAAGGTAGTGCCAGATTAGCTTGGCGCCTTCAGGCGCCAAGCTAATCTGGCACTGCCCTTGAATTATCATAGTCAATCCACCTCCTGCAACTGGTACATAGTTGTTAAGTAACACTTCCATGGAAATGGACCTTGGGGCTCAGAGGGTTAATGACCTGTCATTAAAGACCATCATTGAGGTGGCTGCAGCCGCCTGAAAGATGCCCCCGTCCACCCCCCCCACATTGTCTTTAACCCCACTGTACGTATTGTGTATGTACATTTTTGTTTGTGAGATCAATGACCAAACGCCAACACTGTTTAACCCTGATCATTCGGAATACACCAATGTGTGAAATAAGTTTGACTAAAATAGTTCAAGGGTAGTGCCAGAATAGCTTGGCGCCTCTAGGCGCCAAGCTATTCTGGCACCACCCTTGAACTAAAGCCATTGGTCTACATCCTTATCTGTAAGTGCTATAATGTAGCTTGCATATGGCAGTGTACAGCAAATGGGAAGCTTTTAGCCTCAGTATGATATGGGTTAAGAGGCAAGTTGGTCTCGGCAAGGGGCATAGAGCCTCGTGTGCACCCGCAGTCGTGGGGGCTCATCAGGCTCTGTGTCCCTTGCAGTTGGATCGTGTTCACGTTTTGCTTGGCAGTGAAGGGGTTAACATTCTTAATGATAGCTACGTGACACTTTTTGCCTTTCAAGACTTTGAAGGTGCTTGCGCAAAACAGGTTCTATTGTAGCATTTATTAGGTCTTGTTGCGTTTTGCAGTATTCATTTTGCAGATTTCTTGTCAGTCACTACAGCTTTTTTTTGGATGATACCTTTTGAGATATTTAAAAGTTGTGAATTATTTTCACTTTGTTAGACGTGGTCGCCATTTCTGTCCAATAGTGCTGTGGAAAATGCACACCAAGACCTTACGGCGCCATACATAATATTCAAATCATTAGGAACGAACGTTGATCAATCTTTCGTTAGAAACCCGGTCATGGGAGCTGGTTGGCAAGCTTGGATCTTACAGTTTAGAGCTGTATATATTCTAATACTGCTAACTACCACACAATAAATCGCACAGTATCAAGTTTTTGAAGGAATTTGCTCATTATTTGTTTCATAATGTTATGCTCACTTTTGGAGTGCTTTTTTTTCCCCTCCAGATTCTTACACGAAACTGCTCAGTATTGCTTTTGTTTTGCTGACAAAGAGAAAAACTTTGTGGGTGTCTTGGTTTTCTTGTTGTGTGCTTAGCCCTTTTACCCCCAAGGTCCCATGTCTCAAATTTTGGAGGTGTTACCCAACGACTATGTACCAGCTGCAGAAGATGGCTTGACCATGATAATTCAAGGGTAGTGCCAGATTAGCTTGGCGCCTGAAGGCGCCAAGCTAACCTGGCACTACCCTTGAATTATCATGGTCAAGCCATCTCCTGCTGTAGGGATCCGGGGCTCCAAGGGTTAAATGAGACATTTGTACTTGCACGTAGCGTTTGCTTCAAATTTGTTTCCAAAACATTTTATGGATATGCCGTTTACAAATAGGTGAACGACATTCACACAATGTTTTGAAAATAAAAAAGTTTACAGTCATAAAAGGGCTTTCACTAGGCAAGCTTATCTGGTTGAACTTTTCATAATAATATGCATTGTATGTGCATCTTTGGCTTTCTTTTGTTGTTAATTTATTTCATTTTAATCGTATTTTTATTATGATCCATCCGTATCATTGTTTTCGCTGTAGTAAAATAGACAGTAAAATCAGGCACTTTCCAACTTGTCTTTGCTGTTTGTGTTCTAAAGTCAAAATCTCCAATTTTGGGAGCCGCCTGCATTGAAGGCTGCATTTCCATGATAGTTTAAGGGCAGTGCCAGAATAGTTGGCACCCATAGGTGCCAACTATTCTGGCAGGGCCTTTGAGCAATCATGTTCAATCTGTATCTTGCTCTGTTGTGCTGGGCTAGATAAGTTAATGTTTGTCTGTGTGAGTATGTGTGTGCATTTGAGTATGTGTGTGTGTATGCGCATGTGTTTGCATGTATTTGTGTGTGAGAAAAGAATCGCACACCTGAAACTACAAGCACACGCTGAGATCATGCATAGATAAAACACACACTACATCACTTAAAATTCAAACAGCCTGGAGTCGAACAGCAATAAAACGATATCCAACATGAAAATCATGGTATTTATATTTGTTTTATAAGAAGTGCAGAAAATCATGAAGCTTACCACATAGCAAACTATAACTATCCACAAATATTTTGCACATTCTGACAAAATTCAATGGAAGTACGCGTTGCAATCAAATAACGCCAGACATCACCACTGAAATTCAGGCAGACATGCACGGGCACTTACCCAACACAAACGAAATCGTCTATCCAGCCTGCATGACATTGAAATTTGTGCCGACCCGAGCATTTTTCAAATTAACATACAAGTACATGTATTCAAATTTTATGAAATCGACGTGAGATGGTCTTTGAATAATAGTTCAAGGGTAGAGCCAGATTAGCTTGGCACTACCCTTGAATCATTATGGCCAATACACCTCCTGCAACTGGTACACATGCCAAATTCAGACGCCCTCTGAAAAGTTGCAAAACTTATTTTGGGGCCATCGAGTCCAACTCTAACCTCAGAATGCAAAATGCAGCAAGTCTGTTTTTGTGAAAATTAAGATTTTCATTGTTATGCACTGAAAAATTTGTTTTTCTCCGAAAACAGGCTTCCTGGCCTTAGCCAAATCAAGGTGAAGTTGGGAGTTGTTTACGCCCCGATAATAACTTTCACAACTTTTGGAAGCGTCTACATTAGATTGTGTACTAGTTGCAGGAGATGTATCCACCATGACAGTTCCTGAGGTTCAAGGGTAGTGCCAGATTAGCCTGGTGCCTTCAGGCGCCAAGCTAATCTGGCACTACCCTTGAACTGTCAGGCAGGCCCCATCTTCCACTGTGGTTACGCGCACGCAGTCCCCACGAGTCATCTGAATCCTAGCCGTCGGCGTGGTGCCACCTGCTTTGCCGCTAACCTGAAGGAAAACCTTCAGGACCCGACCCTGTTAGTGTCAACACAGGTTAACCCTTTTAGCCCCAAGGGTGCATTTCTCAAATTTTGTAAGTGTTACTTAACAACTTTGTACCAGTTGCGGGAGATGGATTGAGCATGATAATTCAAGGGTAGTGCCAGATTAGCTTGGTGCCTTCAGGCGCCAAGCTAATCTGGCACTACCCTTGCCCTTGAATTATCATGCTCAATCAATCTCCTGCTGTAGGGTGTTGGGGCTAAAAGGGTTAGCTTGAAATGTGGAACTTTTCAGTAGTTGCCAAAAGAATCTGGTCTGTTGCCTATCTGCCAAGGAATGGAATCCATTGAAACAATAATACAAGAAAGAAATCATGATTTTGTCAGTGTTATTTAAGTCAATGCACACCCCCCCTCCCCCCACCTCCCTTCCCCCCCCCCGTCCCTCCTCCAAACACACACATTCTCCCGAACACCTTGCCCTTTCAAGTGAATCAAATTATCACACAGGTCATATGTAAAATGAAAATATCATAATGACACATTTTGATTCAACACATATTTAATATAATCCACTGATTAAAAAATGATAAAAAACAAAACATGTGCGCGCACAAATGCGCATGCACACACACACACACACACACACAGGTATAGCCTTTTAGCATGTACATCAAAACTGTTTGCGCATACTGATTGTGATGTATAAAAAAAATTGTTTTGATTGGAAGAATCTCAGTTCTTTTGTTCACTCAAATGCATTTTATCAATGCTAAAACATGTACAACTATAAAAACTATGTGGCAAATCGATGGTCGACAGATACAAAAAAAGACAAAACATCGTGCTTGCCTTCATACTGCGTGATTTTCATCAGGAAGCTGAATATTAATTGCATTTTTATACTGCACGATGATGAATGACTTCTACAATAGGCAGTTATTTGTACAAGCAAATGGAATGCAGTGTAGAACATTAGAAGTACACAATAATTTAAAAAGTAAATTTTTAAAAAAAAAAGGAAAAAAATAAAAATGAACACTTAAAAAAATAAATACAGGTGTTTTTGAACCTCACAGTTTACAAAACATGTAAAACAATACACAATAATAAAACAAGTTTAAAAAAACAACCAATAACCACAAACAACAGTTTTAAAAGTGCAGCAGAACCTCTTGTGAGCAACCTCTTGTGATAGACCAGCTGTTAACCATTATCATTCATAACACATCAGTGTGTCAAATAAGTTGGACTAAAATAGTTCAAGGGCGGTGCCAGAATAGCTTGGCGCCTCTAGGCGCCAAGGTATTCTGGCACCACCCTTGAACTAAAGCTTGTGAGCAACCTCTTGTGACAGACCAGCTGTTAACCATTATCATTCAGAACACATCTGTGTGTCAAATAAGTTGGACTAAAATAGTTCAAGGGCGGTGCCAGAATAGCTTGGCGCCTCTATGCGCCAAGGTATTCTGGCACCACCCTGAACTAAAGCTTGTGAGCAACCTCTTGTGACAGACCAGCTGTTAACCCCTTATCATTCAGAACACACCAGTGTGTCAAATAAGTTGGATTAAAATAGTTCAAGGGCGGTGCCAGAATAGCTTGGCGCCTCTAGGCGCCAAGGTATTCTGGCACCACCCTTGAACTAAAGCTTGTGAGCAACCTCTTATGACAGACCAGCTGTTAACCCCTTATCATTCAGAACACACCAGTGTGTCAAATAAGTTGGACTAAAATAGTTCAAGGGTGGTGCCAGAATAGCTTGGCGCCTCTTGAACTAAAGCCATTGGTCTACATATCCTTATCTGTAAGTACTATAATGCAGATTTGTATATGGCAGTGTACAAATTGGAAGCGTTTAGCCTCAGGATGATATGGGTTAATATCAGTATGATAGTGGTTAATAACCCGTACCCTACCGACGCCCAAAAGGGTTAACGACTTCTCTTGAGAGAGTGCCTGTTCTGTACGGCCGCTTTTTCTCGTGCAAGAACGGTGGTTATGCTCAAGAGAGGTTCCGCTGTGATAACAGCCAAGAGCAGTGCGCGATGTAGAAATAACGTCGGCAGACACTGAATGTTACATTAACCTGCGCTTGCATACAACTGCCGGCAGCTACATGCACAATGGGGGCTTAACCCCTTCCCTGCCACTGCACGTACATTTTTGTTTCCCAAATCTTGGTTCAATCGACGGACCAGAAGCCGACACCGCCCGAGAAACATGGATACAAATTGGTCTCAGCAAGAGGCATAGATCCTCATGAGCCCCTGCATTCGCGGGGGCTCATGAGGATCTATGTCTCTTGCAGTTGGATTGTGTTCACTTTGTTGTGGCACTGATGGGGTTAAAACAGGGGGGGTGGGGGTGGGGGAAACAAAATAAGGCATCACAAAAGTTGATACATGTAATGATATTACTTTTGGAACAATATGTTCATTATCACAACATGTCACAGATTGGTCAAAGCACATCCCATTTCAGGATACCCAAAATGCTACACACACAAAATCAGCCGAGGAAGTATATCGGTAATACGGTATGTCAACTCATTCAGCCCGAAGCGTATTTCCCAAATTTGGGAGGCGTCATCTAACCACTATGCACCTGTTGCAGGAGATGGATCGACCATGATAATTCAAGGGTAGTGCCAGATTAGCTTAGCGCCGACAGGCGCCAAGCTAATCTGGCACTACCCTTGAATTATCATGGTTGACCCATCTCTTGCTTGTAGTGCGTCAGGGCTGAGTGTGTTCATATGGAAGGCCAAAACAATACATATTTGTCAGTGTTTGATCATGGGCTGTGGTCACTCTGCATACCAAATGTTTCAGAAATGATTCGGAAGTCTGATTACTGGCTTTTGCCATTGCAGCCTGAAATACAAGTACCTACAAATGAGTACGCTCACATCTGGACAAAGCTGAGATGTACATGTAAATTAAAAATCATCAAATAGATACGGGAAACTACAGCACTACAGGCTGAGCTATCCTAGCCCCTTCCACTCACACCTCTGCAACCCCCTTTCCCCCAACCACTAATCTCCTGAAAGAAAATAAAGTGTGGTGGTCAATGATTGTCCCATGTATCCCCAACACACTACAGCAGGAGATGGATCGACCATGATAATTCGAGGGTAGTGCGAGATTAGCTTGGCGCCGTCAGGCGCCAAGCTAATCTGGCACTACCCTTGAATTATCATGGTCAATCCCATCTCCTGGAACTGTCACATAGCTGTTAGGCGACACCTCTAAAATGTTTGAAATGCGGCCTACCGTGACCCAACTGACATCATGGCTAGCATCACTTCCCCCCCCCTTCCCCCCCCTTCCCCCCCCCCTCACCCTTCAAAACAGCGCTAATCTGTGATTTTGGACCTATGGCTTCAGCCATAAGGTCCAAAATCACAAACCAGCAAACTTTTATTTTCAACTGAAGTGAGAGCCGCACGCTTCACTTGTGATCTAACTGCTATCGTGGTTGGCATCGCTCAGCATGTCCCAGGTGTCTTTAGTGATGTCCGATCCGCTTGAATCACTTCCGCTCCCTGTGCCATCCTTATCTCCTGCCACATCCTGACCACGTGAGCTGTCTTTACCTTCCGAAACATCCTGCTGTTTGCGGCTACCCTCTGCTTCGTCTCCTGGTTTATGGCTGACAGCATCGAGTCTGGTGCTTTCCACTTTGTCGTTGCTACTTACTGTGCCTTCCTTGTCACTCACATTCTCTTCGACAAACATTTCCGGATCAGATCCGTCTCCTTTGTCGCTACTGCTTGTTGTGCCCTCATTTTTAGCATCTTCTTGGCCGAGAATTTCTGGATCCGAACCATCCCCTTTGTTGCTGCTGCCCCCCGAAGCACCTCTGTCACTCTCCATCTCTTGGGCGAGAATTTCAGGCTCGGAGCCTCCGTCGCTGCCATTCGCTGTATCGTCTCTGCCACCCTCCCGTTCTTCGTGACCGGACCCTTTTACTGCGTCACTAATGCTTTTTGTTTCTTGGCCCATACTCTTCTGTGCTAAGTCCTCTTGGTCACTTGCAGTATCTTCATGTATGGACTGCCTTGTCTCCTCACTGCTACCTTGCGATCCTTCCTTAACCCCCTTGTGCATACGGCCACCCGCACTTTCAGTACTTTCATTACTGCTGGCTGCATGCACAATGGGGTTAACACTTTCTGTTTCTTCTTGCTGGAACTCAGTGTCAGGCTGTTGTGCATCAGATGTGTTCCATGCGCTTGATCCTTCATCATCACTCGAGGCTAACTCGTCTTTGTTTGAGGTGAGGGGGTACTGATCTTCTGTCATTTCGCTGTAGTCGCCTAACTCCCTCGCCTCGCTGGGCGTGTCCTGGGTGTAATCCTCCGTGTCGAGCTCCAAAGACTCCTCCTGGCTGTACTGGGAGCTCGGCCCGCGTGTGATCAAAATTGACTCTTGAAGTCCGTCATGCCAGACCGATGCCGTGCCCCTCTGCCCCTTCTTGTACTCCTCTCCCTCTGTTCCCTCCCCTTCATCACCCCCATCCTCCAGCCTCTCAGAGTTGTCTTCCCTGACTTCTGAACCGGCCTGCGACCGCGTGGAATCAAGCTGGGAATGGGAGGAATCCAAGTCCGTAGTGTGGGTGGGGCGTGTTTTGTCAGACGAAAGACTGTTTCCATTGACCTCTTCGCTCGTTTGACCCTCTGATCCCTCTGACTGTGCCCTGGAGTAACTGGCCCCTGACTGCACACTCTCTGTGTGACTTTGCCTACTTGAAACATTTTCAGCCTTCTCCATGACCGCACTGACGTTGGCATTGAGGGAGGCTGTTTCAGCCGGAATGCTGGCGATAGAGGCGATGTCATGCCCCGTGTAGTGGAGGTCGGACAGTGACCCGGTGAGAGGAACCATACTTTGCGAATCCTCCATCTGCCGGAGGCCCCCCTCCGCATGAGTCCCACTGTATCCAGGCACAGCCTCCGCAGAAAACTCTGAAATCGCTGAGGCAAGACTGCGGGTGTCTACAGCGCGGCCTGTTGCGTCACGGTCGTCGGAACTTTTCAGGCTGTTTCTGTAAGAGAAGAAACATGACAGGTTAGTTAGTTAGATATTTAGGTTTAACGCCGAGCAGGCAACTAAGGCCATCTCATGGCGGAGAAACATGACAGGTGGGTGAATAGACAGTGATGGCTGAAAATGTGGGCTGGTCTGTGATTTGAGACGTTACAGCTTTCAGCCGTAAGATTCAAAATCACAGACCTGCACAAACACAATGGGAAGCAGGACTTCTTCTTCTGGGACCCACTAAGTTTTGCGTGAACAGAAGTGGATTGTTCCCTATTTCCTATTAATTTACTGTATCTGACGTGATAGGAATCTGCACAAAAAGCCTGTAGGAGACAGTGCCCAAAAATGTAAATGACTGAAAAAGGTCAATGAACTAACTATGCCCTATGACTCATTGGAAGCAAGAGATATAAATTCTCATGAGCCCCTGCGGCTGCAGGGGCTCATGAGAATATATATCTCTTGCAGATGGAACAAGCCGGCTGAAGGACTGTGTTATGTGTGAAGAAAACAAAAAATGAAACACTAGCGTGTTGGCAGCGGTGTTTGTTGCGATGATTCCTACAAGAATCATTGCATTGCAAACCGCCACCACCACAAAGGATTAACTCGGTGTTGTGGGATTTTGTGGCAATAAGCTGAATCCGTCTCCAGGACTGGAGCCTGTCGCCCATCAAAACATAAGACTACAGACTGCAAAACAAAGCACCAGCCTTTGTCAGAAAAAAGCACAAGAATACTAACCCATTCGTGTCCGGCCTCGAGTATACTCGTGGCCTGAAATTTCTCCTACACCTCCGGCCACAAGTTAATAAGTGGCCCAAATAAAATTCATGAAGTTAAATTAAAATTGAAATCACTTAACTCATTCAACCCAACGGCCGCATTTCCCAAATTTGCGAGGCGTCATCTAAGGACTATGCGACAGGCACCAAGCTAATCTGGCACTACCCTTGAATTATCATGGTCGATCCATCTCCTGTTGTAGTGCGTCAGCGCTGAATGGGTTAAAATATCGCATTTAAAAACCTTTTCAGGTCTACATGATGTACATAATCAAGCAACACATTCCATTTAGTGAAAGTATACAAAGTTTCAGCTCATTCCATACATTTTTCTATTTTTGTGATTTAAAAAAAAAAATTAACGCAACTAGTTTTTAGTACTAAAAAAAAAAAAAACTGGGACCAGGGAGAGCACAGACCAGAAATAAATATGGACAGGAAAGGGTTAATACAGAGAGTAGTGTAATGAAAGACAAAAATCCTAGGCTCTAGTCACAGAAAGAACTTTAGAGGAATGATACTTCTTTATGCTCAAAATCTTTTTTTTTATATCTAACGTATGTAGATTGATTCTAACTTACCGTTCACTAACATCCTGTCTGTAGGCCAGGGCTGCCGCAAAACGCGAGGCATCCACCTGACTCTCTCCCCGAAATTCCATCTCCGCAATAGGTGATCGAGCCTGACGAGCCAGCGTGAGTTGTCGCTGTAACGACTCATTCACTGCTTTCATTCGTGCTCTGAAAAAGGGCGGAAGAAGGAAACACTACCATAACTGTCATTGACTTCTCTTATGTGCTGAAATATTAATTTTTCTCTAAAATGTATTTTTTCGAAAAATCGATGACATTACTACTAGAAGCTTCGCTTAGCATATCATTTTAGCCCAAAAACTTACTGTGTTACTCTCCCCAGGGGAGGCAACCACTGGAGTGCCGTTACCAGGACATTCCCGAGTGGCCTCCCGCAATACTGTATCCAGTGGCGCACTCACCCATTCCCGTTAGTATCTGAGCCTTAGCTCTAAGTGGCAAGCGGGGTAGGAGGGAGGGATGTCTGAGTAATGTCATCGGTAAGTATTTTTCGAAAAAATACATTTTAGAGAAAAATTAATTTATTTTCTCAAAATCATTACCGACGACATTACTACTAGGAATTGCGAATAGGAGGCGGGTGCCGCAAGTTTAGAACATCCCTCATTGACCGCGCTGAGCGCGCACTATCGAGGCCCCTCCCTACGCGCCCACTCCCGACAATTTTAGCTAGGTGAACCTAAGGCGCCTGAGGTGCCGGGAGGGAGTGCTGCGCTGCCGAGATGTCCTCCGCCAGGCCAAGGTTGATGCGCTGGCCGGATAGGTCTCATAGGTAAAGGAGGACAAGAGTAGCCTCGATCCGCCAACACATGGATGCCACAATATCCCTCTCTGCCCAATATCGGTCAACCGATGCTCGCTGCCACTGTTCGGACTTCATGCCTTATAGCCCGGATGCGCATGGTTTGGCTTGCTCTGGCCGAGCTCTTGCGTGGGGACTGAAACACCAATCGTAGCCAGAAGGAGATCATCTGTGCCGAATTGCCTTGTCTGCCCGGAGCCAAGGGCAGGAAAACGGTGCGAGCATCTTAGTCGTAGCAACTTAGATCTGCTTCTCTCCACTGACTCGGGCAACATCTCCCTTCTTACGCTACTCGATCTCTCTGCCGCCTTCGACACCATAGACCACTCTATCCTCCTCCACCGCCTTCACCACTCCTTTGGCATCATTGACTCTGCTCACTCCTGGTTTCTCTCCTACCTCTCCGACAGACAGCAGTCCGTCACCATCGACGGCGTCTCCTCCAACCCAGTCAGGCTCTCCTGCGGCGTTCCACAGGGGTCCGTCCTGGGCCCAGTCCTTTTCACACTCTACACCTCCCCCCTGTCCAACATCATCCAGTCTCACCACATACACCACCACCTCTACGCCGACGACTCACAACTACTAGACAAAGACAAACTCGACAACACTCAGACACTACTGACTCGCACGGCTGACTGCTATGAAGACGTGAAAAACTGGATGACAGCAAACAAGCTCAAACTGAACGACGATAAAACGGAAACCATGCTGGTAGGCACTCGCCAGAAACTTTCCCAGCTCCCTCCCTCTCTCCACCTTCAACTCGACAGCACCCTCATCTCCCTCTCTGACTCGGTCAAGAACCTTGGCGTTATCCTCGATTCCTCGCTTTCCATGACCAGCTTCGTCTCCGCCACGGCCCAGGCATGTTATTTCCACCTCCGCCGCATCAGTCAGATCAGAAAATACCTCACTACCGAAGCTGCCACCAAACTCGCTGTCTCTCTCATCTTATCTCGCATCGACTACTGCAACTCTCTCCTTTCTGGCCTTCCTCACTCCACCACTCTCACTCTCCAGTGCGTCCAGAACAATGCTGCCCGCCTCATCCTCAGAAAGAAAAAATCCGACCACATCACTCCCCTGCTCAAGCTCCTTCACTGGCTCCCCATCCCCCAACGCATCCAATACAAGATTCTGTCTCTCTGCTACAAATCCCTGAACAACTACGCTCCTGCCTATCTCTCCAACTTACTTCACCCCTACACTCCTCCCCGCTCCCTCCGCTCCGCCTCCGACCCTCTCCGCCTCCTCATCCCCCGCACCAAACTCAGCACTTTCGGCCCCTGCTCCTTCTCAGTATACGGTCCATCTACCTGGAATGCTCTCCCACTCTCTCTCCATCAGAAACACTCGCTCTCCTCCTTCCAGTCTGCCCTCAAAACTCACCTCTTTCAACAGTTCTAGCACTATCCACACTCCCCACCCCAAGCTGACCGTCGTAAGGTATCTTCACTATTTGTGTCACGTGAGTCATTGTCTAAAGCATGCGCATGCGTGTGCGAGTTGTGAGTGCACGCTTAGAGTTATAATTATTATAAGATAAGCGCATTATAAATACCGTAATTATTAATTATTATTATTTTAGATCTGCGCAGGCACACTTAAGGGCCCTGAAAGGTCCTGTGGCAGGAGTCCCGTGACTGAACTGTCGCCCCGAGGGGTCAGACGAATACGACTTGTGGGGCTGACGCTGTAAAGTGGTTCTTTGCCAAGAAGGCAGGGTCCGTAAGCAGCTGTAATGACCCATAGGCCCTCCGTTGGAGGCAAGAGGGATGTACCGAAGGCACGTATCTCACTAAAACAGGAGCTGTGGCAAGTGCAAACTGGAAGCAAGTCTTCCTGGTAAGGTCTCCCAACGCACTAATGGTAGAAGCTCGAATCTCTCGCGCAGAGCCCGGTGAACCCCCAGGAGAGGTCCCAGCGCTGGACCAACGAAAGAGAGGCCTGCCGCTGCAGATCAAAGGGACATCAGATTTGCCAAGTCGTAGCACGCTCCCGGATATGACCTTCCCAGCTTCGGTAAGTGTCTGCCCCCATCATTAGGTAATCCCGGAAGGTGAAGGGTGCTAAGTTCTGGCAGAAGAACCGTCCCACGAACAACGCGGCCAACTGGGGTTGGTAAGGTCCGTGGGGGAAAACCGCTCCGTCGCGCACCAAGACTGGAGAATGCGCCACTTACCTTCGTAGACATAACGAGAGGAGCTCCTCCTGGCTGCAGAGCTCGCTTCCACCATAGCCCCCGAAAAGCCTCTAGTAGAGAGGGATTGCTGGACAATCCATGCGTATAACATCAGTACCTCTGGGCACGGGTGGAACAGCTGTTGCCTTGGCTGCTCGAGCATCGTACTCGTCACGGAAGGAACCCGCGAAGGGTCCGTCGCAAGATTCAAGAGATAGGCGGTCCAACTCTTGGACCAGCTGAAAGGCGCCAGTACAAGTAGTCTCAGTACTGTATTCCTGTCCCTGCGCTCCTGCATAACTCTGGCCCCAGCACAGTGAGCAGCATGCTTACACCATGGGTCCATCACCCAGGATGGAGAGTGCGACTATGGCCCAGGCTTGCGGATCCGGAATGGAGGAGAAGCACAGAGGAAGCCTGTAGTTCCATCCTTGACGAATGGACCGACCAACGGTGATTCCCCAATGCGGGCAGAGTAGCTGGAAGATATCTGGCCGTCGCGACTACTCCAAGTGTAAATCTGGCCTTGACGAGAGAGTCCGCTAGAACAACAAGATGTCCCGGAATGTCGGAGAGCCCTAGCACATCCCTTTGTGCACGTCGATCTTCCCAAAGAGAGCCAGCCGCAGCGCTACATCTCCATCCAGTTAAAGTGTCTGCCTTGGGGAAGACGATCCACTGCCGCGCTTAGCATGCCTAACAGTCGAAGCCCGAGTGTAAGGCTCCGAGAGACACTCCTACTCTGCACTGAATCCGTCCTACTGGAAGACCTACTCGAACAGGACGGTCAAGAATTCCATACCTCGCTGGACAACCGGCGTGAAGGTACCACGTCGGACCTGCCTCCATAGACTATGGAGCCTAGGTGACGAAGTATCGCCCGCAGGACATCTCTGCTGGCCTCCAAGTGCTCGCCAACTGGTTCCGTAACAGTAGATCATCCAGCTGTATAGAAGTCGGCTATACGCTGCTGGCAGGAACCTTGACATCACCCTGTCTACCCTCCTGGTGAAGACCCACGGATTGAGGTAGTCCGAATGGCAGAGCCCAAACTGGGCACTAACCCGCGAAGGGCGAAGCGCCGGTAACGCCGCGCTGTCTAAAGGGTGGGAAAATGCAGATATGCCTCCATTAGGCCGAGACTCACTGCGAAGTTCTGGAGACGCACCGCCACCCTATGTGCTCTGTCTGTCTCATGCAGTGTGATGCCGAAAAGAACTTGTTTAGGGCCGACAGGTCGAGGATCGGCCGCCATTTCCCATCGGCTTGGGTAGGAGGAAGAGTCGACTGTCAATGCAGTGGAGTCAGAACGCAGAACCACCTCTATGGTCTACTACTGTAAGTTGCCACATTCCTTCTGCCATTGAAGATAAGTAGCGGCTAATCTCTATGTTTGTTTGTTTGTCTATTTTGACAAAGGGTATTTACCCGAAATATTAATAAATTGTGTTGTACCCGTCTTTTCTAAGCGTGTTTCTTTCTCCGTTGGGTACTTCTTTACTACTGTAAGGTCCTGCAACGCTGTCGCCATGTTCAATCTCCCGGTACTCGCATCCACAGGAAGAGCGCCTCAACGGTGGGGGGAGGGGACTGGATAGAGCTCCCCAGGCCCTTCGTAACCGACGACAGAATCCAAGCGTCGTCCATAAGCAGCTGTCGCCCCACGAAGCTGTGAAGCTGGTCTCCCCCTGAGCAGATATGCGCCCTTCTCCACCACCGGGAGGGCACCTGCATACCAATGCCGGTGAAAGTGAATCCATCCTCTCTGGTCAAGAGTGCCAAAGAAGAACACCTGCTCTCCAAGCTGTCTGCACGCAGGTGTGCCGAAAACGCCTCCGCTAGGTCTCGAAAGCCTGTCGGTTGAGGAAGAGACTTGTAGCGCTTGGCCACCGCGGTGCGAAGACCAACGCCATGGCCCTACTTACCAAATGCGACGACGGGAAGCAGCGCTCTGGCAGGAGAAGGATGCGAAGAGATGGGACGCCTCGTCCAACTAGGTGTGTAAGTCGGAACTGCATCCATGAACACGATGGAGAGTGATGCCGGCCCACGACGTGAAGTCGGTCGGTCAACGTCCTCTCCCAGCGCTGACACCTAGTCCTATGAAGGTAGACTGCACACCTCCTCATCGTCTGCCGCACGCTGAAAAGTGGCTGCCACTGCCGGACCTAGGACCGAGCCGTCGGTGTCACAGAGATGCCGCCTCCATCCATCGGCAGTATCTCCGACTGGTTCCGGCGCTGATGTCGGAGCTCCTCCTCCGTGGAAGAGTGATCCCTGCCAGTCCGGCCGGAAGCTCTGCTGCGAATCGCCAGTGCGGGTATCGTCGGTGTCCCCGGGAAGGCGCCTCCATTCAAAGCTGTCATCCGAGAGCGATCCCCGGCGCTGACCTCGAACTGCGTCTCCGCGGAAGAGCGGTCCCTGCCAGTCCGGTCCGAAGATCTGCCGCTGTTCGCCGCCGCGAGCTGCGTTGATGTCCCCAGAAAAGGCGCCTCCATCCAAGGCAGAGGTGCCTACCCCTCTTAGACCATTTTGTGTAATGGGCTGCTTAAAAATGTGTATTTTGTGTAATCATTTCAGCGCAACACGCAACGAAAAAAAATACACCACAGCAAACAAATTAAAAATAAAGACACTTATCCATACTGTTAGTTATTTTATTCACACAATATCAGGTATCGCTGTAGCAAGTTTGGGTTTAAAGTTGTGAATAGTATTTGTGAGTGCGACAGGCAAGGTCACCACACGCGCGGCGGGGCTCGCATATCACCGGGTGCGCGATATAAAACACCGGACACCGCTCCAAGCGGTTTTCGCCCACCCCCCCCCCCTGGACGAAATCAGCGAGAGCTGGAAGTCCATGTCCCTTTTTAATATCATCATCATAAGCGGTTTTCTGGGCTGCACGGTATACGAGACTGCCAACCAGTACAGTGGTTTGCCGGACCGAAAGGGTTAACGAAAAAGTGCTTTATGTCAGCTTTGGGATGTACTACTGCCTTGGCCTTGTGCCCAGCGGACGCCAAATGTCTTTGAATATCATACTTTTGTACGCACCACTGTGAGCAACACCAAAGTCCTTTCTGCACACGTTGCATGCATTTGTAGCAGAGGAGCCCCCTGCTATCACTAGTTACTACCCGCGAGTCAGACTTCAGTGTTTCAGTGCACGCTTGGCGCGCTGTGTGCGAGTATTCTTGCTGCCTTGGCTAGTCAGTGTCTAGCGGACTACACGCCAAAGCTCAGTGACAGTTTCTGGTTCCAGAGGCTGAGGAGCCTATAAAGCGGCCGATCTTCAGTCCATAAAAAAGCCCCCCCCCCCCCCCCCCCCCCGCCCCCCTCCCCCCCACGTAAATTGCGTATTTTGGAGGAGCTATTCGTATTCGCGTAACTTGAGCCGAAAATGCGTAAAATTACGAGCCAGCGCGTAAGGTAGGCACCTCTGCCAAGGCTGTCAGCCGAGTGAACCCGGCACTGACGTCAACTGCGCCTCTGCTGCCGTATGAACCCTGCCAGACTGGTCCCAAAATCTGCTGCTCTTAGCTGAAGCCCCTGAAGCCCGGCGTCGAGACGAGGTCCATTGCCGCAACACGCTTGAACTTGTCCGCCGGTCCGGAGAAGAGGATAGGGATAGATGAAACATCATCATGAACATAGAGTCCTAAACGCGCCGTCTCCCTGCGCCGTGAGTGCTCCTTCGATCTTTATCCATTCCTGTGTATGCAAGACTGGGGTGTATAGACCAGAAACCTGCCCTCGGAAGGACAGCCCGTCTTGTCGGCCATTTTCACTGACTCCATCCATACTGCAGAGGCGGTTGTCAGTGCAGGAAACTCCCTTGGCCTGATCTTCCTTCCAATCCTCCCTGTGTCTGCAAAACGGGGGTATATTGGACCATAATCTGCTCTCGGAAGGAACAGTCCGTCTATCGGCCAAGTACTGACTAACCTCGTAGCATCCCGAATGCGGTCGTCAGTGATCGATGCCGTGATACGCTAGTGACTGTCTGCTGGTCCGGCGATGAGGAAAGGGAAGATGACACATCACCACGAGTATGGTGTCCTACACGCGCCGTACCCGCGCACCATGATATCCTTTGATCGCCCTCCATTATTTCAAGACGGGGGTGAATATTACCAGAAAACTGCCCTCGGAAGGACAGCCTGTCTTGTCGGCCATTTGCACTGACTCCATCCATACTGCGGAGGCGGTTGTCAGTACTGGTGGCACGCTCTCCATGGCTCCACTCTCGAAGTAGGGACCCTGGAGGATACTCCCTTGGCCTGTCTTGTTGGCGACTTAATCCGATTCCCCTCTGAGTGTTGCCTCGAAGGCGCTGTACTGTCCAAAGGCTGGAGGGTCCAACGGGCTCATGGGGTGGTTCCCCGTGACTGCTGCCTGAGTTCTCTGCCTGCCAGGAGGGCATGAACGAGACCCAATTAATCCGTGCTGGGGAACCGAGCTCTCACTGTCTGTTTGACATTAGGTGGCGGACCACAGACAGGCGGAATCTTGATGAAAGTAGCTCTGAGGTCAACGGTGCTATGCGAGATGGCGAATCTCGTCCGCTGCCTGTAGTCTCCAACGCCCGCTGGGGAACGTGGCAGCTCAATAATTAGCACCGGAGGGGGCAGCAGTCCCCTCTTTGCGCCAACAAGCACACGATATCCGAAGTTTCATTTCTCTGCTTCATCTCTATGGCTGCGGTCGATATCAGCTGACATACCGGTCTTTCTCTGCGGTAGAACGCCCACAGCTGCGACCAAAGTCCTCCTTCCACGCCGCGCAACAAATGCAAGGTCCACTGGAGGGACAGCTTGAGCAGGGAAGTCAGACATCGTGTACATCATTAGTCCATAGGCAATCGCCACAATCGGTGCCAGTTCTCACCTGAGCACTGTAACATAGGACAGATAATTGGCCATTGCGAGCGCTCAAAGCCTCCTTGGAGGGTCCGAATTCCCGGTCGGCCTTGTACATACAAGCAAGGGCCAAAGATGCAACCCGGTAAAAAAAAACAGAATGCCCGCTGAGGCTTCAGTAACCGAAGCTTTACCTTGCCATGTCCTAAGTGCATAATCCCCAAGACCCAACACCAAAATCTTTCCACCATGAACCACACACACGCAGAAGAATCCTTTTCTTCCTTTTTTTTTTACACAGTAAGTCCACGTAAGAAGATTTTACCAACTACCGTCGGAGCTCAAGTGCACACGACCGGTCTGACTGAGCTAAGCGAAGATACTGGCGGGAATGGGTGAGTGCGCCACTGGTTACGGTATTGTGGGAGGCCACTTGGGGATGCCCTGGTAACGGCACTCCAGTGGTTGCCTCCCCTGGGGAGAGTAACGCAGTAAGTTTTTGGGCTAAAATTGATATGCTAAGCGAAGCTTCCTAGTAGTAATGCCATTGGTAATGATTTTGAGAAAATAAACTGCGAACAGGATGGAAGACGAAAATGCTAAAACACATTACTGAAGTATGCAGACAAAAACAGTTTTCAAATTCAAATCGCACCAAAAAAAAACACAACCCTGTCACATAATAGACGAGAAGATCTGAAAAAGAAAACATCAAAATCACTTTAGTACCACCTCTGCCCTATCGAAGCAAGAGATGTTAACCCATTTAGCCCCGAGACCCTACAGCAGGAGATGGACTAATCATGACAATTCAAGGGTAGTGCCAGATGAGCTTGATGTCTGAAGGCGCCAAGCTCATCTGGCACTACCCTTTGATTATCACGATCAATCCATCTCCTACAACTGGTACATAGTCGTCAGGCAACACCTCCCAAATTTGGGAAATGGGACCTTGGGGCTAAAAGGGTTAAGTTCATTGTGTGAAATGCAAGGTTTTTATTGTATAACACTGCATAACAATAAAAAATCTCTTTCTTCACAAAAAAACCCAGCCGTCTTTTGCCATCACACCGCAGATCTTCCATCCACTTCCTTAACTAACCTCCCACCACTGTCCCCATCCTCAACTATGTGCTCCACCAAATCAATACAGCAGAACATGTTTAACCCTCTTATCCCCAAGGCCCCAATTCCCAAATTGTGAAGTTGTCACCTGACAACTATGTACCAGTTGCAGGAGATGGATCGACCATTTGCTGGGATTTGGGGCTAAATGGGTTAAGCGACCACCCTCATGAGAGATCATGAACCCTATAGCTGTGGGCAGCGTGTTGTGAACCATTTAGCTGTGGGCAGCGTGTTGTGAACCCTTTAGATGTGGGCAGCATGTTTCTAAACCCTTTAGCTGTGGGCAGCGTGTTGTGAACCATTTAGCTGTGGGCAGCGTGTTGTGAACCATTTAGCTGTGGGCAGTGTGTTGTGAACCCTTTAGCTGTGGGCAGCGTGTTGTGAACCATTTAGCTGTGGGCAGCGTGTTTCTAAACCCTTTAGCTGTGGGCAGCGTGTTTCTAAACCCTTTAGCTGTGGGCAGCGTGTTGTGAACCATTTAGCTGTGGGCAGCGTGTTGTGAACCATTTAGCTGTGGGCAGCGTGTTGTGAACCCTTTAGCTGTGGGCAGCGTGTTGTGAACCATTTAGCTGTGGGCAGCGTGTTTCTAAACTCTTTAGCTGTGGGCAGCGGTTTCTAAACCTTTTAGCTGTGGGCAGCGTGTTTTTTGGTGGCGATGACTCCTGCAGGAATCATCGTGACAAAACCGTTACCGACACCCAAAGCGTTAAGGATCCTTGTTTAGGTGGCCGCACCGTCTCTAATGACAGGCGACACTTTCTGCCCTTCAAGACTTTCAGACAGCAATACCTGTTTTCTAAGACCACTTTTTTCTTGCTAAAAAAAAGGGGTCACTCAAAACAGGTCCCACTGTAGAATGTGTACAGCCCTTTACTTCGTTTCGAGCAGTCACTCGTTCAAAAACTCATGCACTCAAAATATATCTTTTAAAGTCTGCCTACTGATGACTTGTTCGTGTGTGTGTGTGTGTGTGTGTGTGTGTGTGTGATCGTGTATGTGCACATATATAACCAGTGTTTTTGTGACTGCTTGGTTTTGTTCTTTTATTTTGTTAATATTCATTTATTTGTATATTTAAGTTTGCATTATGTTTTTAAAAAACAACAACAACATTGTAAAGCACCTAAAGCACCATCAGGAGGTTAGGCGCTGTATAATACCCATTATTATTATTATTATTACTTACACCTGTGCCTGCAGCTCTAAGATCACGGCTTCGTACTGCCTGTGTTGTTGTTCCGCCTCTTGCTGGAGATGGCGCTGTTCTTCTTGTGCTGCTGTTGCCATCTGCAAGGACTTTTCCTGGGCTGATGTCAGCTCCTCAAGAAAACTCTGCCAGGAAAAATGTTGCACACATTAGGTTTGAATGAGATGAATGTCTCTGCATTGTATTAAATACACGTCACATGACCGTATTTTTCCACATCGTCCTAATTTTCCATCATTTCTCCATTTAACCCTGATGCCCTACAGCAGATGATGGATTGACCGTGATAATTCAAGGATAGTGCCATATTAGTTTGGCACCTGATGGCGCCAAGCTAATCTGGTACTACCCTTGAATTATCATCACCTGTGACCGGGTACATCACAAACGAGGCAGTGGGAAGCAGAATCAGGCAAGCCATCGAGCTGTATGAAGACCTATTAGCCTTGTAAAAAAACGCAAACTGGGTGGTATGGGCATGTCACGCAATCAGCAGAGCTTGCCAAGACAATCCTGCAAGGCACTGTGCAAGGAGAGCGAAGGAGAGGAAGACAGAGAAAAAGATGGGAGGACAATATCTCAGAGTGGACAGGACTGAAGCTGAGCGAGACACTAAGAATGGCAGAGAAGAGAGGGGAATGGAGGGAACTGTTTGCCACATCATCAGTGGTGCCCCAATGGTATATAGTTGTTAAATGATACCTCAGCTTAAATGTGTTAAACCAAAAAATGAACAAACAAATCAATTAACCCTTTTCATCCTGATACACCCATTGCTTGGAATAAATGTGACCGATTGTTATGATTGTGGTTGTGTTGTTCTGTGAGAGCATGCATATGTTAATCGTAGGAAATGATCCGATATTTATTTGAGCTATCATGGTTGCGTATCACGTACCTTTTCAGTAAGATTCTTTATCGTTCGCGCAAATAGCGTTATTCGCTTTGTTATGATGCGCTAGGTTTGGTCCGGAAGCTTCTAGCAAAGTCGCATGGAGAATAGCGGTCGATTTTTGTTATGTGTAGATTCCCTGAGAATAAACCAGAACGTTCAAGCAAGGTCGCGTTGTCTAGAGACCTCGTATGTGTGACGTCGGAGTGTATGCAACATTTTTGCACACAGCAGTAGAGCTGCTCTATTTTTAGTTATATTTGTTTTCTGTGCACGTGAATTTAGCAGCCAGTCAGTGTGTTTTATGAAAAGTCGTGAACGGTCTGTCATACTTTTGTGTGTGACATCATTACACACTGGGATTTGGGGCTGAAATTAGCAGTCAAATTTTTGTAGACTATTTTAGTTTATTCTAGAAAGTTCTTTTTTATTAATATTTATGAGTTTCAGTTGCGTGTTCTGTTCTGATTTGTGTGAATTCATTAGATTTTTCTGGAAAGTTGTTTTACTATAAAAGATGGTGCTAGGAAGCATGCGTGTACATTGTCATGCATTGTCAGTTGTAGGGACACACAGTTTATCGTAGGTACGTGGCCCGTATAGGGTGTACATTGTGAGAGACGCAGCATAACGGTGGTGTACGTTGTAAGCAGAAACGCATTGTGTCGCCAGTGTTGACATTTGCAGAAGAGACCTTGTATCAGTGTTGGTGCATTTGGGAATGCATTGTGTGGAGATCGCATCGCTGAAATAAAGTATTGTTGGAACTGTTACTCCAGTATTGTCTACAACCTTAAGCCACGTGTGATGGGTTGCAGCTGAATGAAGTTTCTTTAAAAGAACCTTACGTGCGTGCCGTCTGGTGTGATATCATACTACGACCACGACACGTAACACCGATAGTTCCAGGGTGGTGACAAAATAGCTTGTCGCCTGAGGCGCCTAGCTATTCTGGCACCACCCTTCAACAAAAACAGTTAATCTATCTCCTAATCTGCAATGTAGCCTTCGTAGGACAGGAAGCAGATTTTACAAAATCAGCCTCACGATGTAGTGGGTTAAAAAACATTACTTACTTACTTACGCCTGTCACCCCTACCCGGGTATAGGCCGTCGACGAGAGACCTCCAGCAACTCCTGTCCTGTGCTTCTCCTCCAGGAAAGGAATTACTGTTAGTCTTTTCGTCGGCGCTTTTGTAGCTATTTCCTTTTTTGCAGGGTGGGGAAGCTACCCCCACGCCCAACCCCCTTACTAGGAGGGCCAGGGGTTTTCTGTCGGGGTCACCTTCCCTTAGACCATGTTGGTTCACGGCACCTTATTTCATTCGGTGCACCCCTCTCACGAGGGACCCCCTATCCACCACCCAGGGGACGCGCCTCAACGCCATATGGTCCCAGCGCGAGGGTTAAAAAACATTAAACATATACAAAACACCCAAGGCCATAGTGGGCATGCTTCAACTTTACTAGCCTTCGTTAGCCAATGTTGCCATGCGACCAGATGTAAAAATAGCATCACAGAGCTGATTTTTTCCTTAAACATAGGGGTCCGATCTAGTGAGGCAGATAAAGTTTACAGTTGCCTGAGGGTCAGCAGGATTTCCCAGGGGGGTCTCAGAAATGTTAGAGTCTCAGCTGATCACATACTTTGTAACACTCACACAAACACAAATTTCTATTGCTGAGCATGCGGTACTGTTGATGCGTTGGCGTTAGGCGCTCTGACAAAAGCTTTGTTCTGCTTCGCACGCGCGGCTGTGAAATGTGTTCACGATCACGAACTGGTGCGTTTTTCAGTGCGTAAAGATAAAACTTAGTGCGTCAGAGTAAAAACTTTTACGTCACTCTGATGCAGAGCTCGGAACACTAGTATGTCAGTGTGGCTTTTGGGGGGTCAGATAAGCACATTTCTGCATAATAATCATCACTGCATCACAATGTAAACAAAGGATGATGTAATAAATATTAACCCTCCTTTGCGTCTGGTATGGTATGGTATGGTGTCTCCGAGGCGCACATATCCATCTATTTAAAGATGCTCAAGGCGCCGTAGGCATGGAAGCTGGAGCTTCTAAAGCCCTCTGCTACTAAGCGCTACTTTATGTGCAAACCTCCACCTTACTATTAACTTCGGTGCATGTGATATATTTTTGTTTCCATTTCACCGGCCCTACCGGGCCTTCTCTTTTCGAATAGTGGTAATGGGATTTTTAACATGCGCACTTGATGTACACATGAAGGCAAGACAGGCAACCCTAAGCCGAGTCTTATGCAAATTTGACTCGATGGGAATGAGGAAAAGTCTACATCCCATTCCTGCCCACCAGGGGATTCGAACCCGGGATCTTACGACTGTCAGCGCAGTGTCTTATCCACTAAACCCCATCCCCATGTCTTAGATGTACATGCTTGTACAATGGGGTTTAACCCATAACATCCTGGGGCTGATTTTGTGAACCTTGCTTACTGTCTTATGAAGGCTACATGACTGATTAGGAGAAAGATCAACTGTTTTAGTTCAAGGGCGGTGCCAGAAAAGCTTGGCGCCTCAGGCGCCAAGCTCTTCCGGCACCACCCTTGAACTAAAACAGTCAAATTCATTTCAGGCATTGGGTGTATCAGAATAAAAAGGGTTAAGGAAGAAGGCAGTGATGTTTCTCTGTTAGACAAATACACACACACACACACACACATACACACACACACGCGTGCCAACACCAGAAACAAACACGATGTTCACACACATGCATGCTGCATGCACTTTGTGTGTAACACGTCTTGACTCTTCAATTCCTGTAACCAAATGACCTCAACAGATGTCATTTAGTTCCCCACAGTTTAACCCCTTGATTGTTGAGGAATTGATACTGGACACACTTCAGCAGCAAGAGGTATAGATCCTCATCAGCCCCTGCTCATGAGCAAGGACCTAAGCCTCTTGCTTACCAATGTTCCTTAGATGGCTGGGAATCTTTGATGATGATGATAATAATAATAATAATAATAATAATAATCTCTCTCTTGGCTTGACTTCGCGAACGAAGATTTTATAGGAGTTGCCCACGACGTCTGCAGGCTTGTTCGTGGCTGCGGAGGCCAATCCGAGACAGGCAGGTTCGACCGCAGTGGCTGCAGGGGAAGGTATGGCCAGGGTTCTGAGCTGCGGCATCTCTGTTTTTTCTCCTGAGCCGCTTGTCCTTAAGGCTAGCTCTGTGAGAGTCCTCAAAGGAGACAGCTGCCTTGTAAATGGTGGAGCGCCAGGTGTCACGGTCCGCAGCAAGCGAAGACCACAGGTGGTGGTCGATTTGGCAGGCACTAAGTGACTTCTTGAGACAGTCTTTGTATCTCTTCTTTGGTGCCCCTCTGTCACGGTGTCCAGTAGCAAGCTCGCCGAACAGGGTGATCTTTGGTAGGCGATGATCCTCCATCCTGGAGACGTGCCCCGCCCAGCGGAGCTGTGTCCGCAGCAACAAAGCCTCGATGCTCACAGTTTCAGCCTGTTCAAGGACCTCGACGTTGGTGACATAGTCACTCCAGTGAATGCCCAGGATGGTATAATAATAATAAAAAGCATTTATATCACGCTGAATCACCGGGAGCAGAGGGCTCTAAGCGTGTTACAGAAAATGTATGTATGCAGAACCTCACAACCTTTAAACAAATTTAATCTAGGCACACACATACAACTGAAACACACACAACAAAACCATTCCCACGTTAAACGCATTTTGATGATGAAGATGCGCCACCATAATGTTGCTACATGGCCAACAAAGGGAAGACCTGAGACCAAGGCCACCATGATGATTCAGCCCCGAGTCTCTACAGCAGGAGATGGCTTGAACATGATAATTCAAGGGTAGTGCCAAATTAGCTTGGCGCCTAAAGATGCCAAGCTAATCTGGCACTACCCTTGAATTATCATGGTCAAGCCATTTCCTGCAACTGATACATAGTCGTTGGGCAACACCTCCAAAATTTGAGAAATGGGACCTTGGTGCTGAAAGGGTTAACAAAAATTTACAAAAATGCAGGCTGATTCCACTGTCAGGAAAGGGGTTAAGATATAATGTAGCAACATGTTGTGACTGTTTTGTCATAACTGTCACACTACCAACCTTTTGTTCCAGTACACGCATGTGGCGTTTGTGCAGCATGTTGTAGCGGTCCTGCCAGGTGTCTGCAGTCCCATCATGCACCTCCTGCCCGTCCTCGCTTGCCAGGGAACTGCCGCACGACAACTCTCGCATCTCCTCCATGTCACTGTACAGGCTTTCTGGGCTGAAAGAAAGAGGAAGAAAGCAACACACTGCCAATTGATCAGCCACACATCTTCTTGTTGATCACCTTACGGTGAGCTGAAGGTCACTGGACCGACGTGGGCTCAGCAGGTGGCCGATGTCGGCCCAAGGGCCTTGTGCATATTGTGAACAGTCTCTATGTTGGATTATACGCCACAGCAAACGATATAATTCACACTTCCATCTCTCTGTCCAGATTCTACAGGCAGTGAACAAACTGATTAATTAATAGACTGAATGATTGATTGGTTGATTGATTGATTGATTGATTGACCGGTTGACTGACAGACCAATTCAGCATTTTGATACCATAGAACTAAATGACGGTCTGAACATAAAAACAACAAAATAAAGAGGTAGGCACAAACCTTTGTTTGAATTTCATGAATGGGGAGTAACAGACCGCCAGGGGAACAGGCACAGAGTCGTAGTTCTCTCCCTTCAAACAGAACCTGCAACGGCACAATTCATCACAATTTCCACTTAACTCATTCTACCCCAAACACACCACAGCAAGATAAGGATCGACCATGATAGTTCAAGGGTGATGCCAGAATAGCTTGGCGCCTATGGGCACCAAGCTATTCTGGCATCACCCTTGAACTATCATGGTCGATCTTTGTCCTGCACTGCCACGCAGTTTTCAGAGGACAACAGCAACATTTGGGGATTTTGGTGTTGGGGTAGAATGAGTTAACTCATTTAGCCCAACACCCTACAGCAGGAGATGGATTAGACCATGATAATTCAAGGGTAGTCACCAGTGCCAGATTAGCTTGGCGCCTTAAGGCGCCAAGCTAATCTGGCACTACCCATGAATTATCATGGTCAGTCCATTTACAGCAACTGATACACAGTCGCTAAGTGACACTTAAAACTTTTGAAAATCGTTGGCCGATTTCCCACAATGTTGTCTTAACACATTTTGCCTCTGGGGGTGGGCTCAATTGGTCAAGACAGCATTGTGGAAAATGGGCCAACCGTGATAGTTATAGGTAGTGCCAGATGCTGATCCATCATCAACGGCTGGTAATGGTATGCAGTCTATATAGACACCTCTTAAAGTTGTGAAAATCAATAATACATTTACGTCAAACACAACTTTTACACCCACAAAGCACTGCAAACGACCACTTCATGTCAAAGTGCGGACTGGTATTGATTATCAGTAAGTTAAAGAGATTTCTGCTGTTCCATACTCACCCAAAGTCGATGGAGTTCAGTCCCACAAGGACACCGCACAGTTCTGTTGCCTCATCTCCCAGCATGATGGCGCCCTCTTGGTAGAATCGCCTGTCAGAGAGAAAAGCTAAACTTTTCACTTTTACTATCTACAGCAGCAACTCACCCAAGTGCCATTTTTCGTTTCAAGCGTCAACATCACACACACACAAACACGGATATGCACGCAAATAAACAAATGTACACCCACACATGCATAAACACACCCGCACACAAAGTATTCTTCTTTGACCCCATCAGTCCTGACTACTACATTGACCTGATGCACTACAGCATGAGATGGACCATGATAAATCAAGGTTAGTGTCAGATTAGCTTGGCGCTTTCAGGCGCCAAGCTAGCTAATCTGGCACTAACCTTGAATTCTCAAGTACCATCCATGTCCTGCAAACTGGTACACTTGCTAGAATTTGGGAAATGCGGTCCGTGGGTCGACTAAGATAGTTCAAGATGGTTACCAGAATATCTTGATGCCCTTAGGCACCAAGCTATTCTGGCATCACCTTCTATCCATCTCTTCACACGGTATGTAGTCTAACAAGGACAGCGGCCCCCCCCCCCCCCCCCCAATTTGAGAATTTAGACCTGAAAGTTACCAGTATTTTGCACTTACCTTGTGACATTGGTCTGTTTCAGGGCCTCGCTGAGGTACTCTGCCAGCCGTTTCTCCATCAAGGCACACCGGAGAAAAGCTCGACCCTTCGCAACACAAAAATGAGAATCATTTTTTTACCTACTGTGACAAAATATCAAGACAAGGTTGTTGTTCCTGCAGGATGTCAGTGTTGTTATTCCTGCAGGATGCCAGGGTGTTGTTATTCCTGCAGGATGTCAGTGTTGTTCCTGCAGGATGTCAGAGTGTTGTTATTTATGCAGGATGTCAGGGTGTTGTTATTCCTGCAGGATGTCAGGGTGTTGTTATTCCTACAGGATGTCAGTGTTGTTATTCCTGCAGGATGTCAGGATGTTGTTGTTCCTGCAGGATGTCAGAGTGTTGTTGTTCCTGCTGGATGTCAGAGTGTTGTTATTTCTGCAGAATGTCAGTGTTGTTGTTCCTGCAGGATGTCAGGGTGTTGTTATTCCTGCAGGATGTCAGTGTTGTTATTCCGGAAGGATGTCAGGGTGTTGTTATTCCTGCAGGATGTCAGGGTGTTGTTGTTCCTGCAGGATGTCAGAGTGTTGTTGTTCCTGCTGGATGCCAGAGTGTTGTTATTCCTGCAGGATGTCAGGGTGTTGTTATTCCTGCAGAATGTCAGAGTGTTGTTGTTCCTGCAGGATGTCAGGGTGTTGTTATTCCTGCAGGATGTCAGTGTTGTTATTCCGGAAGGATGTCAGGGTGTTGTTATTCCTGCAGGATGTCAGGGTGTTGTTGTTCCTGCAGGATGTCAGAGTGTTGTTGTTCCTGCTGGATGCCAGAGTGTTGTTATTCCTGCAGGATGTCAGGGTGTTGTTATTCCTGCAGAATGTCAGAGTGTTGTTGTTCCTGCACGATGTCAGAGTGTTGTTGTTCCTGCAGGATGTCAGTGTTGTTGTTCCTGCAGGATGTCAGAGTGTTGTTATTCCTGCAGGATGTCAGGGTGTTGTTATTCCTGCAGGAATCATCGCGACAAAAAGTGCTACTGACAGCCAAACAGTTAAACACCTCTCAACAATAATCAGAAAAAATGATGATGATTTGTTCATATGTGTAGCATACCTGGACATCCACGTCATGTAGTAGTAGTAGTATGTGCGAGGACAAAATAGGCCGTGAGGCCTTTGCAAATGTCCTTTCTTCGACAAGTTTAATTACTTTATGGATCTGTTATGCATGCAAATTTTCCTACAAAGTACAAATCATTCATCATAGCAATATAAAATCCCTTTAAATTTTGGTAATTCATCCAGCTGGTTTTCAAAAGAATTTATGTTAATTGCTTTTTTAAAAATGAAACTGGTAAATCCTTCCAAACAGTAGCAACTCTGTTAGAAAAACAAAACTTCTGCAGGTTAGTGTTGCAATGCCGTACAAAAATTTTCCCCCCAGGGTTTCAGGTTCTGTCACACAACAGTGCTGCAAAAAAGTCATTCCAATTTAGGTCGCTGATGCCATTATAAATTTTAAAAACTTGGATTACGTCTCCATGTATTCTACCTCCACTTAAGGAGTGTAGTCCAAAATATTTAAGTCTGTCTCAGTAAGTCATATTTTTACATTCTTAAAGCAGCTTTGTTGCTCGCCTCTGTATCCTTTCAAGTGCAACTGATTGTCTCTTTAAACCTGGGTACCATATATGCACGTAGAGCTTCAAGGTGAGCAGACATAAGAAAAGGAGTGAGGCAGGGGGGAGGGGGGGGGGGGTAGGGGGTAGGAGGGGGGGGGGGGGAAGAGACAGGGAACTTAAAAAACCCATCAAAAACCATATGCATCTGCCTGCTGCCAAGAGCAGGTAAAATTTGGTAGACTAAAGTTGTTGGACTGAATGCTTCAAGTTTTAATTTACATCAACCACACAGAACTATGGTTTAGCCCCTTGGCACTCGGAAGCAATTCCCGCAGAAATCATCGTGACAAAAACAGCTACCAACAGCCAAAGGGTTAACAAATTTCACCCAGTTTCAGGTGTTCCCATACAAATAAATAAACCCCTAGAAATAGAACTGGTGGCTTTTTGTCAAAAAGCGGTTAAGTCGCGAAAAAATTGTCTTTCTTATATATGTGGCAAGCCATACAATGTACCTTGCCCACTGGTGTTCTGATGTTCTTTCCTATGTATGTGGCAAGCCATGCAACGTACCTTGCCCACTGGTGTTTTGATGTTCTCAATGTTGTCAATGTTGTTGATACAGCTGCGCAGATCGTGGCGGTGGCAGGCAGCTTTGATGTAGAACCAGAAGTGGTTCTTGTTGTCTCCGAGATGCCACATTTTGCTGGCTGCAAAGGACATAAAGTCTGTGAGCTGAAATCTGCACATTCACCGTATAACCCCCTTCTGTATTGTTGACGGTATTCATGGCTGAGTAACGCCATAGCAAAGGACTAGGAGCCAGTTGCATGAGTGAGCTTAGTCCTGTGCCAGCCACTAAGCAAGGTGCTCCGCCATAGTGGAGCACCTTGCTTAGTGGCTGGCACAGGACTAAGCTCACTCATGCAGCTGACCCCTGGGCTCTCAATGACGCTGATTGGGGTCTATATTTCCTCACGCTGGGTCCATATGGTGTTGAGACGCATCCCCTGGGTGGTGAATAGGGGGTCCTTCGCAAGAGGGGTGCACCGAATGAAATAAGGTGCCGTGAACCAACATGGTCTAAGGGAAGGAGACCCCGACAGAAAACCCCTGGTTCTCTTAGGCATGGAGGTAGCTTCCCCACCCTGCAAATAAGGAAATAGCTACAGAAACGCCGACGAACAGACAAACAGCAATTCCTTTCCTGGAGGAGGAAGGTTCTTCTACCAGAAGATTTATAACGTCGTGTGGTGAAAGCTGGCAGTCTTCAGAAGCCACAGGACCGAGCCACCTCTCTCTATCCAGGGATACAATCATGGGCACAAGCCATTTTCCAGTATTACTAGGCAGGCATTATCATGGAACCCCCAGGGAAAGAAAAAAAAAGAGGCAGGCTGAGAAACATCTGGCGTCGAGACCTCCAAGCAGACATCAAGAGACTGGGAACCACCTGGAGTAAAATCGAAGGAGAAGTACAGGACAGGAGTTGCTCGAGGTCTCTCGTCGACGGCCTATACCCTGGCAGGGGTAACAGGTTAGTTAGTTATTTGGGTTTAACGCTGAGCAGGCAACTAAGGCCATCTCACAGCGGGGAGGGGTGACAGGCATAAGTAAGTAAGTAGTAAGGGGTCTTTATTACAGATACCTTAAATTTGTTGTTTAAAGTGTGTCCCGCGGGACCATCTAGACATAACCATAGTGCGTCCCTGCTGCTTAATAATAATTGTGATGAAACTCTATGCTCATGTGTAGGGTTCACACAGAGGGTTTTGTATGGTACGGTTTTGTCAGCGGTTTGCCTTGTGACAGATATTCCGTGTAGGCACGAAGCCCACGTGAAATCGTAGGAAAACGTTTTGCACAGGGATTTTAGCGAGAGCTCAGTCTATTAGAGGTCTAAATAGTCAGTGCGGGCTAGACTGTCATTGTGGACAGATGTACGTCAGATACACTAGCCGTATTCCAAGACTCTGAAACCTAGAATTCAGGTATGTTCTTATATGTATTATTGATGGCTAATGAGTTAAAGATAGTATGTGTTAGTAAGAGTTAATTCGGTTGTGTAGCGTTGGTTTGGTTCAGTTATGTTGGTTTGGAATTCGTTGAGGTAACCGGTGTTTTTCCTATGTGGTTATTTACTGAGATGGATAACTAAGGAATGTGAGGTGTATATGCCTAAGTCGTTATGAAGGTAGTATGTGGTTAAGTATAGTCTTTTCCAGTGTATGGAATAATGTATACATGGCAAGTGTTAGGTTATAGTCTGTTTCAACGTAGTGACCGAGTTATGGGGTGTTATGAAAGTAGTTCGGGTTATGAAGCACGTGTGTGTGAATGAACGTGTGAGAGTTATTTGTATCAGCCAGGTTACGTAATGTATCTCATATCATCCAATATGTGTGTGTTTAGCAAGTGTTATGATTTAGGACTTTATTATTCAGAGTGCTTGTCGGGAGCGGAGTGACGGACGCCGAGATGTCAGTCAACGGAGGCTACCGCCGAGGAACCTACTGGGAGGTCATCTCTTCACTCAGGGAGTGAGCGACCGGTGCTGAGACACCCGGGTCAGCAGGGACTACGCTACGGAGCAAGTCCAGAGGACGTCCACGGTATGAGAAACGGGACGACTCGGAAGTGTGTGATGGAAAACTTACACGCCTAGACGTGAAAGGCCAGAACGTTACGAAGCGAGAACACCAGCAAACTGGTTGGATTGTGAGAGACAATTACCAAGCCTGGCGTTTACATTGTGTTTGTGTATGTGGTGTTGATGTGCTTGTAGTGAGAAGGTGTGGTGTACATAAGCTTTTGAGTGATCTTTTATTGTTTACTTTTATAAAGACCCATAGTAGAAAGAGAGCTAGTGTGCTGAGTTTTACCGCGTGAATGCGCCCGACTGAGTCAGTGGTGGTGTATGCATCTGTTGTGCGAGAGTCTGTACGTGCGACTGGGGGCGAGTCTGCGTGCGTTACAATAATAATAATAAAGCGCTTTTCGATAGCGTCCTTCCCCACTTATGCTGGCTTGGAACGCTTTACAAATGATTATAAACACACACAATAAACTACAAATCACAACAAAAGGAAAGAGTTCAGGCATACTAACTACAGTCGTTCACACAATCAACACAATCTGTATACAGCGACACCATCCAAAATACAGCGCATCAGGATCACACGTGTGTTAACCCATACCATACTGAGGCTAAAAGCTTCAAATATGTACACTGTCATACGCAAGCTACATTATAGTACTTACTAAGTTACAGATAAGGATATAGACCAATGGTTTTAGTTAAAGGGTAGTGCCAGAATAGCTTGGCGCCTAGAGGCGCCAAGCTATTCTGGCACTACCCTTGAACTAGTTTAGTCACACTTATTTCACACACTGGTGTATTCCAAATGATAAGGGTTAACAGGAACCCTGCAGACAGAGCAGCCTTTACAGTTGAAGAGTAGATCCTGCTAGGTTAGCTTAGCACACACTGTCAATACAAAGTAAACGCCAATACAAAGTACACTGAGATTCACAAACCAATAGGAAAACCAGCTGCTCTTTCAATTACAGCAAAATTGTTGAAATCACTATATGACAACAGCCCCCTCTAAGAGCCAGACGTGTGCGGTCCACATGTGCTATTTGCATCTTTGCCCCTGCTGTGAAAGCACTGCATGCGCACTGCATGTGCTGCGTCTGAACATCAACAGTGTGACTTCAGGAACTTATTCTGGACTTGCCTGTTAGACTTTGAGGCAGGAGATGAATCAACACTGTAGGTCAAGGGCAGTGCTTGATTAGCTTGGCCCCTCTCAAGGTGCCATGCTAACAGGCACTACCCTTGAGCTGAACAGTCCTGGTTTTCTATAAGGGTACAGCATGGTACCTGCTAGCCATAAAACCAGACCATGCTATTCGTGATGGCTTTATTGAAGTGCTCAACTTACAGTACACCGAGACCTGTTAAGAGGAACCATTAATTTTAACCTGTTAAATCATGATGCTTAAATATTTTAAATCTGTGTATTTTCATATGAAGGTTATGTTGCCATTCAGGAGCTAGATCAACCATTTCAGTTCAAGGGTAGTGCCAGAATAGCTTCGTTGGGCACCAAGCTATTCTGGCACTATCCTTGAACTACGATAGTAAAATTTATTTCAAGCTAAAGTGTACCAGGATGGAAAGAAATAAGAAAGGTTAATAAGGAAAAAGTCCTTGGGCCGACATCAGCCTTCGCTGGCCTGCGCACGGTTGTGCCAGCTAAGGCTGACGTTGGCCACAGGACCACTTACTCACCAGACATACCCATGGGAGACAGAGGCTAACCCATATCTCCTACACTGGGCGCTGGATGAGGATGAGACCAGAGAGGTGCCAATAGGCTAATCAAGCACTATCCCTAACCCCTTCACCGACAGTGTTTGCAAACTGCATGCCAGAAACAAATGGATAATGACTGACATTTGCGCGAAGAGAACATGTCATGTAAAAGGGGCAAAATTAGGCATAAAGAACATAGGATTAACAAGAGACATCCCCCCCCCCCCCCCCCCCCCTCGGACCACGCATGGGGGCTCATGAGGGCTTATGTCTCTTGCAGCTGGATAGCATTCGCTTTGTCTCTAGGCGCCAAGCTATTCTAGCACTACCCTTGAACTAAAGCCATTGGTCTATATCCTTATCTGATCCTTATCTGTAAGTACTATAATGTAGCTTGCATATGGGAGTCTACAAATTTGAAGCTTTTAGCCTCAGTATGATATGGATTAAACTGAGCAGTCTTGGGTGATTCCCATCTGCAACAATTGTAACTGGAAGTGAAAAAACTACCAAGTGAGTAGGAAAAGCACTGTCAAGGGAGAGAAGTGTGCATGATAGACCAATGATCATAGATAGACCAAAGTAGATCTATGATCATTGGTCTATCATGCACACTTCTCTCCCTTGACAGTGCTTTTCCTACTCACTTGGTAGTTTTTTCTAAATTACAAGCACTGGCAGTCAACCCTTTCGGTCTAGTTTTTTAACTGGAAGTGGAATAGGTCAACAGAAAATCACAATAAAAGGTATGCTTACGCCGCAAGCGGTGATGCAAGACCTGTTCCATGGCAGCACTGAAGTTGATAAACTCCTCACAGTTGTCATCCACACTGGAGAAACATGCTTTGTCGATCAAAGCCTTCACTGTGAATCTGTAAGCATATCAGTTATTTAAAAAATATTTTAATGTTCTACTTTATTTTTCTTAGTCCACCAAACATGTACAATCATGTAATATTAACCCTTTGGCTGTTTGGTGTTGGTAATGGTTTTAGTCATGATTCCCACAGGAATTATCACCACTAAAACCGCTACCGACACGCAAAAGGTTTGTGTTGTCTGTGCATACTGCAATATCCAATACATGTTTGCATCAAATGCCACTGCATGAGATAATGAGTAGGATGACTCATTATCTCACAACTCATTTGAAATTTTATGAAAACTGAATGTGCACTGCCTGAATCACCCAAATGCAGAATAAATATTAACCCATTAACCCCATAGCTGCTTTTCCAAAATTGTGGAGGCGTCACATAACAACTATGATCCAGTTACAGAGATAGATCGACCATGATAATTCAAGGATAGTGCCAGGTTAGCTTGGCGCCTGATGGCGCCAAGCTAATCTGGCACTAACCTTTAATTATCACGGTCCATCTACCTCCTCCTGTAGGACGTTGGGGCTAAAAGGGTTAAACAATCCATGGTGCAAAAGTTTGACCTCTCTGTCTCTCTCTCTCTCTCTGTTGGCTCGTGTTGAAAGAACAAGAGAACTGGGCCTTGATCACACAAGGGTGGGTGTGATTTCAGTTGGAAATGAAAAGACTTCTCACCTGAAAACGGTGACAAGATTTTTTCTAAGCACTTCAAGCTGCCTGTTCACGAGCAGATTATTTGTGTTTTCCATGGTGACCGTTCACGTATGGGCGGCAGACAGCAAATAATTATGCGATGCACTTTTTATGTTAGTGCAGAAAGTGAGGTCTTCATGTGATGTCAACATTGATGTCATGTGACCACAACTTCCTGTTACTTTCTTACGGCCTTGACATTGACCTGGTGTCATGTTTCTTTTCAAAACACAACATCCTCATCACTTCTGTAAATTGAGCCTGATGTCTGATAGCTCATCAAACAAAATGTCACCTGTCACAAACCTTTGCCACTTTAGTCTCTTAAAACAAGCGCCCAGAAACGATGTGTACGCTTAGAGATTAATTGGGTCAGAGCCTCGGTCTCCGGTAAACTTTTTATGTCGGCTTATGCGCATGCGCTCGTCTGTCCCGAGTCTGACTGAGGCAAAGGGACGGTGACGTTATTGCAATTCTTTGTGTTGGAACGTTTCAGTTTCCTCTAAAGAAGTGTCTTTTATGCCGAAATGACTTACTGGTATTGAAAGTGTAAGAAGCTTTTTTTTACTTTGGTTGACGTATGTATGCGTTTGAATAGGTTATTGCGCAAATGCACCGGCAGGACCCATCCTGACTGTACCTGGTTTCTCGACCTACACTCGAGACCCAGCCTACATAAAGATTTTTCCTGTTCTTTTTTTTTTTTTGTTTTGTCGTTTATTCGTCGTTGTGTCCTTTAGAATTATTGATTCACAGGCTAGCGGAAACTTCACGTTTATATCAAATGCAAACGTATTAAATTCAGGTGTTAACGGCTCACATGACATCAGGGTCGTGCCCTGGTAATGTCTTGATGTGAAGAAGCGGATGTTATGTGATTTATCATACGTCATTGATGAAATTGTGTACTTGATTAGCAGACAATCACTTCCGCTAATCATCTTATCGCAGAAACTTTCAGTAGTAGTAGTAGTTAGATTGCTATTACCGTTGAATGGTGTCCGCATGCCTTTACTGTCAAGTCAGTTGGGCAGTGAAAAGGGTGGTTATGATTGACCTGCAAACTGTCAGTTGTACTTCATGACCTAGTTGTCGGAAAATAGGTAAACTCAGCATATTCGTACCTCACGTTTTCAGACGATTATCACCACCAGTGTATGTGCTGGTCTGTGATTCTGGACCTAACGCCAACGGCCTGAAAAGATCCAAAATCACGGCCAGCATAGAGTGGATTACAGAATTCTGTCAGTGTCAATAGTGTTAATTTTTCTGTTGGTGTTAGCGCTAGCACAGTAGCAGACATGCTCTGTTGCTCTGTATCTCTCCAGGCAAGTTGACCCAGAATTGGGGTAGAAATTAGGTCATGCCACAAATTGATTATTGACGTTCGTCTTGACATATACAGCAAGAAAGATCAGCTTCAGTCTTCAGCTGGTCAAGTTGGTGAGAGAAACAAGGAGAGTGAGGTTGTCGCATACTTTTGACCCCGTCCTTACACCATTCCTGTTTATTAATAGTAAAGAGGAATGGGGTCAGGACGGGGTCAGATAATATTATGTTTCTGAGACTGAACCAGAATGTTCCTTTTTATGTTTCAGGGTGTGTTCAAGAGAGCCCTTGTGATTGTTGAAGTCCTTCAAGCAGCGTGGGCCGACTGTGGCTGTGACCGGTCCCATTTCAAGCAGCCAAGCTGACGGACACGGGGGAACGTGAGACGTCCTCGTCTCCGGACAACTCGAGGATGGCCGTTTGTCGTGTGTCAACGCCTCCCATCCCCGAGGTGTCCTGTCCTGTGGCCGAGAACTGGTGCTACACACAGGTGATGCTCCTTCTAGTTGTGTCTGCAGGAACATTATTGACTTTGTGTGGACATATGTCTGACAGTGATGTTTGACCCCTGTGTGCATGAAGCCACTGGTACAGTTTAGTGGTGGTGACTAGAAGCACGATGGGTTAAAAGGTGTCCTTTCCTGTGGCCTGGTGCCATACACAGTTGATGTTGTGTGCGTTAAGAGCGGAGTTTTCCCTGAATCAGGGCTCACAATCCTCCGCTGTTCGGCGCTAATCCACCGTTGAAGGTAACCTTTCTGCCGCACAAATGACGAGATTCCACGTTAGGAGAGGGAAAAAAAATGCGATTCGATTTTATCGCTAATCTGCCGTATTCGCATTTTGCTCTTTGCTGAAATCGCTATGTTACTGGAAGTAGCACAAGCTACCATTTTCCTTTTAAAATGGTGCAGCACACAATCGTACAGCGTGGTACAAAATTTGATGACAGCTTCTATATCTGGTGAGTCTTATACTCTTAATAATAATATTAATAATGAGTATATAGCGCTTAGTCTTAATCAAAAGCTCTAAGCGCTTTACATTCTGTGCACAAAAATAAAAATACAATGACATATGCACATAACAAACAAAAACTTTTTCTCTCTACCAGTCTACCACCCAATCCCCCCCGCCGCTTTTCGATTTCTTCGCATCCTGGAATGTCTGTATGTCTGTCACAATATATGAAACCGCATACCTTCACAGTTTTATTTTTCCTCCTTTTTTATGGTGGACCATTGTGAGCCCTGCTGAATGCTGTCAACTCTGTTCAGATACACTCACACCCTAGTAACTCGAAGTGTCACTTCTTCGGTTAACCTTTTTCATCCTGATACACTCCTGCTGGAAATTAATTTGACTATTAAAGGGTGATGCAAAAATAGCTTGGCGCCTGAGGCACCAAGCTATTCTGACACCTCCCTTGAACTAAAATGGTTAATTTATCTCCTAATCTGTTATGTAGCCTTCAGAGGAAGCAATAGGCAGGTTTTTAAAGGGTTAAACTTAAAGAAGGTAGATGGCATGTTCACCTGAGTGTTAAACATTTGACTGTTGGTAGCACTTTTGGTCGTGGTGATTCCTGCTGGAATCATCGCAACAGAAACTGCTACCAACAGCCAAAGGGTTAATGACTGACATTATTTTAATTGAGCTACAGACCTTTGGAGAGGCAATCATCGGTAGATCAGCATACAGTTTGTTAAAGGGTATCATTCAGTATTTACAAACACTAGCAGTAGCATACATTCCTTGACTTCATTGGTACCAAATCAACAGATTGTGAAATTGTTATGTGCTGTTGATTTGGTGGGGTGTAAGGGGCTCTGGATAGAGGTAGTACCTTTGCTGTTCGGCAGCTGCTTCCTATACTATGATAGGGTGGACGGGCATCACTGGTCCTCATCCATCTCCTTAATCTCTGACGTGCTGGCTCCAAGCGCCACACCCTGGCAAACCACCTCAGCTGGTGGGCTAAACCACGTGAGGGGGTGGTGTTCACACTGCACCACTAGATGGATGAGCAGTTTTTGACAGCCAACAGCTAAAGGACGGAAGAGATCAGGCTGGATCCAACGGCCAAATGTGGGGGAGTAAACCCATCAAATCAGGAGTGGAGCCCCGAAGGCACTGTTCACACACTGTTTTGGCAGCTCCTGCAGCCAAACTGGTGCCAAACGTATTGCTTTGCATTCTTTTGGACTACATTGGCGAGGCCGAGAGGGGGATCTTGACGACTGGGCATCCCAGGATCTCCATACACTTCGCCCAGGCTTGCGCCTTGGAGAGGTCACACGGACTGACTCAGCAAGCGCATATATAATATATACTCCATTGTCTTCCGAGACAGAGGGATGCCAACGTTGATTTGGTGCTGCAAGGAATTAGTTGGGGATTTATCTGTTTGTCAAGCATTGAGTGAGTTCATGATGAGCCATGTTTGTGTTAACCTCCAGGCCGCATTTCCCAATCTTTAGAGATCCCCGTTAAGTAGTCACTTAACTGTTCACAAAGATCTATGTACCGGTTGCAGGAGATGGATCATAATCCATGGGTAGTGCCAGATTAGCTTGGTGCCTGATGGCACCAAGCTAATCTGGCACTACCCTTGAATTATCATGCTCAGTGGCAGTGTGTCGGGGCTAAGTGGGTTAGTGGATATATATTGGCATTATTGTAGGTTTGCTTTTGGATCGATAGCTCTACCTGTACTCGCTGTTGTAGGCGTTCAAAGTATGTTTGTCTGTTTTTGTGCAGGTTAAAGTAATAAAGTTCTCTTACATCTGGACAATCAACAACTTCAGTTTCTGTCGCGAAGAGATGGGGGAGGTGCTCAAAAGTTCCACATTTTCTGCCGGCGCCAACGACAAACTCAAATGGTAATTAGCCCTTCTTGAGCATATACAGCCACCAATACTGTCTGCATTAGGCACAAGGGGATTCAAGTATGTGGCCGCAAGCACTTTCCGTTTTTTGGGCATGGGTGACGGGCCTCAGACCTGGAAGCTGATCCAGCTTTATCAAAATCTGCAAAGCTGAATTTCAGCTTTTTGGACAGAACAGCCCTTCAGCCATTTGTTCCATCTGCATGAGGCATGGCAGGTTTCCCGGTCATTGAGCTAAAAATAGATCGCATCACAAATGTTGTTTTTAAACCATAATGCTGTTAGTTTGTGCTGAAATATTGATTGTGTCATTAAATACTGACTTACTAAATAAAAAAAAATATAGTTCAACACTTCTTTTGTGTTCTGTATCTTTCGATTTCAGATGTTTGTTGGGTGCGATTCCTACTATTGTGACACGATCTTACACAGGAAACTGCACATTAGAAATTCCTTTATTACATTCACAATCGTGTTCCTTTAAGAAAATTATTCGTTTCATGTATATTTATAGTGTTTTCTGAAGAATTGCTTACGATGTGAAATTCAAATATCAGTTTAATCATTTTTATTTTCGATCCGAAAGTTTTGATTGGAAAGTAGGTCGTTGTCAGTCACGTAAAACGCGACGATCGCTGTCAACATTTCAGGTCAACAAACAGATAAATAAACATTGCAACGGTTATTTGCAATTGCTACACTTGCATCTAGAATCTACACTAGGCAGAAATAAACATTGCAAGCAATTTAACCCGGTAAAAGCGGCCCGACACAGAAAAAAAAGCGAACGCATTCACCGGTCAGTCACAGTTCACAACGATCGCGCTCTCGGTTGAATTCTATTTTTCACCTAGAAAGATCTCGCGAGAGCGTTATTTCAGTTGAAAATCAACTTCCGGTACGTCTATACTTTCGATCGGCTAAGTTTCTTCCATGTTTTTGGCGGGGATTTCAAGCAAGTTACCGATTCATCGTGTCTGTCACCAACAATCGCAGCTCTGCAATCGCAACATCGTAGAGAGGTAATGGCAAAGGCTTTATTTTTTCGCATTGTAACACGTTTTTTAGCACATTTTTAATGCAGAAAATAACTTTCATGTACGACTGATTAAAAAGAATGGATGACAAGGCATAGTTAGCGTTCCATGTTAGTTTTAAGGCTTTGTGAATCAAAATCTGAGGTTGGTTATTGCGATCGCTGCAGTCTAGACTGACGGAAATATTGATTGCAGCAATTGTGACTGAAAGATATGGCGATTGCAGTTATAGTGACTGACCATATTTGTAAGTAATGATAGATTCCAGCACTAGGATATATTGAAATGTGTGTTCTCTGTCTATTCCTGTAAATTCTCAGGAATGTCATCAAAATTATAAGTGAACTTATTTTTTTTCCGTACCTATTTACATAGCTGCCAACCCTCCCGATTTTATCGGGAATTTCCCGATTTTTTTTCAATTTCCGATTCTCCGGTTTTTTTGTACATTTCTCCCGATTTTCATATTTTCAAGCTTTGTTTTAAAATTCGAGGCATTTTGGCGTACCGCGCGGGGTCAAGCGCCTGTAGTTGAGAGCCTACCGCTATACTGTACCGCTAAGCTTTCGGGGACCCACAGCCAGTCTTGATTACGCATGCGCGGCAAATTCCGTCCATTCTGTTTGTTCCGGTTCCTTCGAATTTGCCCTCGAGCACATGCTCAACGATCTTCACAACTGGTCACAGAGTATTTTCGATTTTCAACAAAATCATGCCTCCTAAGAAGCAGAAGTGTTTGGTGAAGTTCCATCCAGACTACAAGCGTTCCTTTCCTTACATCGACGAATCGAGAAAGGGGGAACACTTTGCCTTTTGTAAAATGTGCCGGGCGGACATAAACATCGGTCACGGCGGCCAAAAAGACATCGGTCTGCACGAAAAACGTAAGAAACACCAAGTATAAGTAGCGAAGTATAATGAAGAAAAAATAAAGACTGTCTGGCGGTCAGACTGAATGATGAATTGAATAAACGAAGGAATACATGAAAAAGTAAGAGCATCTTGTGAAATAATTATGAAAGTGTGGAACACAGACCGAAAGAGACGAGAGAGAGAGAGAGAGAGAGAGGACTTGCTGTTGAAGGCAAAATCAGCAACATCTCAGTCCCTGAAGGCTGCTGCAAACCCTTGCCCACCATCAAAAGAGTAGATAAACTTTGAATTTTGTTTCAAAGAGAGGCCTCCAAACTGCCTTCAAAATGCTGATTTTCGTTTCCATTGTCCTTGATTTAGTTTGTTCAGCTATGATTTTTTGTGCTGATGTGAATGTAAATAAACTTCAAACTGTAGGATACAAACTGGTCATTATTTTGATTTTTGCTTCAAGGAGAGGCCTCCAAACTGCCTTCAAAATGCTGATTTTACGTTTCCATTGATTTATTTTGTTCAGCCATGATTTTTTTGTGCTGATGTGAATGTAAATAATTTCAAACTAAAGGATACAAACTGGTTATTATTTTGAATTTTGCTTCAAGGACAGGCCTCCAAACTGCCATCAAAATGCTGATTTTCGTTTACGAGCTGGGGGCGTAGCCCCCCTGCACCCCCCAGCGGGGCGCTGCCCCTGCACCCTGCGGGGGCCTAGGCGGCCCCTGGACCCCGGCCAGTCAGGATTTTTATTTCTCCAAAGTTGGCAGCTATGTATTTAGACTATTATGCAAAAAACGTCCCATATTTATGATGGAAAAACTGTATGTAAACGGAAAATAATTATGTTTAAAATAAATATATCTTGGCAGTGTGAATGTTAAAGCTTATTGTTTATAAACTATAATGTAATCAGGTATCTGACATTTGAGGAGGTGAGAATACATTAAATTAGTATGTCGAAATGAAAATAAAATTAAAAAAAATAAGTAAATAAAATACAAGCAACCAACGAAAATAAAAGCGCTTGCAAAGAATTCTACAAAAAATTTGTGTACGTACTCTCCTGAAGGCAACATGTGCACTTGATCCTTTAAAATCTATTTAAAAAAATTAAGAGGGGAGGGAAGATAACAAATAAAATAACTTAGATAAGAAAAACAAATTTGGCAGAATTGTTTGTTTGCAGATATAATGGCATGAAACATGGCCTCAAAATCTTCAGTATATTGGGCGAGAGTGAAAGAAGGCGATTCAGGGAGATATGAGGCAATGTTGGAAAAAGCTCGAATCAGAAACCAAAAAAACGGAGACGCCAGAAAGCAAAGATGGTCCCAGGCTCAGCCTCCGACGCGAGCAGTTATTCAGGAACAAGAGGAGTTCAAAGAAAAAAATAGGTAAAATGGAAATTATTCTACTACTGGTCTTTCAATTTTTTTTTAATTATTTTTATTAATTTAGATCCTTTTTATATTTATAGTGTAAGTAGGTCATTTTGCTTTTTCAAAATCGTCAAACTAGGGTCAGTCGGGAAATTAGGAACATGTTTGGGGGGGGGGGGGGGGGGGGGGCCTTAATAGAATGTTTGGTCTTGTTTATCCTTTCAGACAGAGATGGCAGAGGTACAAGGAGGCGAAAGAGCAGCAGAACACAAGAAAGACATGCAACAGTTGTTTTCAGCCACCATCTGGTCATCCTGCTGGCTACAAACCCAACAAGCGACCTAAGGATATGACGCCAGATGAGTACAGAGAACACAGGCGAATACAGAAAGCTGAATCTCGCAAGCGTGAGACACCAATGAAAAAAGTGTGGGTCAAGCAGAAAAACAGAGTACAAGAGACAACAGAGAGCAGCTGCACAACAGACATCTCTACCACAAAACAAGCTTCAGAAGAGCCTTCTTTCACAACAAGAGCCCCCAAAGACTCCGTGTCAGATGCAAGCTACCCCAAACCAAGAACCTGCCACCAACCCTTTGCATACCCCGCTGACCCCAGCACCAGAATCACAAGCCAAACTGAAAGGAAAAGACTATGCATTCATCTCCCGGATCAGAAAAAGACTGGCTTACACAGCTGACTCACCTGAGACTTATGCGAAATATGTCAAGAACTTAGCACAGCATACGCGGTCCCCTCGGAAGAAAAAAGCCATGGTAGCAGAAGGGCTGTTTTGTGAAGCAAAGACCACAGACAAGAGGCGATGTTCCTTTGTTACTGGATTAGGGAAGAAGTTGCAGACACAGAGAGCAAGAATTCAGCGAAGGAGGAGAAAAGATGCTCTTTCAGGAGAAGTTACCCAAAAGGTGAACATTTTCTACGTTCGTGAGGACATTTCCAGAATGCTGGCACACAAGCGATATGCAACAAAACATGGCTCAGGATTTGTGCTGCAACAAACACTAAAAGCAGTTCATCCCATCTTCACAAGAGAACACCCTGATATAAAGATCAGCTATTCAACTTTCACCAAGCTGCGTCCCAAAAATGTGAGAAAAATCTCATCCACTTTCTTGGAAACCTGCCAGTGTGTCTACTGCTGCAATGTTAGACTCAAACTCCTGGCCTTGAACAGAGCAGTTCGGTTGTCAGCAGTAGAAGACTAGGACATCAAGCTAGCAGACGAGAGGGCCCTCTACAAAGCTGTTGTCTGCCCATATGACTCCAGTCCATTTCCGAATGCTGCGTGTGTTATGGTAAATAATTTACTTCACGTTTTCTATACTTATCGCTCATCAGTTTACCTCTGTAGATCTATAAAAATGAACAAAATAAACGCTCCTTACTCAAAATCAAATGGAATTGAACCAGGAATTTTTAAACAAAGCATTGTTTTGAATTAAGTAAAACTGATAATAAAATGTTGCATATGTTTACAGGGATCCTGCAAGGAATGCAGTAATTTCGGGAAGACGATCAGGGAGCGCTTCAGTCCAGTGATGAGCTCCCAACTAATGGTGACCTGGAGTCGTTGGAGCAAGACTTATGGAGTTAAGAGGGAACCCGTCATCAAACGAGACACTGTGCATGCCCTTGTGGAAGAGCTAGTGGAAGATGTGGAATGGCCAACCCAATCCTGTTCTTTTGTCAACCACTTGTTCCAAGCTGACTGGCAGCATCAGCAATACAGGTACTTGCTGTGTATAATTTAATTTTAGATTGAATATAATTATCAAAAACAAAGTTGCTGCTTACAAGATCAAGGAATCAAAACAGTCTTTTTTGTTGTTGATATATAATAGAAACACATAGCTCTGTTATTTCCTGTTTCCATAATTATGTTCCGTTAATGAGTGAAATTTTTGTTCAGTTACTTTTTCCATTGATATTACTGTCTTCAATATTTTAGTCTGTGATTTTGGAATAACTAGGTGATTTTTTTTTCTTTTTGTGTGTGTGTGTGTGTACAGGTCACTCAAGAACTCCCTGACAAAGGGTCAGCTCCTGCTTGTACTTGATTTTGCTGAAAACAGAAAGTCATTTTCAGGATGAAATCAAGTCAGCTCACTTTGGCAAACAACAGTTCAGTCTCCATCCTGTTGTCGCCTTCTGTAAGAGCGCAGCTGGACATCTTGTTCGCCATGCTGTCAACTTTCTGACGGATGATATCCAACACGACCATCACGCCGTTAACCATTTCTTGGAGACAGCTCTTCGTCGCTTTCAACAGCAGGGCATGATCAGTAACAGGAGTGATGTCTTTGTTTTTTCTGACAACTGCTCAGCCCAGTACAAGTGCAAAGGCTCCTTTGCAGACCTCAGCCTCTATCAGCAGCCCATCCAGCATGTTTACTTTGGTGCTGAACATGGCAAAGGCGAAGCTGATGGGGAGACAGGAGTGCTAAGCAAAGCTGTGGAAACGGCAGTACTTTGTCGGCAGGTCGTCATTCAAAACGCAGAGGACTTCTACCTTTTCTGCCGTGACCATCTTCAGAAGAATGAGGAAACGTCTAAAAGGGAGTTTGTCCTCGTGGACCCCTCAGCCATCAAGAGGGACAGGCCGGAGACGAGGGTGAAAGCTGTCAAAGGCTGCCGCAGTTTTCACCAGGTGGTGAGAGTGAGGCCCATGGTAATCAAGGCCAGGCAGCTAGCCTGTTTTTGTCTCCAGTGCCAGCGTGGGCATGAAGAACGTTGTATTAATCACACATACACAGGCCTCTACACAACTATTCATCTGCAGTCAGTTGAAGATGTGGAGGACGAGGCAGACCATCAGCCTCCTGAAACTTTACCTGCGATCCCCAGGGAGCAGTTCTTCATCTGCAAACAACAAGAACTGCAGCGGACACGGCTGAATGGTTTCCCAGCTTTTGTTGCCTGTGCGCAAAAGTGTCTTCAGGAGGCCCAAAATTACCCACTCCCACCTGCCATTATGGAGCCAGAATTTTCAGAGACAATGAAAGACGCTGCTGCGGAAGCTCAGAGACCATTCCACTCCACTCTAAACAACCGTTTGTTTTCTCAAAACAACATTACCGATGACATTACAGTTAGGAATACTGTCTCGCTAGCCTAATTTTAGCCCAAAATTGAGGTTGTGTGCCTTTAAGGAGGGAAGGTATCAGGGGGCGTTATCCGCTAGGCAGAGCCACGGTAGCCTCCCTTCCCTCCATATCCGGAACGCGGTCACCTGATTCGCCATTCTGTCTCTTCGCTGAGCCGTGGAAAGGTTGTGTGCCCTACCTAGCTCCATTCAGGCTTCGTTCTCTCGCGACTTTGTTTTTCTTCGAGTTCGTGGTTGGAGGTTGACGGGTTACTACTGGCTTGTGAGCTTCCTGCGGCAGAGCGGTCTTCTGTTCCGGCTGCAGTGTCGACCGGGCTGTGCCTTCTCGTCCTTGGCGGGACTTTGCGGCCATCTTTCGTCGGCCCTCGTCCTCCGTCCCTCACAGTGGTAACCTCCTTCTTTCTACCATGACCAGGTAAGCATTGTGGCTGGTAGTTAGTGCCCTCGGCCGATGCTACGGTTGCAGTAGCACTGGGCAGAGGCGCTCGTAGTGTGACCGTTTGTGCAGTTTCGTTGATAAGACGTGGTAGAGAAAAGTGTACATGCGGCAAGACCGGTTCTAGCGACCGGTCGGGGGTGAATTAGCAACAAGGGCGCTGCTAACTCAACCCTACTGGGCGGAACTACACCGTGAGGTTTCGTTGTTGCCACATGTACCGGTCTTTCTTCTATGCTTGAAAGCCTGTTTTCTTCTGCTCTATGTATTCCAGTTGGCAAGTTCGTACCTGCACGAGATGCGCAGACTTCCAGTGGCCGAGTGATGCCCACGACATCTGTCTTCCGTGCTCTGGCTGTTCCCCCACCCACCCTTGCGGCATCTGCACCACCTGGGAGGAGGAGCAGTGGTCGCAACTGTGGCGGTTCTACCGGCGGAAGCGTCCGAAGAAGGCCGCTCCGTCTACTGTGGTGGAGGAAACACCGAGAGCTCTCACGATGCGGGACGCACATGCGGATCCGGAGCCTCACGCTCCTGACGGAGGGTTCGTCAGCTCGCTGGGGTTACTTGTCACCGAGCATGGCCAACGAAGTACTCCGACATCGGTGTTTGTCAGCTCGCCGGCAGTTCCTGACCCCGAGCTTGGCCAACACCGGGCGCCTACAGGGTTTGTCGGCTCGCTGGGTCCCACCGAGTCTGACCGACAGCGCCCGCGGGATCGCAGCGCGTCTACGACCGTGAGAAGCTCCATTGACAAGCACAAGTCTTCTGGTGCGGAGGTCAGTGCCTTAGTTAGCACTAAGAGTAAAAAACCTACCAAATACACATTAGCGAGTGTAGTTAAGGTGCCTCCTGTTTTGGCCCCCTCGGCCCGGCCCCAGGCACAGGGGGAGGTGACTGTTTTTCAGAGACCACGCGGTCGCAACTCCCGCGCTTCTAATGGTTCCCGTGACTCTCACGTCGCTCGCTCCGAACGCTTTTCTTCTCGCTCCGTGGGTGGGTCTTCCCGCTCGAGCTCGACTTCCAGAGAGCGCCGAGCGCCTAAGAGGCTCAGCCCTCTTCCCGACCGGCGTACTTCGTACTCTCACCGGGATAGAGATCTCCGTCCTCGTTCGCCGCGCCGCTTGGCTTATCGACCCCAGTCCCGTTCGCCCTCTCCTTCCCGGAGCCAGCGTTCCCACTACCACCGGACTTGCTCTCCCCGACGCCGTCCTTCCTCGTGGCAACGCTCCCCTCTTCACCACTCCGTTTCGAGACGTCCGGCGACGAGGTTCTCCCCGACGTCCCGCTCCCCCCCCCCCGTTTCTTCGCGACGGGCCCGTTCGCCTCCCAGCGCTACAGTGACAAGACGCGAGTTAAGTAGCGACGTTTCCAGTGTCGGTGTCCGACCTTCCCCCCCCTCAGGGGTCAGATCCTGTTGTGCAGGACGACGGTCTCAGCCTCGTTCCTGAGGGTTCGATGTCAGCCTTACTGCGTGACGATGCGTCCGACGCGTCCGGACACTCCCCCCCTCTCGGACGACGCCGGTGTTCAGCAGCCCTCCCTCAGTCATAAGATGGAGACCCTCCGGGCCTTGGATGAAGCGGCTCGCCTTATCGCAGCCTCCCTTCCTCCGGTAGACTGCCCACCTTCACCGCCGGTCAAGAGGAAAGCTTCTGCGTTTGTGGATGCGGCCAGCCTGACGAAGCGGTTCAAGTCTCTCCCTCAACCTCCAGGGTTCCGAGACCTACGTGACGCCCTTTCGTCGCATCTTCGAACGAATTCCTTTGGGGACGCTGGTTTCTTTTCGGACAACAGGTGGCCCGCTGATCTACAGATTGCCTTTCAGCAACGCTGGTACGCGGGTCATTCACAGTCCTTCGCCTGTCCGCTACCGGAACTAGACGCCCAGGCCCTCTCCTTCGCTGGCTCCCCTCGTCATCCCAGGCCTTGACAAGACAGCTACCCTCATACGGAATGCCCTCGCTACAGCGGGATTCCTCGACTTGGTTACCCAGACTATCGTTCGCCGGGTGGAAGAAGCCTGGAACCCTGTGACCTCTCCTTTTCTGGCGGACATTCTATCTTTGGCAGTGGCAGGCAACCGGGCGGCGTTTCACTCCGTTGTAAACTCCATGACGGCCACGGCCAACTGCGACCTGATGCGACGGGATGCTCTTCTCCGTTCCTGTGATCTTCCCCCGGACTTGAAGAAGCAACTTCGACAGGCGCCGTTTGGAGGGGAACTGCTGTTCGGACCCACCTGGCAGGCGGTGAAGGAAGCCAACAAGGACTTGTGGCCCAGCCGACCGGCGCCACACCGCTTTCGGGTTCCCCGCAAGGCCGCGGGTCGCGCCCTGCGGTCCGCCAGACCCGCTCCCCGCCCCCCTACAGTGCGCGGACGTCTCCCTCCTCGCGCCCCAGCCTTTGGGCGCGCTCGCCTTCGCCCCGACTCGACTTCCGCCCCCGCCCCCTCCCCCGCCTGGCCCCGGCCCGCCCGCCGTCCAGGGAGCGGCAGGGCCCACTGACGCTTATCCTCCTCCGCCTCCGCCAACCGCTCCCCTCTCTCCTGTCGGCGGGAGGCTGGCGCGCCACAGCCAGGCGTGGCATGCGCTGTTCCCGGACAACGCCTGGGTGCTTTCTACCGTCTCCGAGGGTCTTCGGATCGCTTTTCGGTCGCCGCCCCCCCCCTCCGCCGCTCTCCCGTTTGGACCCCTGTGCCCCCAGACCTAGACAGGGCCGTTGCTCTTCGCGACGAGGTGCACTCCTTACTACTAAAGACGGCGACGGAAGTGGTTTCGCAGCCCAACTCGCCTGCTTTCTACAGCCGCCTTTTCGTTGTGCCCAAGCCAAACGGCAAGTGGAGACCGGTCATCGATCTCTCTGCCTTGAACAAGTTCATCGTGGCTCCCCCCTTCCGCATGGAGACGGCCCGAGCCCTTCGGGCCGCGGTGCAGCCGATGGATTTTGCCGTCAGCCTGGATCTCTCGGATGCATACCTTCACGTGCCTGTACACCCTTCGTCCCGACGGTATCTACGCTTTGCCTTTGCAGGAGTGGTTTACCAGTTCCGAGTGTTGCCCTTCGGTCTCAACCTCAGCCCCTGGGTGTTCACGCGCATCATGGATGCAGTCGTCGCCCGGGCCAGAAGGACGTTGTCCAGCCCGATGTCGAACTACCTCGACGACCTCCTCCTACGGAACCAGTCGGTCACGGCCTTGACCAGGGATCGAGATGCGCTGCTGCACCTCCTCGACAATCTCGGCTTCCTGCTGAACTGGGGCAAGTCCGACCTGGTGCCCTCCCGCCACTTCCTCCATCTGGGTATGGAGTTTCACACAGACTGCAACCTTGTTCGTCTCCCGGGACCCCGCATACAGAAGCTGGCGACCCTCGCCCTGCACCTCGCGCAGACTCGCTCGGCTTCCGCCAGAGTGTGGCTACAGCTCCTTGGCCTGATGAGTGCGGCGGCAGACTTGCTCCACCTGGGTCGCCTGTACTACCGTCCCCTTCAGCTCCATCTACTCTTACACTGGCGGCCATCCTCGGGCGACCTGGAGACGATGGTACCAGTTCCCTTGATGTTGCTGCCGCATCTTCATCGATGGGCGGATCATGCCTGGCTGGCGTCGGGAGTCCCCCTCTACACGCCTCCACCCCCGACTGTCACTTTGCGTCGTCGCGAGCAGCTCCGGCTGGGGAGCTCACCTACTTCCGATGTTCACCACGGCTTCCGGCATTTGGACCTCGGACCTAGCGACGCGACACATCAACTGGTTGGAGCTCCAGGCGGTTTGGCAAGCACTCCTCGTCTGGGAACCTCGTCTGCGTCATCAGGAGCTTCTCGTCCTGTCCGACAACTCTACAGTCGTCGCCTACCTTCAGAAGCAGGGCGGGACACGCTCCCCGTCTCTTTGCATTCTTCTTTACCAGATCCTGCGGTGGTGCGAAGACCGCGACATTTCCCTCAGAGCCAGACACATCCCGGGCCATCTCAATGTCCTGGCAGACTCCCTCTCTCGACGCGGGCAGCTTCTCCACACCGAGTGGACACTCCGACCAGACATCTTTCGGATGATTTGCGACCGCTGGGAGACGCCCATGATCGACCTCTTTGCCACGAGATGGAACCACCAACTTCCACTCTTCGACTCCCCCATCCCAGATCCTCAAGCCTGGGCGGTCGACGCTCTATTCCCTGGGACGGCCTCATCGCGTACGCCTATCCACCGACGGTCCTCGTTCCCAAGGTCCTGCTCAAGCTCAGAGGTTGCAACACGGTTCTGTACCTAGTGGCCCCCTTCTCCTGGTCCCGGTCCTGGACAACCGACCTCCTGAACCTGGCGTCGGCCCCCCCACTACAGCTGCCCACTCCGCCATCGATGCTCAAGCAGCCCCGGCAGGACCTGTTCCACCCGTGCCCCGAGCGGCTCCTCCTACACGCCTGGAGATTGTGCGGCAAGCCCTCGCCAACAGAGGTTTCTCAGGTACGGCGGTGGATGCGATCGCTACAGCCCGCAGGCGATCCACTAGGCGAGTTTACGAGGGGAAATGGCGGGTTCTCTGGTGTGTCGTCGAACGACTCTCCCCCACGGATCTGACGGTTCCCCAGCTAGCGGAATTCTTCCTCTGGCTCTTCAATGATCAGCGGTTGGCTCCCATTACCATTCGCGGCTATCTGGCTATGATAGCCGACACGTACCGGCACCTGGGACGCCCCGACCCTGGCACCTGCAAGGACCTGGTGGATCTGATGGCACACTTCGGCCTTCATCGACCAACCTCCCGCTCCCTTGTGCCGAGATGGGACCTACCATGGATACTGACGTGGCTCAACACTAGCCGCTTCGAGCCTTTGCAGCTGGCGCGACTGGCAGATGTGACACGGAAGACGTGCTTCCTACTAGCCCTCGCCACTGCGGCCAGGGTCAGCGAGCTTCACGCCTTCTCGACCCACCCCTCGTGCCTGCAGTTCCGGGTGGACGGTTCGCTACAACTGCTGCCGGACCCGAACTTCCTGGCCAAGACATGGCTTCCTCTAGCCGCCCATACAAGCACTGAGGGGACCTGGCTTCTCCCGAGACTCCAGACAGCAAGATCCGGTGAGAGCAGTGCGTATCTACTTGCGCCGGACCAAGCCTTTGCGCAGGGGCCGCACCCGCCTTTTCCTTCCTTTGTCTCCAGGTAGAAATGACATTACGGCCCAAACGATCTCCGCCTGGCTCCGTTGGGTGATACGCTCCGCTTACCACGACCTCGCCCCTGAGACCGCCGCACATCTGAACATCCGGGCGCATGAGGTACGAGCCATGGCGGCGAGCCTTGCATTCGACCGCAACTGTGCAGTCAAGGACATTGTGGCGGCCGTAGGCTGGCGTTCAGAGTCAACCTTCGCCAGATTCTACCTGAGGGACCTCTCCGGCCAGCGCGAGAACCTGTCGCTGGGGGGGGGGGGGGGGGGGGGGGGGAGGGGGGGGATGTCACGGCAGCACAACACTCCCTCCCGGCACCCCGGGTGCCGTAGGTATTCTTCGCTAAAATTATCGGGAGGTTGTGCCTAGGAGGGCGGGTTTTGGGGACCTAATAGTTTGCTTAGGGACGTTATTAGCGGCACCCACCGCCTCATCGACATTCTTCCTAACAGTAATGTCATCGGTAATGTTGTTTTGAGAAAACAAATGTATTTTTCTCTAAAATAAATTTTTTTGAAAAATACTTACCGATGACATTACTCGGAGGACCCTCCCTCCTACCCCGCTGCCGCTGGCTCGCTACGATACAGAATGGCGAATCAGGTGACCGCGTTCCGGATATGGAGGGAAGGGAGGCTACCGTGGCTCTGCCTAGCGGATAACGCCCCCTGATACCTTCCCTCCTTAAAGGCACACAACCTCAATTTTGGGCTAAAATTAGGCTAGCGAGACAGTATTCCTAACAGTAATGTCATCGGTAAGTATTTTTCAAAAAAATTTATTTTAGAGAAAAATACATTTTGCGCTGAAAACCAGGGCAGATGGAAACTGTCTACCCAGAGCATTGAGTACTGCAGTCTACGGGACTGAAGAATTCCACAGAGAACTTAGGGTCCGCATGACATGCGAGCTTGCAGTCAACAAGTGCAAGTATCTTTGTCCAGGCTACATCAGCAGAGGCAGCTCGCAAGACGGGAAACTGTCTCTGGAGTTCTACAAGCTCTACGGCGACTTCTACAGAGTCCCCACAACAGAGCAGGCATTTGAATGTGAAGTGATGGCCACTGTCCAGAACTCCAAGGACATGGGCATGTGGCATCTGCTTTCTGCTGCCAACATCTTGGGATGTAAAATAACCTCCATCTACCCACACACCGGTGGACAGCCGCAACTTGAAGGCAACAGAAATTGTCTTCCCGATGAAAAAACTTTTCCTTTTTTTATCCAGTGGTCCTCCACATCTGGCAGCCTCACAGACCCCTTTTTCCCATTTTGTGCCTGTTGTAAAGAAGAAAGAACATCAGGAGCAACAGCAGATTTTGTTGGGAGACTTCGTTCTGGTCTCTGTACCTTCCGCCAGGAAGCCTAACTCGATCACAGACTTCAAGGCCATGGTAGTTGAGCCTTCCTCCTCTGTTCCCCTTCAAGAGGGGGAGCTGTTGGTTAAATTCCTGAAGAGCCAAGGACGTTACTTTGTCTTCCCATCTTCAGATGACCTTTAAATTGTGCGGAAGTCTGAGATTCGAAAAGTTCCCCATCCAACTGTCAACAATAGAGGCCACCACTTTTTTTGATTTTCTTGCAATTCTTTTTGCCTGCTTTTATTCAAAATGTGGAACAATTGCTCAGAAAGTGACTTTTCTCACAAAGAGTTTTTTTTTTTGTGCCTGTGAAGATGAAACTGGTATTTTTCCTTAGACGGACATTTTTCGTACTACACGCTGATTAGGCCTCGCGCTGGGACCATATGGTGTTGAGGCGCGTCCCCTGGGTGGTGGATAGGGGGTCCCTCGTGAGAGGGGTGCACCGAATGAAATAAGGTGCCGTGAACCAACATGGTCTAAGGGAAGGTGACCCCGACAGAAAACCCCTGGTCCTCCTAGTAAGGGGGTTGGGCGTGGGGGTAGCTTCCCCACCCTGCAAAAAAGGAAATAGCTACAAAAACGCTGACGAAAAGACTAACAGTAATTCCTTTCCTGGAGGAGGAAGGTTCTTCTACTAGAAGACTTATGACGTCCTGTGGTGAAAGCCGGAAGTCTTCGGAAGCCACAGGACCGAGCCGCCTCTCTCTATCCAGGGACACAACCATGGGCACATGGAATGTCAAGACCATGTACCAGAGCGGCAAGGCCGCCCAGATAGCAGCGGAAATGCAAAAGTACAACCTTTCCCTGCTAGGTATCAGTGAAGCCAGATGGACGCAGTCTGGCCAGAAAAGGCTGTTAAGTGGGGAGATGATTCTGTATTCAGGTCATGAAGAGGAGAATGCCCCCCATACAGAAGGAGTAGCATTCATGCTGTCACCATTGGCACAGAGAGCGCTGATGGGCTGGGAACTTCTTGGGCCAAGAATTATCACAGCAGCCTTTAGAACCAAGAAAAAGCTCAAGCTGAACGTCGTCCAGTGTTATGCGCCCACCAATGACAGTGACAAGGAAGAGAAACAAGAGTTCTACGACCGACTCCAGAGTGCCGTGGACAAATGTGCGGAGCGAGACATCACCATCGTCATGGGCGATTTTAATGCCAAAATAGGGGAGGACAACACCGGATACGAAGAGGTGATGGGGAGACGGGGACTAGGCTCAGAGATGAGTGAGAATGGGGAGAGGTTTGTAGACTTTTGTGCTCTAAACCGACTTGTCATTGGAGGCAGCATCTTCCCACACAGAAGAATACACAAAGCAACTTGGGTCGGGTCTCACCTGATCATACAACAGAGAACCAAATAGACCATATCTGCATTAGCAAGAAATTTAGAAGATCCCTTCAAGATGTTCGAGTGAGGAGGGGAGCAGATGTCGCCTCAGACCATCATCTGCTTACCTTAAGAATGAAGCTCAAGCTAAAGAAAAGCCGCGCAGAGACAACAAGAAGACAGCGCTATAATGTAGGCCTCCTGAGAGAAACTGGAGTTAGAGAAGAGTTCAAACTGGTGCTGTCCAACCGGTTTCAAGCGCTACAGGAGGTAGTAAATGAAGAGGAGGCGGTCACCACAGAGCAGCAGTGGAAGGCAGTTAGAGAGGCGCTGAACTCAACCTGCAAAGACACTGTAGGGTTCAGGAAACACCACCACAAGGACTGGCTGTCGGCACAGACCTTGAAGAAGATAGAAGCGAGGAAGCAGAAGAAAGCAGCGGTCAACAACAGTCGCACGAGAGCAGCCAAAGTAAGGGCACAGGAGGAATACTCGGAAGCCAACTGCGAGGTGAAGAGGAGTATCAGGGCAGACAAGAGGGCCTACACAGACAGCCTGGCAGCAGAGGCAGAAAAGGCAGCAGGCAGCGGCAACATGAAACGGCTCTACGACATTACCAGAAGATTGTCGGGTAAGTATGGCCATACAGTAGACCAGTAAAAGACAAAGAAGGCAAGCCTATTGCAGACAGAGCAGACCAACTCGACAGATGGGCCGAGTATTTTGAAGAGTTACTGAACAGACCTAGCCCACCCGACCCCTCCCCCCCCCCCCCCCCCCCCCCCCCCCCCTGACATCCAGCCGGCAGAGACCGACCTACCCATCAGCTGTGACCCAGCCGGGAAGAGATCAGAAGAGCAGTGGCATTTTTGAAGAATGGCAAAGCAGCAGGGCCAGATGGCATCCCAGCGGAGTCTCTGAAAGCAGACCTAGAGACAACAGTGGAGATGCTGTACCCACTGTTTGGAAAGATCTGGGAAGAGGAGGTGATGCCAGCTGACTGGAAGGAGGGGTACCTAATCAAGCTTCCCAAGAAAGGCGACCTCAGCAAGTGTTCCAACTACAGAGGAATCACCTTGCTGTCAGTACCAGGAAAGGTCTTCAACAGGATCATCCTAGAGAGAATGAAGAGCTCCGTTGACCCCCAGCTGGGAAACCAGCAAGCAGGATTCAGGAAGAACTGATCATGTACAGACCAGATCGCCACTCTCCACATCATCGTGGAACAGTCTCTGGAGTGGAGCTCCCCGCTGTACGTCAACTTTGTGGATTATGAGAAAGCATTTGACAGCGTGGACCGAGAGACTCTGTGGAAACTCCTATGACACTACGGTGTACCCACAAAGCTCGTCCGCCTGACCAAGAGCAGCTATGATGGCATGACATGTCGCGTGATCCACGAAGGGCAGTTCACCAGGGAGCTCCAGGTCAGAACTGGTGTCAGGCAGGGGTGTCTGCTGTCTCCGTTCCTCTTCCTACTGGCCATAGACTGGGTCATGAAGATGACCACAGGGCACAGACGAAGTGGAATACAGTGGACACTGTGGACACAGCTTGACGACCTCGATTTTGCAGACGACTTGGCATTACTGTTCCACACTCGTCACCAAATGCAGGACAAGACCACGAGGCTTGCTGACATCTCGTCCCAAGTGGGCCTCACCATTCACAAACAGAAAACAAAGACAATGAGGCTGAACACAACCAGGGAAGAACCAATCTTGCTTGCTGGCACCCCGTTGGAGGAGGTGGAGTCCTTCACCTATCTCGGGAGCATCATAGACAAAAAAGGCGGCACTGATGCAGATGTCAGAGCACGAATCGGTAAAGCCAGAGCAGCCTTTCTCCAGTTTAAAAAAAGTGTGGAGTTCCAGAGAGCTGTCACAACGCACCAAAGTCCGGATTTTCAACTCCAATGTAAAAGCAGTTCTCCTATATGGAGCAGAGACTTGGAGATTGACAAAAACCACAGTCAACAGAGTACAGACCTTCATGAACAGTTGCCTTAGAAGAATTTTGAAAATCCACTGGCCAGAGAAGATCAGCAACGTCAGACTCTGGGACAGAACAGAGCAGATAACAGCAGAGAATGAAATTGGGCGAAGAAGATGGGGATGGATCGGTCACAGCCTGAGAAAGCCAGCTTCCAGTATCACTAGGCAGGCATTGTCATGGAACCCCCAGGGAAAGAGGAAAAGAGGTAGGCCGAGAAACTCCTGGCGTCGAGACCTCCAAGCAGACATCAAGAGACTGGGAACCACCTGGAGTAGAATCGAAGGAGAAGCACAGGACAGGAGTTGCTGGAGGTCTCTCGTCGACGGCCTATACCCGGGTAGGGGTGACAGGCGTAAGTAAGTATGCTGATTAGGGGGTGGGGTTCCAATTTCATGAAAAAAACATTGAATCTGACACTGACTACAGATTATATTTATCTGAAATTATTCTACACTCTCAGGTTTACCAGGTGTGAGTTTTGGATGATTTTATCAGTAGTTTTTCACCAAAGTGAAATATTGTTGATTTTATTGAAAATGGGGATGGTTCATTTTGTTGCATGTTTCAAGTCAAGAGATCAACATGAGATGAAGAGAATGAAGTAGGAGTGTGCATATCTTGTTGTTTAAGTTGCCTTTTGGTGTTTTTCTGCTTTATGTCATTTCATTTACAAAACAAGTTGTTGCCTATGTGTACCAATGATTTCAAGGGATTTTTTGCTTACGAGGGGGTATGCTTGTTTACAGACCTATTATGTTGTATCAAGAGGTCTAGCTATAAAAATGTTTGCTGGAATTTGCTGCAGAAACATGTAACTTCATTAAAAAAGCAAAACTGGAGCCCTCTGTTGATTTTAATTTTTGCCTGTTTGTGTGGGTGACTGTAAGATCCAAAACACCAAAACCGGAAAACCTGCCGCATACATTTTCATGAGCCCCTGCATCCGCAGGTGCTCGTGAGAATTTATGTCTCTTGCTGATCATGGATTATGGGACATAGTCCGTGGACCATTTTCGATCTTTTCAGTTTTTTTACACAGTCACCCATGGTCTCTGCCTTCGCAGCATAAAATGTGGTTCGTTAAAAATTTATGGTACAATTGTCATTCACCCAAAGTGTTTGATAATTTTGATTAGGATATTGTTTCATTGCATAATGTCGGATTGTCAGGCAGGCAACATTTACCTTTACAGGTTTGTCATTGTCAGATAAGCAATGTTCCTTTTACTTAAATGTTTACATGTATTTCAATAGTGTGCACTAACTTGACTAAGATTCTCAAGTTTGTACCAAAATTTATTATAACGCCCAGTGAGTGTGGAAAAAATTAAGTGTGAAACTGAGAAAGTACAGCAGTAGAACATTGGTTTGGTAACCACCCTTAGGGCTAGGAGATAGCATCTGTCATCAGACTTATTACTTAGCTGGCTGTGGCCATCTAAATGATGTTTAACCCCTTTAACCCCACAATCACTTTCACAAACAACTAAGTACCACTACCAGCAGCAGGAGATGGATCGACCATGATAATTCAAGGGTAGAGCCAGATTAGCTTGGCGACATCAGGCGCCAAGCTAATCTGGCACTACCCTTGAAAATTGAATTATTGCAGTAGATCCATCTCCAGCTTTAGTGTATCGGGGCTGGATGGGTTAATGACAGGTGACACTCTTTGCCACTGAAGACTTCGCATGAGAGAGCAATTGTCTTTAGTTTTAAGATCACCTTTTCCTTGCAAAAGAGGTGGCTGTTCAGAACACGTTACACTGTTCAAGAGAGGACTAGGAAACACTACATGATGTTACTTAAAAAATATAAGTTGTGTCAGTATCGGTATCCTCATCGCATAAGTTTTGAAATTAGCTTCACAAAACGGGGTTCATTTTTAGAGCGCGCCCTGTGCCATTGGCGCATAATTTCCCCAAATGGCCCAAAACATTTTGAGCTGAGGGGTCAATGACTCAGTTTTCTGTAGGCAACGGACCCTTCTTTTCACATGTTCGTTCCTAAAGGCCCATCCATCTTTATTTCTCTTTTGCTGCCTGCCCCACTCCCCCCACCCCACCCTTACAAGCTCCCATTTTTTGTTATTTCTATGGTTGGTGAGAAGGTGCCCACATACACCTAAACACCCACTCCCCCAACCCCCACCCCCTTTTTTTCCCCCAACATTTCGGCAGTTGGTGAGAAGGTGCTCACACACGTTTGGCCTTTCCAGTTTCAGAAATGATCCATTGGATTTGTACTCTGCAGGCCAGTGACCCGTGTGCGTACGTTTTCAGAATGAACCCTGCTTGTGACTATTTAACTCTTTGTCTTAATTAGCACCTGTTGATTGTTTCTCTGCCCCAGGTGTCTGCGTGTGAACCCTAAGGGTCTGGATGAGGAGAGTAAGGACTACCTGTCCCTCTACCTGCTGCTTGTGTCATGCAACAAGAGTGAAGTCCGCGCCAAGTTCAAATTTTCCATCCTCAATGCCAAGCGTGAAGAAACCAAAGCTATGGGTCAGTGGCGTTTTGTTTTCTGATAGTTGTTGAGATAATTTGTGCGTTCTACACCCCCAGGTGCATGCCGGCAGTGGTACATTAACCTTTATCATTCGGAATACACCAGTGTGTGAAATAAGTTTGACTAAAATAGTTCAAGGGTAATGCCAGAATAGCTTGGCACCACCCTTGAACTAAAGCCATTGGTCTATATCCTTATCTGTAAGTACAAAATGTAGCTTGCATATGGCAGTGTAAAAATTTGAAGCTTTTAGCCTCAATATGATATGGGTTAAACAGCACCAGTGGCTGCTTGCACTAGCGGGTTAACCCTTTTAGCCCCACAAGTGCTTTTCCCAAATTTTGGGGAAGTGTTACTGAACAACCATGTACCAGTTGCAGGAGCTGGATTGACCATGATAATTAGCTAATCTGGCACTACCCTTGGATTATTATGGTCAGTCAATCTCCTGTTGTAGGGACTCGGGGCTACATGGGTTAACTTAGCGTGAGTTGTGTGTGGTCTTTATGACAAATTGATTATGACTTAATTATTATATGAGTTGGCCTCTTAGTTGACCACACCCCCTTTGTGCTTTCAGCAACTAGTAATAGTACTGTTCACAGAACTGGTGGCTGCCAGTAGTACTGTTCACAGAACTGGTGGCTGCCAGTAGTACTGTTCACAGAACTGGTGGCTGCCAGTAGTACTGTTCACAGAACTGGTGGCTGCCAGTAGTACTGTTCACAAAACTGGTGGCTGCCAGTAGTACTGTTCACAGAACTGGTGGCTGCCAGTAGTACTGTTCACAAAACTGGTGGCTGCCAGTAGTACTGTTCACAGAACTGGTGGCTGCCAGTAGTACTGTTCACAGAACTGGTGTCTGCCAGTAGTACTGTTCACAGAACTGGTGTCTGCCAGTAGTACTGTTCACAGAACTGGTGGCTGCCAGTAGTACTGTTCACAGAACTGGTGTCTGCCAGTAGTACTGTTCACAGAACTGGTGCCTGCCAGTAGTACTGTTCACGGAACTGGTGCCTGCCAGTAGTACTGTTCACAGAACTGGTGCCTGCCAGTAGTACTGTTCACGGAACTGGTGGCTGCCAGTATTACTGTTCACGGAACTGGTGACTGCCAGTAGTACTGTTCACGGAACTGGTGGCTGCCAGTAGTACTGTTCACAGAATTGGTGGCTGCCAGTAGTACTGTTCACGGAACTGGTGGCTGCCAGTAGTACTGTTCACAGAACTGGTGGCTGCCAGTATTACTGTTCACGGAACTGGTGGCTGCCAGTAGTACTGTTCACAGAACTGGTGGCTACCAGTAGTACTGTTCACGGAACTGGTGGCTGCCAGTAGTACTGTTCACAGAACTGGTGGCTGCCAGTAGTACTGTTCACGGAACTGGTGGCTGAAAGTAGTACTGTTCACGGAACTGGTCGCTGCCAGCAGAAATAGTTCACAAAACTGGTGGCTACCAGTAGTACTGTTCACAAAACTGGTGGCTGCCAGTACTGTTCACAGAACTGGTGGCTACCAGCACAGGGGTTGAGGATGGTGGGAAGGGGGGGCATCTGTTGTGTTAATTTTTGACAGATGGAGAAAATGTATTATATTACAATTGCAGGAGTCTTTATTTTCTCAAAATCATTACCGACGGCATTACTACTAGTACTAGGAATACTTCGCTTAGCTTAACAATTTTAGCTCAAAAATCTCATGTACCTGACGACAGGGGAGGCAACCACAAGGGGGTGTCATTACCAGGATACCCCGAGTGGCCTCCCCTGCCTCCCTATCCGGTGGCGCGCTCACCGTTTGTTTCCTCAAAAACATTACCGATGACATGACTTTGTGGAAATGTCTACTACTAGCTCAATTTTAGCCTACTTACCCGTTGTGTGCCTACACAACCCGCTAGGCACTCGGGGAACCCCAGAGGGGCCGAGAGTTATCTCCCGCTCCTTCCTTACCAGTTCCTGTCACGAGACCAACCAGTCTTGCTACTTCGCTCGTGCCGAGAAGACGTGTCGGGCTTTGCTCCGCTGTGCCTCGACCGGTCTTCGTCTTGCCTACGCTCGTTTCGACTTCTCTTCCGTGCCTGCCGCCTTCTAGCGCTGCCTGCTTCTTCCTTGGCGCCGTTCCGGGTTCCCTCGGCTCTCCTCCGTGCTGTGACTGCTGTATGGCTACCCTTTCCCCCGTTCCCGCTTCGGCTTGGAGGTAAGGTAACGGTAGCTACCCACAGCCGGCCCTCGGGTCGAGAGCCGGCTGCCGTGGGACTCGTCTTTCGTTGTGGTTACGACATAAGGGCACCAACTATTGAAATAATTTCCGTGCCTTGCACAGCCTTCTTGCGACTCTCCTAGCGGGACGTCGCCTTCTCTCTCCTGGTTCTGCCTCGTTAGCTTACGAGTTGATTTTGCCTTTCAGACGCTGGTTTTCGTAGGGCCTGGCGGCACTCGCGTACCGTTCGTCCAGCTTAAAGGCCCTTTAGCCCTTGGAGAGTATAACCATTGTTTCACGCGCCGGCGGTCACGGCGCCTGGGGTTCCTTGGTGGACAGGGGGAGGTAGCTTAGTGGATAAGACACTGTGCTGGCAGTCGTAAGATAATAATAATAATAATAATAATAAGCGCATTAAATAGGCGCTTTATCCCAATTGAAATTCGGCTCTAAGCGCCGCCGCGTACTGAACCCAACAAGCACGCTCACGTGAATCACGCGCATTCGCTCACACACTGTACGTAGACACAGAACATTCACGTGGTGCTGGGGGCAAGCTCAGGCGAGCTACTGTAGTTTTTGGAAATTCAAAATCGTTTGTATTTGAAATTTGATTAAGTGGGCTGAAACTGATACCAAAGATCCCGGGTTCGTATCCCCTGGGGGGCAGGAATGGGATATGGACTTTCCTCATTCCATCTAGTCAATTTCTACAGACTCGGCTTATGTTTGCCTGTCTCGCCTTCATGTACACAGCACGCATAATCAAGGGCATATGATAAAAATGCCATTCCCACTAATCGAAAAGAGAATGCCCGGTCGCGCTGGTGAGATGAAACAATGATATCACAAAGGAGGGCTCGGCGCCCTCTTGCCTGTGTTTGCGACCTTGCTATGCCCTTTGTTACAGAACCCAAATGCTTATGTGCTCCCTATGGGGAAACTTCCAGTGCCGACGGATGACCATGCGGTCTGCCTACCTTGTGCGGGCTGCTACCCGGACCACCTTTGTATGTCTGTGCGACCTGGCCGGATATGTTTGGTCGGACCTCTGGGGCCTGTACCGACGAGAGCGGCCCCTGCCTGCTTCCTCTCTTCCGGCTCCGGTTGATACTTCTGCAGCCCTTACGGTGCTGACCGCCCTTTCCCGCCCTGGCCTCACGGAAAGGATTCCTGTTGGGACTCGGTGTTGCTGGCTGACCAGAGGACCGCCACTGCTGCCACGCCCGCTGACCCTTCCGGAGGGTCTGTTTGCCGGCAGAGCGCCCGCCTCACTGAGCCCGGCCTGCAGCAGTCTGCCCTGAGCCGTCCCACGTTGACTGGCCTTCCTCACCCGTCTCTCACCACAAGCCGCTGATCCTTCCGGAGGATCTGAACGCCGGCATAGCGCCCTGCTCTCGGAGTCTGGCCAAGAGAGGCGTCAGCTTTAGCTGCGTGACACAGTCGCGCCCCGACTCCCACCGTTCCACTTTCAGTTCACTTGCTGGCTGATCAGAGGACTGCCACTGCTGCCACGCCCGCTGACCCTTCCGGAGGGTCTGTTTACCGGCAGAGCGCCCGCCTCACTGAGCCCGGCCTGCAGCAGTCCGCCACGAGCCGTCCCACGTTGACTGGCCTTCCTCCTCTCTCTCTCTCCACGATAAGCCCGCTGATCCTTCCGGAGGATCTGTACGCCGGCATAGAGCCCTTCTCACTGAGTCCGGCCAGGAGAGACCTCAGCCTCAACCTACGCGACACAGTCGCGCCACCTGACTCATCCCGTTCCACCGTCAGTTCTAGACACTCGCGCTCGCCCGCGAGCGCCGCCGGAAGGATCATTCCCCGCACCGGGATCGTCGCCGCTCCCACTGCCACTCCTCGTTGCGTGCGCGTTCGCGCTCGCACCGTTCGATGCGTCCGCCGCGTCGCCGCCTTCATCGGCGCCCCTCTTCGGTTGTCCGCCGTCCTTCGTCCAGACGTCGTTCCCGCGCACCGGACAGGACCCCTCATCGCTTCTTCTCGCGTTCGCCTCGGCGATCCCCGCCTCCGTCGTCGCTGCCGGCTCGTTCCCGGGCTTCCCGCGAGGTTCGACACGCGTCCCCGCCCAAGCTTCGGCCTTCCTCAGTGCCTCGCCCGCCTTCTCGCCGCCCCCTGGGCGAAGAAGCCATCAGTTTGCTGCCCGAGGACTCCGTCTCAGCCCTGTTGGGTGAGGATGGTCGCTCCCTTTCGCCCGCCGACGTCGGTGTTGATGTCCCCTCGACCCTTCCGTCGTCGTCCCGTGCGGAGACCCTCTTAGCTTTGGATGAAGCCGCCAGGATCACCGCAGCCACTCTGCCAGCGGACTCCTGCCCAGCCTCTCACCCCCTGAAGAGGAAGGTCTCTGCCTTGGTGGATGCCGAGCGTCAAGTTAAGAGGTTCAAGTCGCTTCCCCAGCCGCCTGGATTTGAGGAGCTGCGAGATGCCTTCTCAGCGCACCTGCAACTTCCCGCGTCTCGAGGGCCGGTGTTCTTCTCCGTTCGTCGCTGGCCGGCTGGCCTGGACATCACCTTCCGTCGGGACTGGTATGCCGGCCATTCCCAGGCTTCCTCCATCCCTCTTCCTGCGATGGACCCCCCTGCCGTGTCGCAAGCTGGCGGCTCCGCTCTTCTTCCCCGTTCCCCCCCTCGTGGCCTGGATTTGACTGCGTCCCTGGTGCGGAACACCTTAGCCTGCGATGGGTTCCTGGAGCTGCTCACTCAAGCCCTGGTTTGTCGTGTGGAAGACGCCTGGCTTCCTTCTATCACGCCGCCGGGTTGATCGGCTCTTCTTAGCGGAGTCGCCTACCGCGCCGCCTACCTCGCGTCGGTCTACGCTTCGCTGCCTCCGCCGACTGTGCCCTGACCCCGTCTTGGCCGTCCTTTTCCCTCGAGGTCTCATGTTCCCCGTGTTTCGCTGAGGCCTCCGCGCGGCGGGAGGTGTCTCCTCCCTCAGGTAAGTTGCCACGGAGGTTTTCCGATTCTCAGACTCGCCAACCTTCTACAGCCGCCGATTTTTCGTTCCGAAGCCTGGAGGAAGTGGCGTCAGGTTTCTTCTCTCGGCCTGTACAGATTTCGGCCCTCCTTCCGGACGGAGACTGCCAGAGCCCTGAAAGCAGCGGGCCAGCCTTAGACTGCGCAGGCGGCTTGGACCTTTCCGATGTGTACCTGCTGTCTCGATGCTCCAGGCCCCCAGGAAGTTCGCTGGTCGCGATCGACGGCGTCTAATCCAGTTTCCCGCGCTCCCGTTCGGTCTCAACCTCTGCCCTGGCGGTTCACCGGGCCGATGGACTCCTTAGTCGCCAAGGCCCGACAGTCCTCCTCCAGTCCGACGTCGATCTACCCAGACGACCTCTTCCTTCGCCGCCAGTCTGAGAGCTCTCTCGCGACAGACAAGGACGCGCTACTGCACCTCCTGACGCACTTGGGGCTTCCTAGTAGCATCTCCTACTCCTTGGGCGCCCGGCTTCCGGCGACGTATCGACGATGGCGCTGGTGCCCCAGATTCTCTCGCCTTCGTCGGTGGACCGACGCCGCTTGGCTGGATTCGGCAGTTCCCCGGGCATCTTCTCCGCCCCAGTACTCTCTGGGTTCGACGCGAGCCTCTCTGCGTGGAATGCTCATCTCCTGCCGCGGTTCCCCTTGACTTCCGGCCCTCGGCCCTCGGATTAACGCACTATCTCATCGTCCGGCCAGTGATGCAGGCCGTTGACGAGCCCTTCATTGCTGGGATGACCTCCTCAGACACCAGGAGCTGCTCGCCCTCTCTGACAACACACCTTTGGTGGATTACTTCCAGGTACAAGGTGGCACACGCTCCCTCGAGTTTGGTATGCTTCTCTACCAGAGCTGGGGTTGGTGCGAGGACCGGACCTTCTTGGCGAGCCCGACACATTCCCGGACAGCTGTACGTCGGGACCGACTCGCTGTCCCGTCGCAGCCAGCTCTTGCATGCGGATTGGACCCTTCGGCAGGACATCTTTCGGTGGACCCGCGCCCGTTAGGAGTCTCCCCAGGTCAACTGGTTCGCCACAAGGTGGAACCTTAGGCTTCCCCTCTTCGTCGCCCCGATTCCCGATCCCTGGGCTTGGGCTGTCGATGCGCGCTCCATTCTCTGGGACGTCCTGGCGGCCTCCGCCTTTCCTCGACGATCCTCGTACCCAAAGTCCTCCTCAACCTTCGGCGCTGCCCGGCGGCCCTCCTGTTAGTCGCTCCGTTCGCCTGGATCCGCCACAGGAACACCGGCCCTTCTCAGCCTCGCCACGGGCCCCCCCCCCCCCCCCCATGCGCCTTCCCACTCCTCGCACCATGCTCAAGCCACTGCGCCAGCCGCTGTTCCTCCCTGCCCGGAGCGGCTCATCCTTCACGACTGGAGGTGTGCGGCAAGCCCTCGGTGCTAGAGGCTACTCGGGTACAGCGGTGGAGGCGATCGCTGCGGCCCCCAGACCTTCGGCCATTCGAGCCTACGTGGGACATGCCGAGTCCTGTTTTCCTGATGCACCGATCACAGCCTGAACCTCACGGATTTGTCGTATCCGCAGCTGGCGGAGCTCTATCGGGCTCGGCTGAGACCTAGATCTAGCCCTTCACGGTGCGGGGTCACCTGTCCAGGCTCGCTTACACGCTGACACCGCGGACACCCAGACCCGGGCGCCTGCACAGACTCGCCGACCTTATCGGACACTAAGGCAGCCGCGCCAGGCCTACCGCTCGCTCCTTCCCCACTGGGACCTACCCTGGGTGCTAACGTGGTTGAATTCTGCCCGATTCGAACCCTTACAGCGGCCCGTGCGCAGATGTGACACGCTACACGTGCTTCCTGCTGGCCCGGGCTACCACCTCGCGGGGGAGCGAGCTACACGCGCTTAGGCGCGTCCTATCTGCTTACAGTTCTGAGCGGACGGGTCCGTGCTACTTCTCACTGCCCCGGCCTTCCTTGCCAAACAGGTCCCTCTGACTGCGCCGCAGGTTTTACCTTACGGCCGCTATGAAACAAACCCCTGTCACAGGAGACCAGGTAACAGGATCCCGTGCGCACCTTTGACTGCTCTGCGACGATCTAAAGCCTTCCGCAGAGGGCGTGCACGCCTCTCCCTACCTCTGAGATCGGCGGAATGACATAACGGCCCAGACGTTCTCTTCCTGGCCCCCTGAGTCATTTGCTCCGCCTATCAAGATTTCTCCCTGCAGGGAGCGAAGAGGCTGCACATATGCGCACACGAGGTACGAGCCATGGCCACGAGCGCCACGTTTGTTAGAAAATGCGCTGTCACGGACATCGTGGCTACCTTGGACGGGAAGACTGAATCTGTATTCGCCCGCTTCTACCTCAGGGACCTGGCGGGCCAGCGAGAGAATCTCGCAATGGTGGGGGACATCGCCGCGGCGCAACACTCCCTCCCGGCGCCACCTGCGCCGTTGGTATGCACTTCGCTAAAATTGTCGGGAGTTTGCGACTGGGAGGACGGCTCTTTTCCCTCCTAGGGAGTTGTCATGCGGCACCCTCCGCCTCATCGCAATTCTTCCACAAAGTCATGTCATCGGTAATGTTTTTGAGGAAACAAATTCATTTTTCTCTAAAAGGTATTTTTTCGAAAAATACTTACCGATGACATAATAATAATAATAATAATAAGCGCATTAAATAGGCGCTTTATCCCAATTGAAAATCGGCTCAAAGCGCCGCCGCGAACTGAACCCAACAAGCACGCTCACGTGAATCACGCGCATTCACTCACACACTGAACGTAAACACAGAACTTTCACGTGGTGCTAAGGGCAAGCTCAAGCGAGCTACTGTAGTTTTTGGAAATTCAAAATCGTTTGTATTTGAAATTTGATTAAGTGGACTGAAACTGATACCAAAGTGGAGGGGGAGGAAGAGCCGGAGTACCCGGAGAAAGAACCCCCGACGGTCCGCCCGAATTAACGGTGACACTTACTAGAGGAGAAAAATCCGACGTCGGAACCCGTAATCGAACCTCGCACCTTTAGCATTGGTGGCAGGCGCCTTAACCACTGCGCCACGGACCGCCCCATGACTCGGATGGCCCTCCCACCTGCCCCGCTTGCCGCTTTCGAGCGAAGTATCTGACTGGTTGGTCTCGTGACAGGAACTGGTAAGGAAGGAGCGGGAGATAACTCTCGGCCCCTCTGGGGTTCCCCGAGTGCCTAGCGGGTTGTGTAGGCACACAACGGGTAAGTAGGCTAAAATTGAGCTAGTAGTAGACATTTCCACAAAGTCATGTCATCGGTAAGTATTTTTCGAAAAAATACCTTTTAGAGAAAAATGAATTTCCCGGCAGTCTCTTCGCTTAGCTCAACCAGGACAGGCCGTGAGCATATTGTGCTCCGGTTGTGGTTAGGTGGATTACCGTTGTGTACCGTGGACACTTGGATTTATGTGCATTGTGTTGTGCTTTGATTACCTATGTATTCCATGGATTATATGGTGTTGGGTTTTTCTGTGGGATTATCGGTTTGAGTCATGATAAGGTAAAGTAGCGGTTACTCCTCTAACCGGTTTCGACCGGTCGGCGGTGGCGACCGGGTGGTGATGTATGCAAGCCGACCGGGAGCGCGGTCCCTCTGCGGAGGCTCCCCGCTTCTCGCCGGTCTTCTTCTGTCCTTTGTTACAGTGCTTAGGTACGGACCTGCACCAAGTGTGGCTTCTTCCAGTGGCCTAGGACGGCCATGATGTCTGCCTACCATGCTCGTGCTGCTCCTCCGATCAGACAGGCGACAGTGCGTGACGTGGGAGGAAGAGAGATGGTCGCAGCTGTGGGGCGTTTTACCGGAGGGATAAACCGGCGCCTTGCACACAGATGACGAACAAAGCAGCATTGACGACAATAAAGGGAAAGGCAGAATCATACTGGTCGGTGCCCAGGGCAGCGCTGCCCCGCCTTGAGCGGATGAATGAGCCTAGCAGCAGCAAAGGATTGGGGCTTGCCCCCCCATTCGGACCCAGCACCAAGAGCTCCACCCGGCCTCATAGAGGCCCTGGGACATGCTCGAACGCCAGTGATGGGGTTCACCCCTAGGCAGGTGTTGGCATATGGAAGCTCGGTCCCCCCGCAATAAAGATGTTGGGCCAGATTATCACCCCCCAGGTGAGAGACGGAAAGAGAGAGCCCAAGCGGGGGACCTCCTCCCCCCCTGAGAGGCAAGTGCCTGCCAGCCTTAGGCCAGACCAGCGCCGTCACCGGGCCGCGTCTACAACGCACGTCTCAGGGAGGGACAGGAAAAGATAGCCACAGAACGCACACAAGAGCTCCACCCCGCCTCGTATAGGCCCTGGATATGCAAGGACACTCACTACGGGATTCGTCCCCCAGGTATGGGTCTGCATGGAGCTCAGGCATCTCGCAGTAAATGGAGGGCGAGAAATTCAGTTATGTGAGACACAGAATGCACGGAAGAACTCCACCCCGCCTCGTAGAAGCCTGGGACATGCTCAAACGCCAGTGATGGGATTCGCCCCTAGGCTGCATATGGAGCGCGGTTTCACCGCAGTAAAGGTGGAGGATGAGATATGAGTCTCAGACAAGCAAGCTTTGGGACTGGAGCCCTCCCTCAAGGACGGTCGTGCGGTGAACTGAACCAACTGTCGGGACGTACTTCCCCATTGTGTTGGACTGAGAAATGTTTTGGAGACCAAAGCTGTCCATAGGAGGACGGACATTCGGTCATTAGAGCCAGCCGAAGGGAGGTGCTTCCCCGTCGCGATTAACCTTTTGACGACGGAACACACATGTGTGCCCCAAGCAAAGCTCCGTTGCCGACGGGACGCACACATATGTGCGCTGGCCTAGTTTCCCCATTGCCAATACCGGCAGTATGGTCTAAGGGAAGCAATCTACTATAATATGTCAAGCACTCATTTCTTTACTTGTAGAGTGACTTTTTTTGTTTGTATGGGCTGAAACCAACAAATTAGAAGCTCTAATACAAAACGTCCCCATGTGCAAAAAAAAAATGGCAGATTTTGGTGTAAAAACTTTTATGTGTAAAGAAACTTTTCTGTTGTGCCTTTCTTTCTGGATTATTTACTGGTGACACACTAGAATATGTCTCTGGAATGCTAGGTGAGTGTAATTTTCACACTCTGGCTAACTAATACACTAACAGCATGTTCAGTTTCAGTGGAACCCAGTGTGAAACTGTTTTTGATTTTCGGCTTCTTACCCCATCTTCTTTATACACCTGTAAAATCTTAACACTACAAAATATTTTCTTCAGCATAGTGTCTACGAGTTCACCTTGAATTGCTTTTTCCACTGATACCAAATATGTTGGGGTATGATAAGATTTTTACAACAGACAAGGCCAATGAAATTTGTCAAAATTACTACGGTAGCAGGGAAAAATCAAGTTGGCAGACTACGGTGGCAAAAGGTTAAACCACCAGGACACCTCCCCCACGCCGTAGGAGCATGATGAATGACGCAGGCTTCAAGGTCCCGAGTCGAAGAGTGGAGCCACAGACGAAGAACTAACTCGCAGGACGGATCCCCCATGTCCGAAGCCCTATTGGGAGGAACTAACTCGGTCAGCAGCCGACGAGAGGGGGTGCCAACCACCCACCCACACTCCACCCTAGGAGGTAGAGAGGAACTCAAAGCGGCCATGGACCTGCTTCACGCAGGGACGAAGTCTACATGTTCGGTCGGGCGACCGCAGTAGCTGGAGAAAGGGCGCTACAGATACCTAATGCCTGGGAACATCTTCTTCCCTCTTCGCCTCTCCGACCAGCGGACAAGCTTGGGTACGGCGCAGCGTGGGATCTCTCGGTGACACCGAGCATCAGAGGCGCCTGACAAGAGCGGCCGTTCTTCCGACCAGAGCTTCAAGGGCCGAGTTTCCTCGGGGAAATGGCAGCCTCGACACTGGCACCGGGATGACGGAGATGGCAGCAGCAGGACAGAATCGCCCTCACTTTCGACACTCAACCTCAGCCTGTTGGATTATGGAACGAGCGTTAACGCATCAACACAGTGTGTCCCGCTCTCTTCCGAGTGGGAGCAGCGTCTCACGGATCAGGATCCTCGTATTGGATGAGGGATCAAGCGGACAAACACAGCAACAGGCTGTAGATGGAAGCAGTGTGCTTCGAGTTCTCTCCGAGTGGAAGCAGCGGCGCACAGGTCAAGATATCCTCACCGCTGGATGAAAGATCAAGCCGTCAAACACTTCAACAGGGTGCAGATGAAAGCAGGGCGGCTCGCACTCTCTCCGTGGGATGCAGCATCTCACGAGTCAGGATCCTCGTAATGGACGAAGGATCAAGCGAACAAACGCATCAACAGGTTGCAGATGAAAGCAGTGTGCCTTGCATTCTCTCCCGAGTGGAAGCAGCGGCTCACAAGTCATGATATCCTCATACGTGGACGAGGGATCAAGCCGTCTAACACTTCAACAGGCTGGAGTGAAAGCAGTGTGGCTCGTGCTCTCTCTGGGTGGGAGCAGCATCTCATGGGTCAGGATTACGCGTACTCTCCGACAGCTCGACAGTGGTGGCCTACATCCAGAACCGGAGGTCGAGGAGGCACTAAGTCTAGACCCGGAGGACGTGGTTCGGAGTGGGGGTAGACAATGGACATGCCTAGCAGATGGTCGGTGCGCTCCAACATATCGCAGAATCGCCACTCTTTGGACGAAGCGTCCCGGCTCGTCGCGTCATTCCTCCGGCCAGCTTCACCCTGAGTGGAAGGCTGCGACGATGATCGACGCATCGGGTGGCCCAGTGCTTCATGTCGCTCCCTCGCAGACTTCGGGATCTAGCGGAAGCATTAGGCGACCACTCGACAAGACGGCGGCGGACAACAGAGGTTCTTCTGAGACTCCCGAGGACCAGAGAGGATGAACATCTACTTCCGCCGGCAGTGATGTGGAGTCTCTTCCGGGCGGTGCCGTGCTAGCGGTGGATAAGAAGGTGAGGATGCTGGCGGTGGCTCCCCACAGACTACAGACTTGGATGCGAGGAAGCGGAAGCGAGGCTTGGACAGGACTGCTCCCAGGGTTCGCTTCCCCCTAGCTGACGCGGGATTTCCTCGAGAGGGTGATGCCTTCCATTAGCAAGTGTCTGGAGAAAACGTGGGACCTTTCAGCCTCGGTCCGTCGGAGCGGGACACGCACGGAGCTAGTGACAGCCTTAGGATGGCGTACCACCCCACAGCCTACTCCTTGGCAGAGATCGCCGGCGGCGACATGATATGAAGGGACGTTCTGTTGTGACGGGTTCCACGCTCGCCCGTCTTTTGGGATAACACAGCGGGGGAAGGCTCCGCGCGAGGACATTCTTCTGTGGGACCGACTTGGCAGATGATAAGGCGACAGCGCAGGATCCCTTGCCACCTCCGCAGGATTGTCTCCACTCGCTTAGGTCAGCGGTGGTGAGATGGAAGCTTTGGCTACAGCGCTACTTGGTGATGTGGGAGCCCTGCCTAGAAGGAGAAAACAGAGCTGGACTGAGATCCTGACGCCCGACAGGCTACGGTAGGCTCTTACGGATCTCAGACCCGGAGACTAGGTGACGTCTGGTGTCGGCTTTGGCGTTTACTAGTAACTTCGACCCTGCGCTTGCAACTACTTGGACGGTCGGTCCTCTGAGACCAGATGGCGAAGCGTGGGAGGACCCAGACTCCTGGCTGACGCAACGCCGCAGCCGCGGATTCCTGGGCATTGGGGGCAAGTCCGCCGGGGGACCAGCACCCAGATTTGCCGCCTAGGCAGGGAGTGCCTGACTGATAACAGCGGGATAGCGACGGGGGAACACGCAAGCAGATACATCCGCTGGCTGGAGTTGATGGCGGTGCAGCTGGTGCTCTTCAGATGGAAACATCGGCTTACGCTACAGAAGGTACGGGTGCGCTCCAGCTACTAGAAGGTCGGGGTTTCGTCGCGTAGCACTTCTGCTGGTGGTGCAGAGATCGGGACAGCACTCGTCGGACACAGCGCTTCGGAGGTCAGCTCAACGTACGCGCGGATTCCCCTTGTGGCAGGGTCAGCGGCAGCGCAAAGAGTGTTACTACACCCGGCTGCCCTCCAACTACTCTACGTGTGTGAGGAGACTCCGATGATAGGTTTTCCTCCTGTAGTGGAACAGGAAGCTGCTTCCTCTGTCACCTCCAGACCGGATCCACAAGCCTGGGCCGTGGATGGGCTTCTTCGAGGAGCGGACTCCTTGCGTAGCCAACCACCATTGCATGTGAATTCCCCGGTTGGTCTGTTCACCGAAGTTAAGCCGTTTGGGAACAACAGGTATGGTGGAAGTCATCTTAACCCTTATCTTGTTCACAAGAGGGTGACATACGTTCGAATAAGAATAGTTAAAGGGTAGCGCCGGAGTGGTTTGGCGCCACTAGGCTTCACGCTAATCCGGCCCTAGCCTTCAAGTAAAGCCTTTGGGCTGTATTCTTATTTTTTTATATAGTATAACCTGTGTATGGCAGGGCACAAATTGAAGCTGTTAGCCTCAGGCTGATATGGGTTAAGATGCGGCAGCGCATTCCCACCCTCAGGACGGGTACCTAGGGGCTCCACAAGCCCAGGGATGGCATGGGAATTAGGACTTTGATGACTGTTCAGCTGGATCACAGTCCTTTGCAGACGCGCGGCGAACCCCTGCCTCAGCTCCGCGTCCGAGACGATCGCAACCCTGGCAGCAACTGTTTGTACAGACACAGAGCGGTTGGCGCGCCACGCTGGGAGATGGACAGTCAGCACTCGCATCAAAGGCTTCCCCGATGCAACAGTGGATGTAATTGCAGCGACTCAAGGAGTCTCTGACAGTACGGATACGAGGGAGAGTGGAGAGTACTACAGGCCCGATGTGCAGCGGAGCAACTCTCTCCACAGACCGGACTACCCCCAATTTGGCCGAGTTCGTCTAGGGGTTCTCAAGCAGAATCGGACCCCACAGCATCATTCGAATTACCGGGTTCCGCCTACACGACACGGTCAGGGCGCCTTATAGTGGCAGGCACAAGACTACGCCACTAAGACAAAGACACATGCCTATTCCTGCCCTTGACTCCAGGCAGATGAAACACCTCGGTGCAAACGGTCCCTAGCTTGCTGGGTCGTTCGTTCGGCATACCCCCAGAGGGGGCCAGATGTTGCGCATCCGAGCTCACAAGTCAAGCAGGGGCTACTAGCAACGCCTTACCAGCTTGGCACAGGGCGGAATATTGTGGCGGCCGTAGGTGAGCGGGCCGAGTCTACCTTCACCCGCAGAGACCTGTCGGACCTATCCAGCCAGCGCGCCTACCTGGCATTAGTGGGGGTCATCTCGGCGGCACAGCACTCCCTCCCGGCGCATTGTCGGGAGTGGCGCGTAGGGATGGGCCTCGATAGTTCACGAGCAGAGCGTTCGGGCAGGGGACAGGTGTACCATATTGTGGCACCCTAGTCCTGTTCACCATTCTTCCTAGTAGTAATGCCGTCGGTAATGATTTTGAGAAAATAAATGAATTTTTCTCTAAAATGTATTTTTTCCGAAAAATACTTACCGACGGCATTACTCAGAGGTCCCTCCCACCTTCCCCGCTTGCCGCAGTCGAGCTAAGAATCAGAGACTGCCCGGAAACGGTGAGCGCGCCACCGGATAGGGAGGCAGGGGAGGCCACTCAGGGTATTCTAGTAATGAGACCCTCTGTGGTTGCCTCCCCTGTCATCAGGTACACGAGTTTTTTGGGCTAAAATTGTTAAGCTAAGTGAAGTATTCCTAGTAGTAATGCCGTCGGTAAGTATTTTTCGAAAAAATACATTTTAGAGAAAAATTCATTTTTTCTTGGTTTTTGTATCAAAAAGTGGTGGGTAGGCTATAGATAGCATGAAGTTTAATCAGTTCAGATTTTTGTGCATTATTTCATATGTGATAAATGTCATTGAAAACCTTTGTTTTTTTTAATGTCTTTTTGTGCAGACACATGACAGCTAACCCGCAACACATACAGTAGGAGATGGATCAACCATGATAATTCAAGATTAGCGCCAGATTAGCCTAATGGCACCAAGCTAACCTGGCACTGTCTTTGAATTACCATGGTCAATCCATCTTCTGCAACCTGTACATTGTGGTTAGTTAACAATTAAGAAATTTGAGAGATATGACTGTGGTTTTAAATGGGTTAACGCTAGTAAGTGTCGTAACTCCCTGTGACTTCCTGTGTTGCAGAAAGCCAGCGTGCTTACAGATTTGTCCAGGGAAAAGATTGGGGCTTCAAAAAGTTTATCCGACGAGACTTTCTCATGGATGAAGCAAATGGGTTGTTACCGGACGACAAACTTACAATATTCTGTGAGGTGAGCTTTTGCACTTCACTCACGAAGCAGACATTTTCATTCTCTTGCCTGCAAATTGCAGGCAAGAGAACAAAGCTGTCGGCTTTGTGGGTGAAATGTGTACAAGTTTTGGCTATGATTAGTATGAAGCTTGACGTCGATCTGTCCTTGAAGGTTAGATATTCAATTAACCCTTATCATTCGGAATACACCAGTGTGTGAAATAAGTGTGACTAAAATAGTTCAAACCTCGCGCTGGGACCATATGGCGTTGAGGCGCGTCCCCTGGGTGGTGGATAGGGGGTCCCTCGTGAGAGGGGTGCACCGAATGAAATAAGGTGCCGTGAACCAACATGGTCTAAGGGAAGGTGACCCCGACAGAAAACCCCTGGTCCTCCTAGTAAGGGGGTTGGGCGTGGGGGTAGCTTCCCCACCCTGCAAAAAAAGGAAATAGCTACAAAAACGCCGACGAAAAGACTAACAGTAATTCCTTTCCTGGAGGAGGAAGGTTCTTCTACCAGAAGACTTATGACGTCCTGTGGTGAAAGCCGGAAGTCTTCGGAAGCCACACGTGACCCCACCCGGGTTTGCCCTGGGGGACTTGGGTGGGGTTAGGTATTTTTTAGTTCCCAGGGTCACCCTGGTCAGCCCCACAGGGTGGGTTTATCTCTCTATTCTGGGGCATGTGTTTTTGTCTACCTTTTGTCCATTCACCTGTATTTGCCTTTGTAAAACTCTCCCTACTGTCTGCACTGCCTATAGCTCTTGATATTGGATGTGTGTTGCTAAATGGTCTTAGCTTTATTTAGGCCCCATGTGTTAGGTTTATTTAATGTATTTGACCGGCTGGCGACATACATTCAATGTTCTGTTTAGTTTTTTCTTCACAAGCAGTGCAGGCACGTCCTGAGAAAGCCTTGTTGCTGTCGGGACGTTAAGCAATGTACAATCAATCAATCAATCAATCGGAAGCCACAGGACCGAGCCGCCTCTCTCTATCCAGGGACACAACCATGGGCACATGGAACGTCAAGACCATGTACCAGAGCGGCAATGCCGCCCCCAGATAGCAGCAGAAATGCAAAAGTACAACCTTTCCGTGCTAGGTATCAGTGAAGCCAGATGGACGCAGTCTGGCCAGAAAAAGCTGTTAACTGGGTAGATGATTCTGTATTCAGGTCATGAAGAGGAGAATGCCCCCCCATACAGAAGGAGTAGCATTCATGCTGTCACCAGTGGCACAGAGAGCGCTGATGGGCTGGGAACTTCTTGGGCCAAGAATTATCACAGCAGCCTTTAGAACCAAGAAAAAGCTCAAGCTGAACGTCATCCAGTGTTATGCGCCCACCAATGACAGTGACGAGGAAGAGAAACAAGAGTTCTACGACCGACTCCAGAGTGCCGTGGACAAATGTGCGGAGCGAGACATCACCATCGTCATGGGCGATTTTAATGCCAAAATAGGGGAGGACAACACCGGATACGAAGAGGTGATGGGGAGACAGGGACTAGGCTCGGGGATGAGTGAGAATGGGGAGAGGTTTGTAGACTTTTGTGCTCTAAACCGACATGTCATTGGAGGCAGCATCTTCCCACACAGAAGAATACACAAAGCAACTTGGGTCTCACCTGACCATACAACAGATAACCAAATAGACCATATCTGCATTAGCAAGAAATTTAGAAGATCCCTTCAAGATGTTCGAGTGAGGAGGGGAGCAGATGTCGCCTCCGACCACCATCTGCTTACCTTAAGAATGAAGCTCAAGCTAAAGAAAAGCCGCACAGAGACAACAAGAAGACAGCGCTATAATGTAGGCCTCCTGAGAGAAACTGGAGTTGGAGAAGAGTTCAAACTGGTGCTGTCCAACCGGTTTCAAGCGCTACAGGAGCTAGTAAATGAAGAGGAGGCGGTCACCACAGAGCAGCAGTGGAAGGCAGAGAGGCGCTGAACTCAACCTGCAAAGACACTCTAGGGTTCAGGAAACTCCACCACAAGGACTGGCTGTCGGCACAGACCTTGAAGAAGATAAAAGCGAGGAAGCAGAAGAAAGCAGCGGTCAACAACAGTCGCACGAGAGCAGCCAAAGTAAGGGCACAGGAGGAATACTCGGAAGCCAACCGCGAGGTGAAGAGGAGTATCAGGGCAGACAAGAGGGCCTACACAGACAGCCTGGCAGCAGAGGCAGAAAAGGCAGCAGGCAGCGGCAACATGAAACGGCTCTACGACATTACCAGGAGATTGTCGGGTAAGTATGGCCATACAGTAAGACCAGTAAAAGACAAAGAAGGCAAGCCTATTGCAGACAGAGCAGACCAACTCGACAGATGGGCCGAGTATTTTGAAGAGTTACTGAACAGACCTAGCCCACCCGACCCCCCCCCCCCCCCCCCCCCCCCCCCCCCCCCCCCCCCGACATCCAGCCGGCAGAGACCGACCTACCCATCAGCTGTGACAGACCCAGCCGGGAAGAGATCAGAAGAGCAGTGGCATTTTTGAAGAATGGCAAAGCAGCAGGGCCAGATGGCATCCCAGCGGAGTCTCTGAAATCAGACCTAGAGACAACAGTGGAGATGCTGTACCCACTGTTTGGAAAGATCTGGGAAGAGGAGGTGATGCCGGCTGACTGGAAGGAGGGGTAACTAATCAAGCTTCCCAAGAAAGGCGACCTCAGCAAGTGTTCCAACTACAGAGGAACCACCTTGCTGTCAGTACCAGGAAAGGTCTTCAACAGGATCATCCTAGAGAGAATGAAGAGCTCCGTTGACCCCCAGCTGAGAGACCAGCAAGCAGGATTCAGGAAGAACCGATCATGTACAGACCAGATCGCCACTCTCCGCATCATCGTGAAACAGTCTCTGGAGTGGAGCTCCCCGCTGTACGTCAACTTTGTGGATTATGAGAAAGCATTTGACAGCATGGACCGAGAGACTCTGTGGAAACTCCTACGACACTACGGTGTACCCACAAAGCTCGTCCGCCTGATCAAGAGCAGCTACAATGGCATGACATGTCGCGTGATCCACGAAGGGCAGTTCACCAGGGAGCTCCAGGTCAGAACTGGTGTCTGGCAGGGGTGTCTGCTGTCTCCGTTCCTCTTCCTACTGGCCATAGACTGGGTCATGAAGATGACCACAGAGCACAGACGAAGTGGAATACAGTGGACACTGTGGATACAGCTTGACGACCTCGATTTTGCAGACGACTTGGCATTACTGTCCCACACTCATCAACAAATGCAGGACAAGACCACGAGGCTTGCTGACATCTCATCCCAAGTGGGCCTCACCATTCACAAACAGAAAACAAAGACAATGAGGCTGAACACAACCAGGGAAGAACCAATCTTGCTTGCTGGCACCCCGTTGGAGGAGGTGGAGTCCTTCACCTATCTCGGGAGCATCATAGACAAAAAAGGCGGCACTGATGCAGATGTCAGAGCACGAATCGGTAAAGCCAGAGCAGCCTTTCTCCAGTTAAAAAAAGTGTGGAGTTCCAGAGAGCTGTCACAACACACCAAAGTCCGGATTTTCAACTCCAATGTAAAAGCAGTTCTCCTATATGGAGCAGAGACTTGGAGATTGACAAAAACCACAGTCAACAGAGTACAGACCTTCATGAACAGTTGCCTTAGAAGAATTTTGAAAATCCACTGGCCAGAGAAGATCAGCAACATCAGACTCTGGGACAGAACAGAGCAGATAACAGCAGAGAATGAAATTGGGCGAAGAAGATGGGGATGGATCGGTCACAGCCTGAGAAAGCCAGCTTCCAGTATCACTAGGAACCCCCAGGGAAAGAGGAAAAGAGGTAGGCCGAGAAACTCCTGGCGTCGAGACCTCCAGCAGACATCAAGAGACTGGGAACCACCTGGAGTAGAATCGAAGGAGAAGCACAGGACAGGAGTTGCTGGACGGCCTATATCCGGGTAGGGGTGACAGGCGTAAGTAAAATAGTTCAAGGGTAGTGCCAGAATAGCTTGGCGTCTCTAGGCGCTAAGCTATTCTGGCACCACCCTTGAACTAAAGCCATTGGTCTGTATCCTATCTGTAAGTACTATAATGCAGCTTGCATATTATTATATGCCAGTGTACAAATTTGAAGCTTTTAGCCTCAGCATGATATGGGTTAAATGGAGTGTAATTATCATTTATATACAAGAAATCTGGATGCATGGTTTGATCCTGCTCACTGATCAATTACTTTCTAAAAATGTTCAAGAACAAGTTTAGACAAAAAAAAATTCAGCATTTTTTGGGGAATACCCGTCAGCCTTGGAACCATTTGGTTGTACAGCAGAACCTGTTCTGAGCGACCTCATTTATGCAAGGAGACAAAGTGTAATCACTATCCTGTTCATTGTCAGTTGAGGCAGATCGTGTTTCTGCAGCCTTTGTTAGTTCAACACCAGAAAACCGTAGGTGTCCAATTAAAATGGATTCAAAGTGGTGACAGCAAGAGGCATAAGTCCTCATGAGCCCCCGCAACTGCGGGGGCTCATGAGGAACTATGCCTCTTGCGTTTGGACAACGTCCAGATTTACTCGGCACTGAACAAGTTGATGATTATGTCTGACTTTTGTTATATACGGTGGCATATAAATGAAGTTGTTGTCTGTTTTCAACTGCTACTGTAGTTCATGCATTACCTGTTATTTGTTTGCTTCAGGTGAGTGTGGTGGGGGACACGGTGAACGTGTCGGGCCAGTCCAACTGCACGCCGGTGAAGGTCCCTGACTGTCGACTGAGCGAAGACCTCGGCCAGTTATTCCAAAGCTCCTCCTTCAGTGACGTCTTCCTCTGTGTCGGGGGTCACGAGTTCAGGGTCCACAAATCTATCCTAGCTGGTAAGCACAGTCGGTCGCAAGCGTAGGGGTGAGTGTTGGTTTTGGAGGGGAAGGCAACTGGGACATCAATGTGTCTAGTGTGTAGACTATAGCCATTGTGACAGGGCCATGTAGCATGGCTAGCGCTTAGCTGCAATCAGTTACACATTGATGACATTCCAGGCGTTAGGGCTGCACATTGATCAGGTGGGGGGGGGGGGGGGGTGGAGGGGGGTGGAAGGGGTCGCCACGTACCTAAGCTTGCCTTAACCCCACAGGCACATTTCCCAAATTGTGGAGGTGTCGCCCAACAACTACATACCAGTTGCAGGAGATGAATCGAACATGATAATTTAAGCGTAGTGCCAGATTAGCTTAGCACCCTCAGGTGCCAAGCTAATCTGGCACTACGCTTGAATTATCATGGTTGATCCTGTAGTGCACTGGGGCTGAATGGGTGACGTATGCATTTATATATCACTGTGTGTTCTGCTCCATGATTTAGGACCATGCTGCTCGAGGTCATAAGACTGAAATCACAGACCAGCACGTTGCTGGATATTCAAGTGTGATTACAGGTGGCTTTCTCTTTACAGAAGCGGAGCTTAATGAATAAGCTTGTGAAGTACACTGACATAATTTATACAGGCCATTATTTGAGACGTGCAGATTTGTTTCTTTGCAGAACGTTGACTTAACAATTTAAGAAAGGAAAATCTTTAGTGTCCTCACAAGGAGCGGAATTGACTTACGTCTGGTTTTTTTACAAATACGTCTGGTTTTTTTTTCTTCAGCGCGGTCACCAGTGTTTTACGCCATGTTTGAGCACGAGATGACAGAGAGTCAGAGGGTACGTCTACACTTCAACTGTTTCTTGACTGTCCACTTCAACTGTTTTTTGACGCTTAGCATTAATTACTCCATACTTCAGCACATCGATGGTGTCCCTGAGGTTGAAAATCCCATAGAATTTTTGCCCTGAAAATGATACCATACATGATACCACCAGTTCTGGGGTAAGGTTGATCATGATAGCTCAAGGCGCCAAGCTATTCTGGCACTGTCTTTGAACCACCCTGGTCATCCCCTCTCAGTTTGTAGTGGTGTTTAGGGCTGACTGTTTTCACTGGATGAGACAGTAGTAACTTTGATGATGCTTAGGAAAATGTGTAGGTGTTGGTGGTTTTGTGTTTTGTCATCCACTAGCTTTGCCATAAAATTCATCAGTGATTTCTTTTTGCAGAATCGAGTTGAAATCACAGACGTGGACAATGACGTGATGCGGGAAATGTTACGGTTCATCTACACCGGCAGAGCACCAAATCTGGACAAAATGGCAGATGAGTTGCTGGCTGCCGCAGACAAAGTGAGTGCACATGAGTCTGATTATTCCGTTTTTCTCTGTGATTATTCTGTTTTTCCCTGTAACCAAATAACTCCTGTTTTGATGTCATCAGTTTCAGGCTCTTATGCACATGAATGGCTCTGATAATTAGGTTGTAGTGTTACTAGTGTCGATGCGAGCCTTTTATCAATCTCAGATTGTTTTGCTACTGTTGATACCATTTGGTGGAAAAGACACACAGTTATGCATCGTCTCCGCTGAATGGTTTGACCAGTACCACTATCAGAGTGTTAATCTTAAGACTGATTTACAAGTTTTGTTTCGTCCTTTCTGTGATGTGTTGAGTTCTTGACTATGTGGGCTGATCAGAAGGTCGCAACAGCTGAGGCTTCATTAGATCATGAAAAGACACAAAGAAAAAAATATATTTCACTTCTGTTGTGCTACTTTATGACTGGCAGTATGTCATGGAGTGACTGTAGATGATTTGCTTAACTCATTCTACCCCAAGACCGAAATCCCCAAATTTTGCCGTTTTCTGAAGACTGCATTGCAGTGCAGGACACAGATCGACCATGATAGTTCAAGGGTGATGCCAGAATAGCTTGGCGCCCATAGGCGCCAAGCTATTCTGGCATCGCCCTTGAACTATCATGGTCGATCCTTATCTTGAGAACCCATTTAACCCAAAGACCGCGTTTTAGAGGTGTCACCCAGCGACTATGCCAGAAGATGGGTCGGCCATGTTAATTCAAGGGTAATGCCAGACTAGCTTGGCACCAAGCTAGTCTGGCATTGCCCTTGAATTATCATGGCCGACCCATCTTCTGCTGTAGCGCATTGGGCTATGCAGCCACTGTTGCTATAAGCAGCATATTGTGTAACACTATGGCGGCGTTTGTGTGACAGTATGCTTTGGAGCGACTGAAGGTGATGTGTGAGGAGGCGCTGTGTTCTAACCTGATGATTGACAATGTGTGCGAGATCCTGGTCCTGGCTGACTTGCACAGCGCTGACCAGCTCAAATCACACGCCATCGACTTCATCAACAGGTAGTGAAATTGCTCCTTACTTCGTATCTCCTTTGGAACACCCCTACCACCCTCTCTCCACCACCACCACCACCACCTAAAGAAGAAGAAAAAAAAACCCCACAATTTTGCATTTGCCTTCAGCAAAAAGATCACTTGGGACAAGAAAAACAATGCAACACACAGTTTTATACGAACACATGCAAGCATTAAGGCCAGACACTACACCCCAAATATGAGCTTTTGTCTGTCTAGAATCTGTTTTAAACTGTTGATGTATTTTGTTAGGGTTTGGTGAGCTGAGACCAAAAAAGTGGTTTTTGGGTGTGTACGACTCCCCGTTGCCCTGGAAACCAACCAAGATGGCCGCCGTATACACATTTTAGTACAAATTCAAAGCAATAGATCTCAAACACTATCAAACTTAGAAACAAAGTTCTTTTTTTCTGGTGATTCTTTGTCAAAACAACTACATTTTGTCAAAAGGATTTTATTCTGAAGCTGTTGGGGAAAAACGTTATTCATGATGAAATACGCTACATGAGCTGAAAGAGGGAAAATGTCGATTTTGGGGAATTGAATAGCCACTTTTTTTCCCCTTGTGCAATCACAAAATCCTTCTGACAAAATGCAGCAAAGTGAATAACAATCATAACTGCAAAGTTTGAATGCTGTGCCTATTCAGGTTTATGAGATCTATTCAATAAAAGATGAAAAAAAGTGAAAATGAGAAAAACAGAGAATAAGGTAAACATCAACCTTTACTTTGTCATAATTCAGCTTTATAGTCATCAATATGCGAATTATGCAGTGTAAACATATTTTGCATGAGCAAATGAAAAGCAAAAGTTTTCTCAGTCTTGGATATATGCACACTGATGAAGTTTCTGCAGGTAAAATGTCAAAGGAAACTGTCAGGTGCACAAAGTGTGTGCTGTACTTTGCCATTTCAGATACACCTGAGCGATGTGTAAAACCAATTTTTTTTATCATTTACTGACCAATTCCGACGTCGCGAGCATCTTTCATCAATTCAAGTTTCTTAGGTGTTGTGGATTTCACCACCGTCCCATCAGCGTTTACATTATGAGGCTTAGGAATGTTTTCGTTCTCTCTATCTTCACTCGGGTTCATCTGCTCGAACACATCTCTCTTCGTCTGTTCAACCTCGCAGCTGCTAGCTGAGCACCACGCAACTTCTTCGAAGCCGTTGGAGACATTTCCAACGATTACAACTGATGGACTTTGTGAAATAACTGCTGAAGGGATGTAAAACGTAGAAAATGCGTGATGTGAAGTAGCGATTCTCATATTTTGATCGAGTTGTACGCCATGCGTAATGGTGCATTGTGGGACGGTCGGAAAACCCGAAGCCGCCCGGAGCCTGGCTGGAAAACCCCGAAGTTGCCCGGAACACTCGGCGCGCTCTGCTCATTGGTCGGTTTTGCAAAATAGTATTATCTCATTAGCATAGCGTCCGTACAAGGAAATCTCCGGTCGTTTGTGACGTCAGTTTCACGCCAATAGCTATTTATAGAGCCTTTGTGGCCTTCAACTGGTTTGTGGATGGGAAAGTAGAAACGGAACCGGTTCGAATGGACCCAAACATGGCGGCGTTCGTCGCTCGCAAAGCGGTGTAGTTAGGGTCCAAACGTTCGATGTTTTTGAGCAAAAGACGTCGCGAACGCTTGAAAAATTGAGCAGGTGCTTCACTTTATTTATTTTTTTACAGCAAATAAAAGGTATTTTTGCATATTTTATGGTTGTGGCCGGGTTCTAAGGGGTTCAAACAACCCAAAAGTCCACTCAACCCAAAAACACTAAGGAACACCTAAAATGACTTTTTGGGGTACCGTGTCTGGCCTTAACTGTACTTGCAGGTAAAAGACTTTTCACCCGCAATATTTGTGTGTTTATTTACCTGTTTGGAAAGTGGGGGGGGGGGGGGGCGGGGAGAGGAAAAGTATAGCCTTTTTGGCTCACGTGCGAAGCAAGAGTGAGTATGTTCTGGGCCGGTGGACATCCGGTCAGTGAGACTAGCATCGTTCCTCCCGTTTCCATGGTAAACTTTAACGATAGCATTTTCTTGGAGACTATTTAATCCACAGTCTTCAAACTTGGCCCAAGGATACTTTGTGGCAAGACCTTTCTAAACATACCAATTTCATTGACCTCTCTCAAAGGTCAAGGTCACCAGGGTTCAGGAAATAGGTAACCAAAAAAAAAAAAAAACCATATTTTGACAAATTTTGTTTTTTCTCAAATACTGTTCACAATTTCAGACTCAAACTTGGTACAAGGATACCTTATGGTAAGACCTTTCTGTGCATATTAATTTAGATGATCCCTCGGAAAGGTCAAGGGCCACAAGAGATCAGAAAAATGGTAAAAATGGCCATGTTTTGATAAAAGATCTTTTTTTCTCAAATGCTGTTCATATCTTCAGACCGAAACTTGGTACAGAGATACCTGATGGTAAGACCTTCCTATGCATATTAATTTGGATGGCCCCTTAGAAAGGTCAAGGGCCACAAGAGGTCAGGAAATGTCACAAATAGCTATTTCTTGACAAAAGAAGATTTTTTTTTCTCCAATACTACTTACAACTTGAGACCCAAACTTGTTCCAGAGATACCTTATGCTAAGTCCTTTGTGTGCATGCTAATTTGGATGACCCCTCGGCAAGGTAAAGGGTCACAAGAGATCGACAGACGATGTAAAATAGAATTTTTGCTTTTTCAGCACTTTTGCGAAACTTTTCAATCAAACATGGCAGAAAGGTAGCTCATAAGCTTTCTATTCATACTAGTTTGGTTCACTACTCGCAGAGGTCAAGGGTCATGGGAGATTGACAAAAGTGTGAAAAATGTGTAAATTTTGAGAAAACATTGCAGGCATTAACTCTTCGACGCACGCAGGCAGAAAAAACTTGCCTCTATTAAGCGCACACCAGCGTACCCCCTAAAAGCACGGCAGTTTTAACCCATATCATCCTGAGGCTAAAAGCTTCAAATTTTTACACTGCCACTTGCAAGCTACATTGTAGTACTTACAGGTAAGGATAGTGGACCAATGGCTTTAGTTCAAGGGTGGTGCCAGAATAGCTTGTCGCCTAGAGGCTCCAAGCTATTCTGGCACCACCCTTGAACTATTTTAATCAAACTTATTTCACACACTGGTGTATTCCGAATGATAAGGGTTAAGAGATGGCAGAGACTAAAGTGATAGGTTCTAAATATTATTTTTTTGCAGCAAACCATTGACGTTTGTACAAAAGTATGTATATTTGTCTTATTCAGTAGTGGTTGGGCATTACTTCAAAAAAATTGTGGGTACATCAAATGTTATTTTCATGTGCATAATTACCTGAAAAATGCGTATTTGTAATCAATTTAGATGCGTGCAAAGTGATTAGTGTGATTATTTTTATTCATGCAAGACGGTCATGTGAATATTAGTAACATTTTGAAGGTAGAACCATTCTGACTGACCTCTACTTGTAATTCTGCACTGTGTGATATATCTGGAAGCAGTCTCGATCGTCGACAGATACAACACACAGGTGTATTCTAGGGCCACAGGTGCGACACACAAAAACAGTAGTCTTTCTAGCCTTCCGGCTTCTGTTCGAACACGCAGCACAGTCACCATATTTCGTGGTTCTGGCCGCCAAGTGCATCGCTGTGAGTCTTGCATTGTCCGAAGGGACAGACACTCTGCGCCCAGTGTGGTCCACAAATTTGTCACAAGCTTTGTACTGATTCAAAAACACATCTGCGACATTCGCGCGAAACTGCTTTGATGTGATCGATAGCTGATGATTCCCCATAACCCAGCCGTTGAGCAAAGCAACCTCTTTGATGAAGTGGTATATCACCATGTAATGCTTGATGAGACGATGACGAAACTGGTAGTAAGACATGTGCTGGTCCATTCGATCCACACCTGACATGAACGTATTGTAATCATGGCACATGCTTGGCTTGTTGACAGGACGGTAACCTGTCGGTTCATGCCAGCTTCCAATTCGTCCTCGATGTACAGTGTTTCCATGAACTGTTGACAGTACATTCACTCTTTTCGTATCATGCCATGAAGAAACAAAATTTGGGATCATCACCTTTTTGAAGCTTCAGGTGGTTTCCTTTGATCTCCTCAGGCATGCCTGTGCGGTCATGTCTCACTGTCCCACAGCAGCCAATCTGCCTTTTCGCCAATGCTGCAGCGAGACTGGGCGAAGTGAAATAATTGTCCTGATAGCAGACTCTACCACTGTTGAACAGAGGCCGTAATAAGTCTTAAGACAACCTCCTGGCGAAGCCAGGTGGCAGCGTCATTTGCCTTCGCACCTGTATACACCTTCCAGTTGATACAGAAGCTTGTCACTGAATCATACAGGCACCACACTTTTATTCCCCACTTCGTTGGCTTACTCGGTACGTACATGCGAAAATGCACTCTGCCATGGAATCTTCTCATACACTCGTCCACAGAAATCTGCCGGTTGGGTTCATAATTGTTCAGGTATGTGTCCATCACACTGTCAATTAGTGGTCTCACCTTGAAAAGCGGGTCGTAGTCTGGATGTCCACGTGGCTGTCGGTTTGCATTGTTGTTGAAATGGAGGCACGATCGTAATTGTCAGAAACGTTTCCCAGACATGTACTGTCCAAATCCCGGTGTCGATGTTATGCCCGTCTTCTTGTCCCAGTAATCACGTTGATTTGGCTTGACCCCCACCGGGTCTGCCCTAGGGGACCTTGGTGGGGTTGTCTACTTTTTAGTTCCTAGGGTCACCTTGTCTAACCCCTGCAAGGTGGGTTCTACTCTTTTGGGGGTTTGTATTTCTGTCTTTCTGGTCCATTCATCTGTATTTTTCTTTTGAAATTCTCCCTCCTGTCTGCGCTTCTTGCAGTTCTTGTCTTCATTTAGCGCAGGCACGTCCTGAGAAGGCCTTTGTCGCTTGCAGGACATAAAGCAATCTATACTTACTTACTTACTTGATTTGGCTTGAACACAAGACCCATCGCAATTTCATGCGCCAGGTATGCTTTCATATCCTCCACACAGGTAGGGCGAAAGGTGAGCGGGTTTTGTCCAGGGCGGCGCACAGCATTAGCGGCTAGAATCGTGGCTTCTGCGTATCTATTAGTCTCCTCTACTGTCAGTTCAAATAACAGCTCAGGAAAAAATGCTAGAAAAAATTTGATGGGGCCCCACCTGTAGTGTCCACTTTTGCACCTGGTTGTGTTTGGAAATCAAGTTTGAGTGGCGATTCCCAAGTTTCTCCTTCAAACTCATCCATAGGAACCCACAAGTTTGTGTCCACAAACTGGAAAATGGCAGCGGTCTCTTCGTCTAAATCATTTTGATTAACAACATCCAAAAATCATCATCAGGACCATTGATGTTTACCTGTTCTAACTCCACCTCGGGATCAATATCACCCTCTCCCTCACTGTCACTGTCTTGCATAAAGAGCATTTGCACTGCTTGCTGAAGGTTTAGCGGCCGATTCGAAGCCATGGCGAATCACAGATGTAATGTGTGGCTCTGTGTCTCTAACTCTTTCTTATATTACCCAAAGAAAAATTCCAAGGAAGATGATGATGATGATGATGAAACTTTATTTATTTCTTCAAAAACATTACCGATGACATGACAAAGTGGGAGTGTCTAGTACTTTGCTCAATTCTAGCCTAAGAACCCGTTGTGTTACCACACAACCCGGGAGGCACTCGGGGAACCCCCAGAGGGGCCGAGAGTTGTCTCCCGCTCCTGCCCCCAGCCGGTACTGAGTCACGTGTGACTAGCCAGTTAGCTACTTAGGCTCGTGACCGTCGGACGTGTCTCTCTAGCCTCCCGTTGTCGACCGGCCGTTCGCGCCTCTTGGTTGCCGGTGTACTCCTTCTTCGCTGCGCGCTGCCTTCCTTGCGCCCTCCTTCGGCTCGGCGGACTCTCGTTTCGGACGGCTTCTTCGCCTGCCCGGCTGTTCGCTGGCATGGACGTTTCTCCCCCCGTTCCCGCTTCGGTAGAGAGGTAAAGTAGTTAGTTGCGCCCTCGGGCCGGTCCCGGGCTGGGTACCGGACGGAGCGGCTTTTGTGTCGGCGGGACAGTCCCTGGGGCTGTCGGGCTGTATGGCAGAGACGGGCTTTACGGAGAGGGGGGCGAGTAGAATTGGGGCGATACTCGTAGCTTCGGCGGAACCCCTGGGATGCCGCCATTTTCCCTCGCCTGACGGAGTAAGTGAGTTGTACTCACCCCCGACCTTTAGCGTGTACTGCCCTGTTGCTTGGAGGTTGAGCGACTCGCATGTTATTAGCTTAACGGGAGCCCTCGCACTCCCGCACTTTGCTGGCGAGCGACTCCTGATACTTCGCTGTAGCATGTTAGCCCCAGGCCCTTTCGGGGATAGCTCTGTGGTTCTTGTAGTGGTAACACCCGCCTTTAGCGGACCGGGTCACACGGCGCACGCACACGTGCCTGCATTTGCTTGTATGCTTCAGTGCCCTACTGATGAATTGCACACAATGTGGAGGATTCAAGTGGCCCTTGGACGTACACAAGGTCTGTCTACCATGTACGGGTTGTACGTCAGAACATTCGTGCGAGGTGTGCGCTGCCTGGCCTGAAAGACTGTGGTCTCAGCTCTGGTTGTTTTACCGTCGTGAGCGCCCGGCGTCGGTGACGGATTCCAGATCGGCGGAAGTTCCGGCCAGCGCCCCCGTTACCCTCGCCTCCAGGGTCCCCGACGACCGTGTGGAAAAGTCTCCCCGCCGTACACGACCTTCCAGTACGCGAAGTGGGTTGATTGATGCGGTGGTTCCCAGGAGGGAACGCACCAAGAGCAAGCCTTATGACAGACAGAGAGCCCGCACCGACACGGAGCTCGGTGTGGAGGGACGTGCCCCAATCCGTCCTTGGTCCAGTGCCAATCCCCGCTCGTCTCCTAGTAAGCCTGCTGGCTCCTACGCGGAGTCTCCTCGCCGGCAGCGAGCCCACCTCGCCATAGAGCTCGGTTCGCGGAGACACTCACGCACGCGTACTCGATCACGGCACGATGTGGATTCTTCTCGGCACTCAAGATCGGATCGACGCTCTCACTCTACGGCTCACGAATACAAGAGGGATCGTTCTTCCCATCGGCGTAAGGATCACCGGCCGCGCCGTTCTGCTGCGTCCTCTCGCTCGCCCCGTCCCTCTTCCCGCTATGACTCTCGCTCTTCTCGCTCCTCCCGCCCTCGGGCGTCCCCTCGGCCTCCCCGTGTGCACAGTCGCCTCCCCGCCCTCGTTCTCCCCGCCATCCTCACCTTTCGCGTTACTCTCGCTCCCCGCTTCGTCACTCGTCTCCTCGCCCCTCTTCCCTCCCTTCGCCTTCCACCGCCGTTTCTGCCCCTCGGCGAGGACGCACTCGGAGCCCCCGGCTTCCTCGGACTTCTACGGCGGCCCGAGTTCGGGATGAGACATTGAGTCTTCTTCCGGACGGCTCCGTCTCCGCTCTGCTAGGAGGTCTCAGCCAGTCGCCCTCTCCTGGCTCCTCTCTCTCGGACTCTTCCCCCTCGCGGAGGCTGCCTTCTTCTTCCCGTACAGAGACCCTCCTGGTACTAGATGAGGTAGCCCGCCTGATTGCCGCCACTCTTCCCAGCGAGGACTGCCCTCCGTCGCCGCCGCTCAAGAGGAAGGTCTCAGCGTTCGTGGATGCGGGTAAGCAGGTCAAGAGGTTCAAGTCCCTTCCGCAGCCCCCTGGCTTTCGGGCTCTCGGTGAAGCTTTCTCCGCGCATCTATCTTCGGCGACGCGAGACTCGGATTTCTTCTCGGACCGGAGATGGCCTCCTGGACTGGACATCGCCTTTCGGCAAGCTTGGTACGCTGGTCACTCCCAAGCCTTCCTCTGCCCTCTACCCCCCGTGGACCCCGCCGCGGTGGTACAAGCAGGTGGGACTTCGGTGCTGCGGCGCGCTCTTCCGAACGGCCTGGAGAAGACAGCTGGCCTGGTGAGAAACACGCTGGCTTGCTCTGGGTTCATGGAACTTCTGACACAAGCTCTCATCCGTCGTGTGGAGGATTCTTGGCACCCCTCCTTGACCCCCCCTCCTCGGAGACCTTCTCGTCCTGTGAGAAGCAGCTAACCGTGCGGCGTACCACTCGTCGGTTAACGCGATGGCGGCGTCTGCAAACTGTGACTTGATGCGCAGGGATGCTGTTTTGAAGGCGTGCCGCGGGATGCCTATGGACCTGAGGACGCTTCTTCGTCGTGCCCCCCTCGGAGGCCCCTTGCTCTTCGGGGACACCTGGCAGTCGGTCAAGGACTCCAACTCCGACCGCTGGCCACGCAAGTCTACCCTCCAGCGCTTTCCGTCAACCCGCAAGGCCCCGGGTCGCTCCCTGCGGTCCTCCAGACCCTTTCCCGCTTCTTCCTCCACCGCCCGGGCGCAGGCCCTTCGTCTCCGTCGTCAAGCCTTCGGGCGCCCCGGCCAGCCTAGCGCCCCCGCCCCCATCCCCTCCTGGCCCCGTCCCGCCCGTCGCCCTGGGCGCGGGCGGGCCGCTTGACTCCTCCCCTCTTCAGCCCCCGCCGACCGTCCCGGGTCCTCCAGTCGGCGGGAGGCTAGCTCGGTTCAGCCAGGAGTGGTTCCGGCTGTTCCCAGACGACCCCTGGATTTTGGGCACCGTCACCGAGGGCCTTCGGGTCTCCTTCCGGGCCCCCCCGCCGTTGCGATCTACCCCGATGTGGACCAAGGTTCCCTCAGATCCTGTCAAGGAACGCGCCTTACGCGGAGAGGTCCTCGCTCTTCTGAGAAAAGACGCGACGGAGATAGTGCGGCGAACGGAGTCTCCTGGCTTCTACAGCCGTCTCTTCGTTGTTCCCAAGCCAGGAGGCAGGTGGCGACCGGTGATCGACCTTTCCGCGCTGAACTCTTTCATCGTGGCCCCTTCCTTCCGGATGGAGACGGCCCGGGCTCTCCGCGCGGCCGTACGGCCGATGGATTTCGCCATCAGTTTGGATTTATCGGATGCCTATCTCCATGTCCCCGTGCATCCCGCTACCAGGAGGTACCTACGCTTCGCGTACGACGGGACAGTTTACCAGTTTCGCTCCCTGCCCTTCGGCCTCAACCTCAGCCCCTGGATTTTCACGCGTCTCATGGATGCGGTGATGGCCAAGGCCCGCCAGGCGTCAGCCAGTCCTATCTCCAATTACCTCGACGATCTCCTTCTGAGGAACCAAGTCGAGACCTCCTTGGTGGCCGACAGGGACTCGCTGATACGACTTCTGTCTCGTCTGGGGTTCCTCCTCAACGTGGGCAAGTCCGACCTTACGCCGTCACGTCACTTTGTTCACCTTGGCATGGAGTTCGCCACCGACCGCAACATCGTTCGCCTCCCGGGTCCCCGGGTCCGGAAGTTGGCCTCTCTCGCTTCCCAGTTGGCCCAGCAGGAGGCGGCTCCCGCCAGAGTTTGGCTCCAACTCCTTGGTCTCACCAATGCGGCGGCGGATTTACTCCACCTCGGCCGCCTCTACTCCCGACCCCTGCAGCTGCACCTCCTGCTTTTGTGGAGACCCTCCTCAGGCACGCTCGACACCCTGGTCCCCGTGTCCCCCTTGGTTCGTCCCCACCTTCTCCGCTGGACCGACACGACGTGGTTGTCTTCGGGAGTCCCCCTCCACTCCCCGCCCCCTCACCTGTCCCTCTGTGTCGACGCGAGTCAATCGGGGTGGGGAGCCCACCTGCTCCCTCAGTTCGTCACCGCCTCCGGCCCCTGGCCTCCAGCTTTCGCGGACAGGCACATCAACTGGTTGGAGATGCAGGCGGTCTGGCAAGCCCTCCTCGTTTGGGAAGACCAACTCCGGCACCAACAGCTTCTTGTCCTCTCGGACAACGCGACAGTGGTGGCATACATCCAGAGACAGGGCGGCACCAGATCCCCCGACCTGTGCATGCTCCTCTTCAGATTGATGCGGTGGTGCGAGGACCACGACATTGCCCTCCTAGCTCGACACATCCCGGGCAAACTAAATGTTCTGGCGGACTCCCTCTCACGCCGCGGCCAACTTCTGCATACGGAGTGGACCCTACGCCAGGACATATTCCGGATGATCTGCGCCCATTGGGAGACACCGTTAGTGGATCTCTTCGCCACAAGGTGGAATCATCAACTTCCCCTTTTCGTCTCCCCGATCCCGGACCCCTCGGCCTGGGCAGTCGATGCTCTTTCGATCTCGTGGGAAGGACTCATAGCTTACGCCTACCCCCCTACAGTCCTCGTCCCGAAGGTCCTGAACAAACTTCGCGGGTGCAACGCGGTCCTCCTCCTGGTAGCCCCTTTCGCGTGGTCTCGTCCCTGGACCACCGACCTCCTCAGCCTCGCCACGTCTCCCCCTCTGCGACTCCCCACCCCCCGCACGATGCTCAAGCACCCTCGGCAGGCCCTGTTCCACCCGTGTCCGGAGCGCCTGCTACTACACGCCTGGAGGTTGTGCGGCAAGCCCTCACCGCTAGAGGCTTCTCGGGTGCAGCAGTGGAGGCTATCGCTGCAGCCCGCAAACCCTCCACCCGGCGTGTTTACGAGGGGAAATGGAGAGTCTTCTGCTCCTGGTGTCACGACCGGCGTCTCTCCCCCACCGAATTGACTGAACCCCAGCTCGCGGACTTCTTCCTATGGCTTTTCGAGGACCTAGAGTTGGCGCCGATTACCATCAGGGGCTACTTATCGATGATTGCGGACACTTACAGACACCTTGGCCGCTCAGACCCTGGCTCCTCTAAGGACCTCGCCGACCTTATGTCCAATTTCAGCCTACAACGCCCTACTCACCGTTCGCTTGTTCCGCGCTGGAATCTCCCGTGGGTACTGACCTGGCTGAACTCTCCCCGCTTTGAGCCTCTTCATCTCGCCCGCCTACCAGACTTGACTCGCAAGACCTGCTTCCTCTTGGCTCTCGCCACGGCTTCCCGCGTTAGTGAGCTACACGCACTTTCAACGCGCCAGGATTGCCTGCAGTTTCGAGCCGACAGGTCGGTTCAGCTTCTCACGGACCCTGCCTTTGTCGCCAAAACCAGGTCCCCTTTGTCCCCACCACAGCTCATCACTTTACGGCCGCTGAGAGAGCCCAACTCCCCGTTGGAGACTAGGCACCAAGATCCCGTGCGAGCCCTACGTATCTACCTGCGCCGGACCAAACCTATCCAAAGAGGATGTTCCCGCCTCTTCCTGCCACTGAAGCCAGGCAGATCTGATATCTCAGCCCAAACCATCTCCTCCTGGCTGCGTTGGGTCATACGTTCGGCCTACAGGGACCTCTCCCCGCAGGGGGCAAAGACACTGAAGATACGGGCTCACGAGGTACGCGCCATGGCCACGAGCGTCGCTTTCGACCGGAACTGCGCGGTCAAGGACATCGTGGCAGCGGTGGGCTGGCGCACAGAATCTACCTTCTCACGTTTCTACTTACGGGATCTGGCTGGCCAGCGTGACGACCTGGCCCTGGTGGGGGACATCACTGTGGCACAACACTCCCTCCCGGCGCCTAGGGCGCCGTAGGTACGCACCTAGCTAGGGGAGGGGAGTCCCGATGGAAGGACGGTCTGCGGCCCGTGGTTACGGTGCAGCACCCTCCTCCTATTCGGTATTCTCCCACTTTGTCATGTCATCGGTAATGTTTTTGAAGAAATAAATGCATTTTTCTTTAAAAGGTATTTTTTCGAAAAATACTTACCGATGACATGACCTGGAGGACCCTCCCACCTGCCCCGCTTGCCGCTGTGGCGCCTAAGTATCTAACTGGCTAGTCACACGTGACTCAGTACCGGCTGGGGGCAGGAGCGGGAGACAACTCTCGGCCCCTCTGGGGGTTCCCCGAGTGCCTCCCGGGTTGTGTGGTAACACAACGGGTTCTTAGGCTAGAATTGAGCAAAGTAGTAGACACTCCCACTTTGTCATGTCATCGGTAAGTATTTTTCGAAAAAATACCTTTTAAAGAAAAATGCATTTTTCAACGGTAAAAAGTTTTGACAGAAAACAAATCGTCATTTTACAAACTTGCCGTTGCTAACATCTACAGGATAAAAAAGAAGGCAAACTATAAAATATATATGTACATACAAAACCCAATAGCATCATTATCAAAGACAATACATTATAAGACAGATCACTCCTTCATAAGGCTTACTGAAAAAAGCGAGGTCAGTGTAGCAGTTGCGTCCCATGGTGTAATCGTGTTGTGGCCATACGTCTATCACTATCTGGTAATGGGCTAGAGCTCTGACGGGAGGCTTTTTGAAGGGTTACACTAGGTGCTTTTTGTGTATGCATTGCGGAAAACTGTTTTAAAATCACATGAGCTCTGCTTCTAAGATATTTTTTTTCTATTCCTAATCAAAAGATTTTTCGGAAAAGTGGTAATTAGCACGGAAAGTGTAAAAGAAAAATAAATAACTGAATCAGGCATTTCATTGTTGCCGTGAGTGTGAGTTGATGTCTAGTACACACGCACACACACACGCACACACACGTGCATGCAAACAAACACACATGCACACAAATGAACACACATACAAACAAACCACCAACACAGGACTGAATAAGAAATAGTTTACAGCAAATATCAGTTGTTTTAAACAATCTCACAAAAAGATCAGTTTATTAATACAGGTTCAACTTGCAGCAGGTATTATCAAGAAAACCAAATAGTGATTATACACAGGCCACGCTAACCACCTTATGCATACACCCGTTCGAAACTGTAAACAGTACCTTCGATAGTATGCACAAAGAGATTAATAAGAAATGATCACTGATTACCTGTTCTGTCTCCTCCTCTCAATTCATCCATCCACCCAACACATGTAAATTTATGACAAAAGTATTCATCATACACAAAATAGCATGTCAACATGAATATACGCAATAGGCTGAATTATCATAAGACGTACAACAGACAATACCATCAGTCACATGCCCATCGCCTTTAGATCTAAAAGTCATTACCAGGTAAACAGATAAACATGTCATCACCGATCAGAATTATGTTCTCCAACAACTCCCTCCTCCCCCACCAGACCTTCGGCTGCTTCCAGTGGGAAACTAAACTCCTTACAACAAAGGCAGTCGCATGGTTTACCACAAGCTTTGTCCTCTCGTCCTCCCCAAAATTCTCTGCCCCTTCTATTTGATCACGTTTTTGTTGTTGTTGTAGTTGACTTGTTCTTTTATTGTCATTTCGTCTAGTACTATTGCACACAGATCTGACTTTGGCGGCAGTACAGACACTTTAATCTGAAGTGCTTTCAGAATTTTGGCACTAAAGCCGGGGCAGACTGAAACCTTTCGCATAGTTTTCCGTAAGGTTGAAACTGACAGGAGGACAAAGAATTTTGCAAGCATACAACATGCCTTGGGGCTTGCATGAAACAAAGATAAAGCTGTTCAGTTCAGTGTTTTTTCTGTCTCCGTCCATCTCCGGCCTTGTTTCTTTTTGTGTATTTCACGCAACTGTGCTGAAATAAACTTAACAACGAATCAGGCAAAAAATGGGCCAAGCGGCTCTTCGCTGCTGCATCCTTCTTCTCTTTGAGTGTTAATGTCTTTTCTTTCCTTGTTTGCCGTCTTTCTGTCGTAATTACGTTTCTTCTGAAGGCAGTACAATCTGTTGCGCACAGTTTTGAGACTTTTCTTCAAAGCCTGCTTTCTTGGTTAATCGCTGTCCTGACCACCAGTCCTGTTGCTGCAGTTCCCCCCACACCAGTTTCTCCACTGGACTCATCTGCACACACACAAGCAACCATGCATTAAATCATTAATGATATCATGATAATCCACAGCATATTTACTCAGATCAAAAAAATTAATTCACATTTCATATGACTGACAAAAAATGTATTTTCACACACACATGCAGGCGCGAACACACACAAAAAGGCCATCGAAAATTCATCCAAATTTAAAATCTGCTTGTCTGATTTTAATAGTCAACAGATTTTACGACCCCAGTTGTGAAAACAACTCACACAACTAATCTTTTGTGCTGTCATTGTTTGGTAATTTTTTATACATTAAAAATTTCAGCTTACAAATTATAAATCAAATTATATTAAATTCATTGAAAATACCTGGTTGCAGTGACATGCGTGCCTGCTTGTGAGGCGGCGCTTCTGAATGTGTAGCAGTATCCCTCGTCTCTGTTGTTAGTTGTGGGGGTGGGTTGGGCACCGAAAACACAGTCGGCGCACGTGAACTGGCTGTTTTCAAAATGGGCACTGCACAGCCTGTAGGAACGTGAACGCAGCTCAGCAGGTAAAAGTCCCAACAGATCTTCTCTGCGCGAATTCTGCACCCGGACATCTGTTGGGAGAATAACAAAGACTGAAATACAAGTACTAAAACACCACCAGCTAAATACTGTAGTCTGTAGGCGTAGTTCGTGAGAACAGTACAGTGGACAGAGTTCTGCATGATCTTTTATACTTTTGTATTTTAAGTCTTGATAGACAATGAAAGCGAAGTAACTTTGCAACGACTGAATTTTATCAACGACCTTACAACTCAAGGTTTCTTTGCTTAATTTCTCACCAGTACTTTCCTCTTTTTGATCGGAACGTCGGTCTTAAAACAACTCGATTAAGAACGTGAAACTTACACAAGATTCTCCCTATCAGTCGTATTGCCTTGAACGAAAGGGAAAGGTCCGTGTAGCCTAAAGAATACTTTTTCTCGCCCAAGTTAAGCACGTGTGACTAGATCTAACTTGAGTTAGTCCACCATAAAGTGGATACAATGGGACAGGAAAACTTACTCTGGATCTAAATGGTCGTTAGATCACTTTTCCACTGACATTTCTCGGAATTCACGGCGTGGAGAGCCAGCTAGGGTCTGTTTGCAGTTGGATCAGTTTTCCACTCTCCCAGATTTAAGCCCAAAGATACATATCACACGAGGGACCTATGTCTGAGTATCGCCCTGGCAACTCTAATTGAAAATCAAAAATTTTCGAGATAGACATTCTCTGCGCCATGGAATTATTATACGGTCGTAAATTTATGCATTTATGCAAAGATAAGACCACAAAGTAATCAGCTTACCTTGTTTCTTCATTGGGAAAAAGGAAAACTGACATGCCGGTGAAACTTGGCTTGTAGCGGGCGTTCAAACAAGAAATTGCGCTGCAAAAGTCAGCCCTTGCCTCGTTCGGTCAGCCATGATTCAACACGATTACAAGGGAGAAAACTCTCAAAGCACGTCCTCGCACTCTCGGGGCGAGTGATTTGTCTTATAATGTATTGTCTTTGTCATTATATACAGAAAAAATAATAATACTCATCACACACACATGCACACACGCACGCACGCGCGCCGCTCACACATACACCCACACGCACAAACAAACACGAGCACACACACACGCGCACACACATATAAAAACCATCTGTATGAAATACGTGAGGTACAGGAAATATTACAGTACCTGAGAAACGTACTAAGTCTGACTCATCAGGTAATCAAAAAGTTTTGTTTTAAAACTTCCTGGTGAGGTAATAGTTTTCAAATGTGCAGGGATGGAATTCCAAGCAAACGGACCAGAGAATGACATACTAGTTTTAAACAGGTCAATTCTTGGCAGTGGTAGGGGTAAGGTATTGTTTCTTGAGGTCCGTTCACGTTCTTGGTGAGATATAAATTTAGTGGTTAGATACTGGGGTGTCATATTATTCAGTATCTTATGCATATAGACGCATTTGTTTAACATAAGTTGCTGACGCAGACCGAGAATGTTTAAATGTCTAAATTTGTCTGTGGTAGGGATGGGGCGTCTATCTATCATTTTTACAGCTCTTTTGTATATGGAGTTTAATCTCTTCATGTGGACATCACTGCAGCCGTCCCACACTGTGGAGACATAATCAACATGGGACTTTATATGAGCATGAAAAAACAATTTACGGGTATTTGTATCCGTTGCATGTCTAAGCTGGGACAATAAGAAAGTGTTTTTAGCAATGGTCTTACAAACAGAATTTATATGGGTCTCCCAGCACAGTTGATCATCAACATGTATTCCTAAGAATTTACACTCAGTGACTTGTTCAACAGGTTCAGCGTTTAATTGTAATTGTAATGGCTGTAGTCGGCGTTGATGTTTTTGCCGCGTGGCGATTAAGATACTCTTTGTTTTTGCTGGGTGAAGAACCATATGGTTCTGTCTACACCAGTCAGATACCTCATTGAGACTGCATTGTAAACTATGGCTATTGTCCGTCGTTTTTTTGCCAGAAACATGAAGACTCGTATCGTCAGCAAATAGATTACAATTAACGTCAGAATTAGTGATATGAAACGGTAGATCATTAATAAATAGTATGAATAGAAGAGGGCCCAAAATAGATCCCTGGGGGACGCCGTATTTTACATTTCCTTGCTTAGAGTATCTTCCATGGGCGTACACCATTTGTTTTCTGTCTTCGAGATATGATCGCAGGGCTAGAAATTAACTTTTTTCTTTGGGGGCCACCGGGCCCCTTGATTGAAAAATTTGAGGGCCCACAAGCAACTTTCGGGGCCCAACTTTGAAAAATAATGCAAACAAAAAACAAAAGAATTATTGACAATATAATAAGAAGAAAGTACAATTTGTCTGATAATCTAAAATAAAAACAATTGAATTTCCAATTTTGCTGAGTGATGTCATTTTTATTTGCCTTTTCTTTCACTTTCAAACATTACCAACAAAAAAGGGGAAAACATAAACACACACACACACACATTCAGTGACACACATATTCCAGTGACTAGTGAGCCTGAAATGGCCATTAAACAAAATAGAAAAAAATCAAGTGAGTCTCTTGTATAATACTTTTCAGTTTTGTGACTGAGTATTGCACAATACACATCATTAAATTTTTAATATGAGTAACCTAACAAAAAAATCTGACCTCAATGCACAAAAGTTCAAAACAAAACCATGAAAGGGAACTAAACTTAACAGTACTCTTCCTGATAAACTCTTGGCTTGACTTCGCGAACAAAGATTTTATAGGAGTTGCCCACGACGTCTGCAGGCTTGTTCGTGGCTGCGGAGGCCAATCCGAGACAGGCAGGTTCGACCGCAGTGGCTGCAGGGGAAGGTATGGCCAGGGTTCTGAGCTGCGGCATCTCTGTTTTTTCTCCTGAGCCGCTTGTCCTTAAGGCTAGCTCTGTGAGAGTCCTCAAAGGAGACAGCTGCCTTGTAAATGGTGGAGCGCCAGGTGTCACGGTCCGCAGCAAGCGAAGACCACTGGTGGTGGTCGATTTGGCAGGCACTAAGTGACTTCTTGAGACAGTCTTTGTATCTCTTCTTTGGTGCCCCTCTGTCACGGTGTCCAGTAGCAAGCTCGCCGAACAGGGTGATCTTTGGTAGGCGATGATCCTCCATCCTGGAGACATGCCCCGCCCAGCGGAGCTGTGTCCGCAGCAGCAAAGCCTCGATGCTCACAGTTTCAGCCTGTTCAAGGACATCGACGTCGGTGACATAGTCACTCCAGTGAATGCCCAGGATGGTACGCAGGCAGCGCTGGTGGAAGCGTTCGAGGAGTCGTAGTTGGCTGCGGTAGAGGGCCCAGGACTCGGAACCATGCAGCAGGGTGGTGAGGACCACAGCTCTGTACACGCTGATCTTGGTGCCTGTTTTCAGCTGTTGATTGTGCCACACCCGCTTGAAAAGTCGCCCGAAAGCGCTGTTCGCTTTTGCCAGCCTGCTGTCAAGCTCCTTGTCCAGCTTGGCGTCCGACGTGATAATGCAGCCAAGGTAAGTAAACTGGTGCACTGACTTTAGTTCAGACTCGCCAATGGTGATGTGAGGAGGGCGATACACTGTCTTGGGTGCCGGCTGATGGAGGACCTCTGTCTTTTTCAGACTGACCTCGAGTCCAAAGAGCTGGGCAGCCTCTGCGAAGCAAGACGTGATGCGCTGCAGGGCTCTCTCTGTGTGTGCAACGAGGGCAGCATCATCAGCAAAAAGCAGCTCACGAATCAGTTGGTCTAGGGTTTTTGTGTGGGCCTGCAGTCGTCTGAGGTTGAACAGGCTGCCATCGAGACGATACCTGATGTACACTGCATCGTCATCATCGAGGTCCACTGTGGCCTGCTTCAACATCATGCTAAAAAAGATGGTGAAGAGGGTCGGTGCCAGCACGCAGCCCTGCTTTACGCCGTTGAGAATAGGGAATGGTTCTGAGAGGTCATTGTTGAGTCTGACCTGGCCTTGCTGGTCCTCGTGTAGCTGGACAATCATGTTGAGGAACTTTGGGGGACAGCCAAGTCGCTCCAGGATCTGCCACATGCCTTGTCTGCTCACAGTGTCGAACGCTTTTGTTAGGTCGACAAATGTTACGTACAGCCCTTTGTTCTGCTCGCGGCACTTCTCCTGTAGCTGTCTCAGCACAAAGACCATATCGGTGGTGCTCCTGTTTGCTCTGAAGCCACACTGGCCCTCTGGGAGTTGGTCTTCAGCGATGGCAGGTACCAGCCGATTCAGGAGTAGCCTTGCAAGGATTTTCCCAGCAATGGACAGCAGGGTAATTCCCCGATAGTTGGAACAGTCAGACTTCTCGCCTTTGTTCTTGTACAGGGTGATAACGACTGCATCACGGAGATCTTTTGGTAGTGTTCCTTCCTCCCAGCAGCAGAGAAAGAGGTCATGGAGCTTGTTGTGCAGTGCTGTGCCTCCATGTTTCCAGATCTCTGGCGGTATTCCATCAATGCCTGCTGCTTTGCCACTCTTGAGCTGGTGGATGGCTGTGAGGGTCTCTTCAGCGGTGGGCGGTTCGTCCAATTCAACCTTTACTGGGAGGTGTGGGATTTGTAGGACGACTGCTTCTTGAACAGTGCGCTCAGCGCTGAAGAGGCTCTGAAAGTATTCCGACCAGCGGTTCAAGATGGAGGTATTATCTGTGAGGAGTGCCAGGCCATTCGCGCTTCGCAGGGGACTTTGTACCAGGTGCCTGGGGCCATACACTGCTTTCAGTGCTTCGTAGAAGTCCCTGTAGTCACCATTGTCAGCACAAAGCTGGGTCCTCTGTGCAAGTCTGGTCCACCACTCATTCTGGAGATCTCTGAGCTTGCACTGGAGACTGCTGCAGGCGAGGCGGAAGGCAGACTTCTTCACAGGGCAGGAAGGCTGGGCTAGGTGGGCCTGATGGGCGGCTCTTTTTTTTGCTAGGTGTTCCTGGATTTCTACATCGTTTTCGTCAAACCAGTCTTTGTTCTTCTTTCTGGCGAAACCCAAGACTTCTGCAGAGGATTTTGCAATAGCAGTTTTCAGTTGTTCCCAAAGTGTTTCAGGGGAGGAGTCTACTGGGTCCGCTGTGTCTTTGAGCCTGCGCTGTAAATCTGTCTGAAAGGCAGCTTTCACATCGTCACGCTGAAGGCTGGCAACATCAAGCTTTTTCTTGGGGGGCCCCCATTTTTTGGGTTTTGGCTTGAAGTGGAGCCTGAGTTTGCAGCGGACAAGGCGGTGGTCAGTGTGGCACTCTGCGCTGGGCATCACTCTGGTGAGGAGGACGTCACTGCGGTCCCTCTGACGCACTAGGACATAGTCGATAAGGTGCCAGTGTTTGGAGCGAGGATGCATCCAGGTGGTCTTTCGACTGTCCTTTTGCTGAAAAGTAGTGTTGGTGATGACCAGTTGCTGCTCCGCACAGAACTCCAACAGTAGGCGGCCATTGTCATTGCAGTTCCCCACGCCATGCTTGCCGAGGACTCCTTTCCAAGCTTCAGAGTCCTGGCCCACTCTGGCGTTGAAGTCGCCAAGGATGATGACTTTGTCGTCTGCAGGGGTACTCTGTAGGAGGCTGCGCAGGTCAGTGTAAAACTTGTCCTTTTCAGCAGGCTCTGCCAGGAGGGTTGGGGAGTACACACTGAGAAGGGTGACGTGCTGCTGGTGTCTCAGTGGGAGGCGCATGGACATGATGCGGTCCGAGTGGCCCGTTGGTAGGTTTTCCAGCTTAGTCGCAATGGATGTCTTGACCATGAAACCCACGCCTGAAAGCCGTCTTTCTGATGCAGGCCTGCCTGACCAGTAGAGGGTGTACCCAACACCAAGTTCTTGGAGGCTGCCTTCGTCCGGAAGGCGTACTTCGCTGAGCGCGGCGATGTCGATATTTAACCTCCGCAATTCATGGGCAATGAGGGCGGAGCGACGTTCAGGGCGTCCGCTGTCTGCTTTGTCGAGCATGGTTCGGACGTTCCAGCATGCTACGTTGAGTCCGGTCGTGGTCGTCATGAGAGTGGATCCGTTATTCTTTCTTGTTTTTTGACCGCAGGAGAAGATGCCCGTTGACCGCGGCTAGCCAACTGGGGTTGCGAGGGGACGAGCTTTGGTTAGGCCACCTTTTCTAGGCCCCTCTCCGTGTGGAGCAAGCAGTGCTGTCCCTAGAGAAGGCTGCTTGGTCGTTCAGGGTGTGCTGAGTGATGTTGTCATCCCCAGGTCAACATCAGGCGACCAATATCCTGAACCGCCTGCATGCAGGTTTGAGACTGCGGCTTCCAGTGACATCTTTCACCTGCCGTTTCGCCCCTCGCCCGTCGCTACAGGACTTGGAATGGTCAGTGTCATGATCCGTGGACGTTTCCTAAAGCCTGCGCGGTGGAGCTTTTTGGTGGAGTGCAGTGTGCGCAGTACTGGCCCCACCCTTTAAACCCTTGGTTCATCTGCCATGGCCTAGCAAGCTGGGACGATGGCATCGAGGTCCTCGGGTCGTAGGTTTTATATCAGACTGTCCTTGTCCTAGTCTCTGGCTCAAAAGCCTTCCCCGGAGACACGGGGGCTTTGATGTCAGGGGTTTCCTCCCTTAGCCTTTCCGCAGCCAAGCGGCCAGGCCTGCAAGGCAGCAGGCGACTCGTGATAAACTAAAGTGAAACAAACAGATTTTGCCTTTTCTTTTTTTTTTTCAATCATCTATTCATATTACACTTATGTGCACTTGATTAACAGAAGTAAACTAAAAATACAATAACAAAAAAAGAAAAGAAAAAAGAACACAATACTATTACTGTGAGTGAGGGCACCAGTGTGGGTTGCTTCCCTTGGCCCAAATACGAAACTGCCGAGTAGAGCTAGCTGTAGCAGACGAATTATTTTGCGGGCCAAGCGGGCCCTTCGTTTTTCAACTTTCCGAGCCTGAAATCAACTTTGCGGGTTTTTGGCCCCGGGCCCCCGCTAATTTCGAGCCCTGGATCGGAAGAATGCTATAGCGGTTGTGTCCAAGTGATAAACTGTTAGCTTATTTAGGAGAATGTCATTGTCCACAAGGTCAAACGCCTTTTTAAGGTCTAAGAAAACTGCTCCTGACATCAGGCTTTTATTGATTGATTCCAGCCAGCTGTCTACAATATGTGTCAAGAAGAAAGGGGATAAGGGGGGGGGGGGGGGGGGGGGGGAGGTGAGAAAAGTGGCAATTTCTATTTCCCAGGGCTACTGTGCGGACCAATTTCAGCGATACCGTATTTCTTCATCTAAAAGTTAACTTTCCCATTCATCCCTGAATATAAAAGGAAGAATTAGAGGTACATGAGGGAGCATTTAGAATTAGTAAATACGACACAGATATGTGATTCTTCATCCCCCAGCAGTCCGGAAGTATCACTCTTCACTCCACTCCCCCCCCCCCCCCCCCCCCCCCCCCCCCCCCCCTCCACCAGTGGCAATACCATCCGCCTGAACCACTTGGCCTGAACCAATTAGCCCCACTTATCACGCCAGACAGCTACACACTATAACTGAACCCACCACTCTGGTACTATGGGAAAGCTACAAACAAGAGTACGAGTAGTGATGAGCTACATTGTAGCGGGCAAGGTTGTTTGCCTTCGTGCTCTTATTAGAAGTCGACAAAATTTGACTCTGTGTGCTTAGGGGGTTCGCAGCCGTGCGTCAAAGAGTTAAAGCCAACCCTTATTTAAGAACTGGATCGTTCATGCTCCTGAGCCAAAAGGGTTTTGCCGTTCTTGTGTTCCTGCGAGGTCTTACTTTGAAGTGTAGATATGTGTTTATTCTGGATATTTTTTTGTATCTTTTCAGAGTTACTTTTCTGTACATTTCCTCTTATATTAAAGCCTTTGGTGTGTTTACTTTTGCATCATTTTTTACATCCTCGGCTATTTACTTTTCGTCCATGTTTTCCAGCCATGCGACAGATGTGATGGACTCGGCAGGCTGGAAAGACATCATCACCACACACCCCCACCTCATCGCTGAGGCGTTTCGTGCGCTCGCCTCACAGCAGTCCCCTCCACTGGGCCCTCCGCGCAAACGCATGAAACAGTCATAGGACGCCGCTCTCCTCACTGTGTCATCTCAGTTGTGGCAGAGGACAAACTATAATTATATCTAACTTAGCTCGTTCACGGCCAGCCGCATCCGGATGCGCGACTTATGCCGCGCATCCGGATGCGGCTGGCTGTGAAGGAGTTAACCCTCTTGTGCATGCCGCCACTGGTTCTGTAAACTGTACCAGCAGCAGCATGCACAAGGGGGGGGTAATCAGTGTGACTAAAATACGGGAAAGAGACGCCCAACTGTACAGTCAGTGACAGATTCAGGGGTAACCTCCCTTGTGAAACGGTGGCTGGTGTTGCCTCCCTTGCGGGACGGTGGCTGGTGTTGTCTCCCATGAGCTGTGGTGCAAAGAATTTCAGTGACTAGACTGCCTGTGTCGGGCAGGGGACCGGACACCAGATTCTCTGTGTGTAGATATGCAGTGGACAATTTCCGTAATATGGCGGCCATGTATGTCGTGGAATGGACGTCGGGTATGTGTGTGTGGATTGCAATCATTCTCTACAAACATCATCCATCGCTGGCATTTTGGATTCACTGCAAAATACAAGTTAGTTGTTTACAAATATGTGCTGGTCTGTGATTTTAGACCTTACGGCTGATATTCGTGAGGTCCAAAATCACAGACCCGCTCATAAAATGATCGATCGTCAACATTCTGGGATTGAATGCTTCTCAAAACCAACTCTCTACAGGAGGTTTTGCTGCAGAGGTTGACATAACTGAACAAATGGTGTCTACTGACAAAACTGAACACATGGTGACTACTTCTACACTTGAAGAAAGGTAGCCAGCGAGAGACTTGGATCCTCCTTAGCCCCCACCCCACAACCAGTTGGGGCTCATGAGGATCCTTGCTTCTTGCTACTGGTGGAAATGTACCCGATTTTCTCAGACTTTTCCTCTGGAAAACAGCAAACATTGGCAATGTGCAGTTAGTTATTAACTCATTTAGCCCGACGGGCGTATTTCCCAAATTTTGGAGGCGTCGCCTAACGACTATGCACCTGTTGCAGGAGATGGGTCGACCATGATAATTCAAGGGCAGTGCCAGATTAGCTTGGCGCCGACAGGCGGCGCCAAGCTAATCTACCCTTGAATTATCATGGTCGACCCATCTCCTGCTGTAGTGCGTCAGGGCTGAATGGGTTAAACCAGGACATGAATTTCCCACCACCACCCTTCCATGCCCCCCCCCCCCCCCCCTCCCCACACACACACACACACACACACAAAATGCAGACAATTTATTCGTAAGTTGCTGAGAAGTGTCAGCCGTTGTTGTTTTGGTCAGATTTTTGTGAAACATACTCAGCAGTGCATTTTCATCCCTCCATAGACTCATTATTCCTCCTTGTGCATACAGCCCCTGGTACAGCGCAACCTTTGTTGATCACTTGATGGAACACTTGTGAATAAAACCTGTCATTAGAGACCAACATGTGGGTGACTACGGCTCCAAAGTGAAGGTCTTTAACCCATGTAACCCCACGGCAGCGTATCTCAAATTTTGGAGGCGTTGCCTGACGACTGCACCAGTTTGCAGGAGATGTATTCACCATTATAATTCCAGAGTAGTGCCAGGTTACTACCCTGGAATTATCATGGTCGATCCATCTCTGGATTTAGTGCGTCGGGGCTTTTAATGGGTTAATGACAGGTGCCCTACACATGTTGTTGAAGTCCACTTTTTTCTGTTTTACAGTAAAGGTGATTACTGCAAACAGGTTCTGCTTTACTGTAAAGGGTGGCTGCAGGCACAAAGGGGTTAATCATATTCGGCAAAGACAGTTTATCTCCCATTTGATTATCTCCCATGATGGACTTTGTGCCGTGGATTTGCATGAGGTTTAACCCGTTCAGTGCCGAGAAAATCTGAACACCACCCAAGCGCAAGAGATATAGATCCTCATGAGCCCCCGCAATTGCGGGGGCTCATGAGGATCTATGCCTCTTGCTGACACCACTTTCAATTTAGGTTCCTAGTACAGCTGGGGCTTGATGATGTTGTCGACAAAGACTGCAGGGACACAGTTTCCATCAACAGGCACTTGACGTATTCATTTGTTACACCTTCAATATCCTCAGTACTCTCACCTCTGATGCAAATTTCCGACCCTCAGGGTCAGATAACTGATGTTTGTGACAGTGTTTGACAGTCATGCGCCCTTATAAATGTAGTTTTGACAAGCTGTCTTTGTGTGAAATTTTCTAGGGAGTGCATACCAAGAGTGTCAAGATGTTAGAGAGACTTTAATAGAGCCCCATATGTTTTGTGTTTGGCCATAGCTTTTGTTCTGTGATGTATGGTATGCACAACAGACTTAGTTTCAGTTTACTTTGCTAAAGCTTCGCGGGAAACAGACTTTCTAAGACACGAAGAGAGAGAATTTGTTTTTAAATCAGAAGTAATAATAATAATAATAATGGCTACTTATATAGCGCTTATCCTAAAATAAGCTCTAAGTGCTTTGCAAATAAAGAGTGGGAGTGGAGGGGGTCATAAAGCCAAAGAAACAAAGGATTCTGCAATACACACGCACACACACAGACAGGTACATAATCACGAAGAACCGAGCTACATTGGGGTATTGAACAGGTGGGTCTTAAGGGCAGATTTAAAGGCAGTGAGTGAGGGAGAATGTCTAATGTCTATGGGTAGAGAGTTCCAGACAACTGGTCCAACGTGCGCAAAACAACGGTCACCTCTGGTTTTGTATTTGCAGAGAGTAGGTAAGAAAGAATGTGAAGTTCACACATTCAGTGGATCCTGTGAAACGACTCTATCCGCAAGAGGCATGGATTTTCATGAGCCCCTGCATGTGCAGGGGCTCATGAGAATATAATGCCTCTTGCTGCCAGGTAGGCAAACCATTTATATCCCCACTTTAGGCTACATCTTGAAAGTTAGCTGTACACCTGTAGCGCATGCTGCAGCGAACGTGGCAATCAAGCCAGACGTTCTCTGTTTATACATGCTGCTGGCACTGGCATCACTTTGTGTCCCAGCTCTGAAGTAGATATGACTGACCCTAGTCCTACGATTGCTTGCGTTCCTCTTCCTCCGTCTTGTTATCAGGGAAGAACAGAACGGTGCAGATGATCTCAGCCTTGTCTGACAGTTATTGTGGGTGAAGGAAATCTGTGGTTACAAAGCCTGCCGTGTAGCACATATAGTTGATAGCAGGGTTTCCTGGGGAATCATTCTAACTCTTTGGGCTGTTGGCGGCTGTTTTTGTCAAGGTGATTCCTGCAGGAATCGCCTCGACTAACAAACGCTGCGAACAGCCAAAGGGTTTACACATGCCGCTTCCAGATACATTGCATAGGATCCTGTATCCATAAAGCAGCACATCGTGATACATGTATTAACCCTTTTAGCCCCAAGGTCCCATTTCTCAAATTTTGGAGGTGTCTAATGACTATTTACTAGTTGCAGGAAATGGATTGACCATGATAATTCAAGGGTAGTGCCAGATTAGCGTGGCGCCTTCAGGCGCCAAGCTAATTTGGCCCTACCAAGCTAATCTGGCCCTACCCTTGAATTATCATCATGGTCAATATAGTCAGTTAATATACGTATCATGATGTGCTACGTTTGGATACAGGACTTTATGCAATGTATTGGGAAGTGGCATATATATAATATATAATTGTTGTTAGCCCTTTTTATGCAGGACAGATGCTGTGTTTTTTTGTTGTTGTTCCAAACCCTTTTGTTCACTTGTTTGAAGTGTTGGAGAAAATTATTCATCAGAAAAGTATCCTGTCAGATGTTTACTGTGCTTTCCTCTTCAAGAAAACCTACTACATGTACTTTCAGGAATTTTCAGGCATTTGGCAGATTTGCCTGCAAACTTATGTCCCACAAAAACTGAAAAAGCCTTGCATTAAATTGCAAAATGATGCATGATCATAAAATTGATGTTTAAATAATTTATTGATAAGATTAACTTATTAAGATGCCTCTGATAAGTGTTGCAGGTAGGTCTCAGGTCTTTAACTTGGTCCTAGACGTCTCAGTTCTTATAGTTCAGGCCTACAATAAAATCTACTTCTTAATTTATTTAATTTACATATAAAGTATTACTGTACCATGTAATTTTTCTAGGGGAGAGAATTTACCTGATGGTTAGCAACAAGTGCTTGGCGACACTGGTGCCTTGTGCTTGGCGACACTGGTACTACTAGTGGTACTGTTTGACTGACGACTGCACTCCCAAAGGGGTGAACCCTTAGACTGTGCATAGCACTTTCTGTCAAAGTGAATCACCTAAAAAAAAAAAGCGCAGTGGACAGCCGTACGGTTAACTTAATGGTTTGTATGTAAACTCATTTTTCGCCACACAGATTCAGCATTCCGATTCCAATATTTCATGCAGCAGACGTGAGATCTTCCAAAGTCCTGGCTTGCAGTTGCATTCTCGCCCATATTTCTTCAGTTTCATGCATATTTGCTGTAGCTTTTGCCCCCACCCCAGTGCCTGTACATAGTCCCATGTGTATAAAAGTTAACTCCGTCGCATCCGGATGCGCGGCTTATGCCACGCATCCGGATGCGGCTGGCCACGAATGAGTTAAAGTGACGTGATCGGTCAGTGAATATTTGCACTTCAACAGTGAGATGGGCGGGTCATTTTAGTGCAAAGATATCGCCAGATTGGCTTGGCACCTGTAGGTGCCCTTGAACTCTCAGTCAGCCCATCACCGTGAACGTTTGATTGCTATCAGCGTCCATTCTGATTGCTGCTAGCTTTTAACTTCAGAACAAACCTTAGGTGATTCAGGACTTGTGGGTACAGCTCTGAAGCATTTGTCTTTTGAAGGCAGTAGGACGAGGGCCCAGGTTCAGATTTTTGTGTGAAAACATACTTGAATTTTCCTATACCCACTTTCTGTGTACACACGTGGTATTTGTGCATTATGTTTAGGAAGCCACATAGAAAAGTTGTGTGTTGTATTTTTGATGCCTTGTAAGACATGGACCTTTTGGGAAAATTTAGTAGCTTGCATAGCGATGGACACTTTGAAACAATAATTTGGAGACAGAAAAACACATTTTCCAGTGTGTTCACAATGCAAATACCTTAAAGTTGTACCAGTGGCAATTTTGCTTAGGAATTGTTGCAAAAATAAAAAATATCTTATTTCTATATGTTGTGCATGTATTGTCAATGGATTTTTTTTTTTTTTAAAGTTAATCTTCAGCTAAAAGTCTGATTCACGTTTACTTTGAAAGATGTTAGGTATGGCTCCTCAACACACTCTGCTTCCATACAGGCATTTCTTTGTGAACAAATTGTTGATGTTTTATATTTTTTATGCGCATTTCAAAATTGTTGTGTGCTTGTTTGAACATGACTCATTGCATGGTTATGCGTGCATGAGCGTGCGTGTGTGACAAAGAGATAAGTTATCAAGGACTTGTTCATTGCACAGGTTTAAGACAATTTAGACATGCGTTTCCTACAAAATGGACAGCACAGTTATTGCCATATTAACCCATTTAACCCCAAGGGCGCTTTTCCCCAATTTTTGAGGCGTCACCTAACGACTATGCACGAGTTGCAGGAGATGGATCGACCATGATAATTCAAGGGTAGTGCCAGATTAGCATGGTGCCTTCAGGCGCCATGCTAATCTGGCAATACCCTTGAATTATCCTGGTTGATCCATCTCCTGCTGTAGGGTGCCGGGGCTAAATAAGTTAAACACTGAATCCCAAGGCCGCATTTCCCAATTCTGGAGGCGTCACCTAACGACTGTACCAGTTTCTGGAGATGGATTGACCATAATGCAAAGGTAGTGCCAGATTAGCCTAATGCCAAGCTAATCTGTCACTGCACTTGAGTTATGGTCGATCTATCTCCTGTTGTAGTGCGTCAGGGCTGAATCCGTCAATATGGACCATAAATGGGGTGTTCTGTGATTTTGACTGCGGGGTCTAGAGCGGTTAGGTCCAACATAACAGACCAACAATTACATGTATAGAGCATATCTGCAAGGTACATGAACAGGCCTCCGTCGAGACACATTTTTTTCTATGTACTAAGTATATCAATCGACAGTATCAGTATGTTGTGTTGTAAAGCGCAACAATCTGAATCTAAGCCTTTTAGCCCCTGATCCTGACAGCAGGAGATGGCTTGAACATGATAATTCAGAGCTAGTGCCAGATTAGCTTGGCACCATGATAATTCAAGGGTAGTGCCAGATTAGCTTGGCGCCAAGCTAATCTGGCACTACCCTTGAATTATCATGGTCAAGCCATCTCCTGCAACTGGTACATAGTTGCTAAATAACACCTCCCAAATTTGAGAAATGGGACCTTGGGACCAAAAGGGCTAGGGAATATTTCAGATTGGAACATTCTTTGATTTATACTGGAAATCAATACAGTTGGTGAACATACATGTGTCTGTAGCCTGTATAACATATGTTTTTGTGGAGCATGTCGGGCGTGTAAACCTGTGTTGTATACAAGCTGGTTGGTTTGTAGGTTGTATAGCAGAACATGTTTTCAGCCACCAACCGTTTGAGAGATCACCTGTCATTTAAAGACCAGCATTTAGGTGGCTACGGCCAGTCTCAGCTACAGCCAGCTAAGTGATGGTCTTTAACGACAGGTGACCTTTTTACCCATCAAGACTTGTCTTGAGAGAGTACCTGTCTTTAACTCATTCTACCCCAACACCAAAATCCTTAAATTTTGCCCCTGTCCTCTCAAGAATGCATTGCAGCGCAGGACGCAGATCGACCATGATAGTTCAAGGGTGATGCCAGAATAGCTTGGCGCCCGTAGGCGCCAAGCTATTCTGGCATCACCCTTGAAGTATCATGGTGGATCCTTATCCTGCTGTGGTGTGTCCGGGGTAGAATGAGTTAAAGACCACTTTTTACTGGCCCCAAAAGTGGTTGCTGGAAACAGGTTATGCTGTATACATACGCATTTGATGCACACTACTGAGTAGATAACGTTAGTTCCTTACTTTTTGTCATGATCAAAATTAGTGATATTTATGTTTTTTTGCTTGATCCGTGGATTACTCTCAAGGGGTTGTTATGTTGATTTCTGCAAGTCGCGATGTGATTTAAAACTGATCATATATTAGTGTTGTTGTTATCTGCTGCAGAAACATGAACACAGAGTATTTATCATTGTAGTTAAACAAACCAAAAAAAATGTATAACAAGTAAGTAACGAGTTTTCTTTCACTCACAGAAATTTCTATTTATTTTATAGTTTTAGACAGCAGAACAAAATATAAAGGAAAACCCTGACAGTATGAAAGGATATGGATGGACCATGATATCTCAAAGGTGATGTCGGAATAGCTTGGCGCCCAAGCTATTCCGACACCGCGATTGAACTGTCACGGTCGAGCGGTCGCCAGAACTGTGACGTAGACGTCAGAGGACATTTTCAAAAGCCCCACCCGGGTCTGCCCTGGGGGACTTGGGTGGGGTTAGGTACTTTTTAGTTCCCAGGGTCACCCTGGTCAGCCCCACAGGGTGAGTTTTTCTCTCTATTCTGGGGCATGTGTTTCTGTCTACCCTTGGTCCATTCACCTGTATTTGCCTTTTTAAAACTCTCCCTACTGTCTGCACTGCCTGTAGCTCTTGATATTGGATGTGTGTTGCTAAATGGTCTTAGCTTTATTTAGGCCCCATGTGTTAGGTTTATTTAATGTATTTGACCGGCTGGCGACATACATTCAATGTTCTGTTTATTTTTTTTTCACAAGCAGTGCAGGCACGTCCTGAGAAAGCCTTGTTGCTGTCGGGACGTTAAGCAATGTACAATGTACAATCAAACATTTTCAAAATTTGATAATTTCGTCATCGGTGCTTATTGGGTTAAGCTGAGTTTGCGGCCCACCTCGACCCCTTTTGGCGGGGCCTATCTCTCTCAACCCTCGCTTTCTCTCACCACGAACCTCTCTCACGAACCTCAAAGCCACGTGTCATTCAGATGCGGTTTTAACCCCCTCAATACCGCTCGACGGAAAAGACGCGCAACGACGCATGGTTCCCCGCCGAGCGGTATTATTAGTAGCTGCCCAAGAGGTTTGACCGTGTGGCTGTGTCGGTAGCGGTTTTTTGTTTTTGTTTTGTTTTTTTGTCGCTATGATTCCTGCAGGAAACATCACGACAAAAACCGCTAACGGCAGTCAGAGGGTTAAATCAGTTAACCCATTTAGCCCCGAGTCCCTACAGCGGGAGATGGATTGACCATGATAATTCAAGGGTAGTGACAGATTAGCTTGGCGCCTGCAGGCGCCAGGCTAATCTGGCACTACCCTTGAATTATCATGGTCAGTCTATCTCCTGCAACTGGTGCATTGTCACTAGAAATTTGAGAAATGGGATCTTGGGGGTAAAAGGGTTACGAAAAGCGTCACTTCCGGCAGTATTTCCTGCTATGACACTTGTTGACGTCAGCGTCCCCATCGCTAGCAAACTAACACACGACCAGTAACTCGCTCACTTTGTTGTTATTTTAGTGAAAATAGGAGTTTGATTTTGCACACACAGTTTACATGTTGCAGGAAAACATTAGGACCAAGTACTTCATGAAACGTTTCATTCAGTCAGAGTTATCAGTCACTTCAGCATTTCGTAAAATTCTTCATTTTTATAAAAAAAATTTTAAACTGTGTGGTTTCGTGATTTGCACTGTTTAAGTGTCTTTGTGATTATTATTTCCGTATAACATGTGTGCTGGTCTGTGATTTTGGACCTTATGCCTCGAAGCAGTGAGTTCACAAGTTATAGACCAACACGCACCGAAGAACGAGACCCTTTGTTATCCTGGCTGACGTTAGATCTTATTCTTTATTTATACTGCTTAACTCATTCTACCCCAGACACACCACAGCAAGATATGGATCGACCATGATAGTTCAAGGGTGATGCCAGAATGCGGGCGCCAAGCTATTTTGGCATCACCCTTGAACTATCATGGTCGATCTGTGTCCTGCACTGCACTGCAGTCTTCAGAGGACAACGGCAAGATTTGGGGATTTCGGTCTTGGGGGTGCGAGTTAAACGTAGTTGAGTGTTTGCTGTTATTGTCCGCGCTGACATTAGTATGTGGAATCCGACACATTCTCATTCTTGTTAATGGTCGTTTGAAGTAACCTGTGTGTCTGTGTGTTTTCAGGATGTCTAGGTTTCCTCCCAGATCAATAACTGAAATAATGCAATTGGAATGCACAGGTTGAATATTTTCACGTGTTATTTGCGATTTAAATGTGTTCAGAAAATGTAAATGTGTATCACGTGAAACATGCCAGTGCATACGCACCCTATTTAGTCGTATGCTTAGCACTGCCCAATGCGCATGTCCATCGGGCCGACGTTGGCCCGATGGCCTTCTGCGCATTGGGTAGACGCCTTCGGTCTCGAGTAAGCAAAAGGCATAGCTTCGTATGGGCCACTGTAGCGGCAGGGCTCATGCGAATCTATGCTGCTTGCAGATGGCTTGACTGGCCGTGTTGGTCGATCAATTCGTCATAGATTTGTGTTGTGAAATACTAAATGTTTGTATCGTTACATAATTCAAATGCTACAAACTGTTGTCTTTGAGCGGTATGAATCTGAAAATCGGACCCGAGAATTTCATGAGATGGAACGTTTAATACATTGTCATTCAGTTAAATTTGTGCATTTTTGTTTCTGACGAGCGCTGTTGGAATAGGTAATCTGGTGCGAGTTCTTGGGCATCACCTTTGCAGTGTGAATGGGCGTTGAACTTTGTGTAAAGTCCGTGGACATTCATTCATCCTCCCCCTTGCAGAAATGAGAACGACGGGGGCATTGTAGAATTGTCACTTTGGTCTTGTCCGCGAGGACAATCACAGAGACTTAAATTTGTATTATTAGTACCTCTTTAGTATTTTGTAGTGCACTGCAAGTCATAGCAGCACACACCCCAGGAGCAAAACGTCTTCGGGCCCACGACCGCCGCAGTGGGCCCGAAGACATTTTGCTTACTGGGCATGTACGAATTTGGTCACTCAGCGCCAGTGACAGGGGACAGGTGATCGGGTGGTGTCTCGGGCTGACGTCAGGTTTAGTTTTGTGCACGGGCCGACTAAGGCTGACGTCAGCCTGAGGACGTTTTACTGAATGTTTGTTTTCCTCTAAGTAAAGCCCACGTCGGGTGAGCATCACAAACACGTGAACGCGCGACCTGCCTGGTCTTACTGTCAGGTTCCCAGATAAAGCATTAGACGGCAGAAAGAGACTTGAGAGACCACCCGTATGAGAGATCGCCTTCAATAAAGACCACCTTTTAGGCGGCTTCAGCCACGTTAAGCATAGTCTTTAATGACGTGACACTTTTTGCTTGCACAAAAGGTGGTTGCTGAACTCATTCCAGACGTAGGACATACGGATACGCGGCTGTAGCCGCGTATCCGTATGTCTAACGTCTGGAATGAGTTAAAACATGTTCTGCCGTAAAACAGAAGCTGACGTGTATACTTGAGGACGTGATGTGGATCGTAGGATCTTTCGCTCTCTTCTTCGGATGTACTCGGCAGGATCTTGGCGTGTGTGTGCCAAGCTTTGGTGACATTAACCACCTTGTGCGTGTAGCCACTGGTACTGTAAACAGAACCGGTGGCTACATGTACCGGTGGGGGTGGGTGGGGGGGGGGGGGGGGTCAAGTGATCTTAGTAAAACTGAATAAATGGCTGGAAAAGTTCTTCATCAAATAGCATTTGTTGCAAAGAGGAGAGGTTTCTGACTAAGACAACCGTTGATTGAAAAGGTCGGACGTGTGCGTGTGTGTGTGTTTATGCCGGGAACGTCTCCGTGTATATATCGTGTGCGTGTGTTTGTAATTGCCCGCCATAATGCAGTGTAGACACAGAGATCGATTTATTTATTTGAATTTTTTTTTTCACGTTTAAAAGTTCTTAAGGCCGATGTGATTCTCGTTCCCCAGTTAAACCAAAATGCTTGCTTCTATGTATGATAAATCTCATGTTCGTATGTACTGCTATGCTATTTACCACTTACCGATCTGTACAGATTTAATAAATTAGTTCATATAAAGATATGAAGATTGTGTTAACTTTTTTTCTCTGTGTGTGTGTGTGTGTGTGGTGAGTGCATGTCGGGGTGTGTGTCCATGTATGTGTAAAACTGAAAAGGCATAATTTCCACTGAGAAGAAGCCAACGGAGAATGAAACACTCTTAGAAAAGACAGTTACAACACAATTTATTAATATTTCAAAATGAACAAACAAACAAGTACATGTATATAGATCAGTCGCTACCTATCTTGTCAGCGAAGAAGGAACGTGACATTTCTTCTTCGCTGACAAGATCATTAGCGAGTCTATAGGGGTCTGGAGTGATCATTTCCGCTGTCGCCAAGGTTTTCATACGATAGGAATCAGTCATTTAAAATGCATGCTAACTTAACCCATTCAGCCCGACGCGCGTATTTCCCAAATTTTGGAGGCGTCATCTAACGACTACGCGCCTGTTGCAGGAGATGGATCGACCATGATAATTCATAGGGTAGTGCCAGATTAATCTGGCACTACCCTTGAATTATCGTGGTCGACCCATCTCCTGCTGTAGTGCGTCAGGTTGGTTGGTTGTACATTGCTTAACGTCCCGACAGCAACAAGACTTTCTCAGGACGTGCCTGCACTGCTTGTGAAAAAAAAAAACCCTCAAACAGAATATTGAATGTATGTCGCCAGCCGGTCCAATACGCTAAATAAAGCCAAGACAATTTAGCAACACATCCAATATCAAGAGCTACAGACAGCGCAGACAGTAAGGAGAGTTTAAAAAAAAACCAAAATACAGGTGAATGGACCAAGGGTAAACAGAAACACATGCCCCAGAAAATAGAGGGAAAAAACCCACCCTATGGGGTTGACCAGGGTGACCCTGGGAACTAAAAAGTAGTTAACCCCACCCAAGTCCCCCAGGGCAGACCCGGGTGGGGGTGTAGTGCGTCAGGGCTGAGTGGGTTAAAAACAAATCTTTTTCAACACATGCTTGAAGAAAGTTAACTCAAGTTACATCGCTGCCACAATGATTACTAGTCCTTAGTACCCTGCATTATGGCAGTGGGTCTTGGAACACCCGCACACGCAAGGACTGCTGTCTCAACGATTTCCACATGCAACGCCTCCAGCGTGTCCTGGGGAACCACAGGCAGGGCCGCATTCCTCACAGTGACATACTAGAGCGTGCAGGCATCCCCAGCATGTACCCGGTGCGCAAAAGGCCATCGGACCGACGTCGGCCCGATGGCATTGGGCCTGAGTCAGCGACGCCTTCGCTGGCTGGGCCACGCTCGGCACATGGATAATGACCGTATGCCAAAAGTCATCATCTTTCGCAGTCATGTTAGCAATTGTGGCACTGAGTCAGTGCGGCAGCCCTCAAGATTCAAAGAGTCTGCAAGACTGAGCGACATAAAAGCCTGCACTGAAACGGCTAGTGTGTTCCGACATCTGGGAGACAGCCAGCAGAGGATCTCTCCACCTGGCGGCATGCCGCTGTGAAACAGGGCATCAAGCCGCCTGGCCGACGAGAGCAGAAATAGCGCGCTGCAGAGAAGAGAGCCGCCCGCAAGCAGCGTGCTGCGGTTCCCACGCCACCGTCCAGTGTCTGGCCGGCCTGTTGCAACCATAGACATACGCTCTATGGTTGCAACAAGGACTGCCACTCCCGACTCGGCCTGCACCCCGTGACAGCCTGAGTACAGCAGATGATGCCGAAACACCGAATCTGACGGCGCACTAAGAGTACCGGCGTCTCAGTCTTGAGACCGACTGACTGCGGAGCTGTCAATGATGATGTGTGTATTGCATCCTGTCCGCCGGTAGAGATATGCAGAGCTAGCCCAGTAACCAAAGGCCCTCGGGCCCACGACGGCCGCAGTGGGCCCGCGCACGGCTGTGCGCGGGTCCACTGCGGCCGTCGTGAGCCCGAAGACATTTTGCTACTAGGGAGTACGCTGCCAAATGTCAACACTAAGAATGTTTTGAGGGCGTGTGTAGTCAGTCATGTATCTGCAGCAATGATTATCACAGGTGTCACTCCGTACTGGAAACCGACGTTCTGCTGTGGATGTTTGCAACTCAGATATTTGGAGTAAATTTTCAATTCAAGTCGATCTTCGGCCGTCACAACACTGACGTGCATTGTGTCCACGTACACGCCACGGACGTGTGGCTACGTCACGTCACCTTAAAGGTGCGACGCCCATCACTAGAGAGCGTGTTTTGACGTCTCGCTGTGTGTGGTTCGATTTTCATTATACTGTTTGGTTTGGCATCCTGTCTCGGAAGACAATGGAGTATATGCGCTTGCTGGGTCAGTCACTGGAGTGACCTCTCCAGGGCGCAAGCCTGGGCAAAGTGTATGGAGATTATGGGGTGCCCAGTCGTCAAGATCCCCCTCTCGGCCTCGCTGATGTATCCAAAGGAATGCAAAGCAGTACGTTTGGCACCAGTTTGGCTGCAGGAGCTGCCAGAACAGTGCGTGAATACAGGCAACTGTCTGCCTTCGGGGCTCCACTCCTGATTTGAAGGGTTTACTCCCCCACATTTGGCCGTTGGATCCAACCTGATCTCCTCCGTCCTCTAGCCGTTGGCTGTCAGAAACAGCTCATCCGCCTAGTGGTGCAATGTGAACACCACCCCCTCAAGTGGTTTAGCCCACCAGCTGAGGTGGTTTGCCAGGGTGTGGCACTTGGAGCCAACACGAGAGAGATTAAGGAGATGGATGAGGACCAGTGATGCCCGTCCGTCCTATGTAGGACGCAGCTGCCGAACAGCAAAGGTGCTACCTCTATCCAGAGCCCCCCTACACCCCTGAAACGTAAAGCATGGAGACCACAGACTTAGCGGATTACTTTGACTGGCAACACTCTATGTATTATATATAGTTAGTGTGTTGCAGATCAACGTGATCCCTTAGTCTGCATGTACAGCCTGTGTGTGTGTGTGTGTGTGTGTGTGTGTGTGTGTGTGTGTGCATGCGTGTGTTTGTGTGCGTGCGTTCATGTCTGTGTGTGTCTGTGGTCTCAGGGAGGCGGAAAGCGCTTATTCGAGCAACCTAAACCCAAACACACTAGTATAACCCCCCCCCCCCCCCCCCATACACACACACACACACACACACACACATACACACAAACGCACACACATACATACACGCAAACAGACGATACCGGTTCAGGTTTCCATAGCCTCTTTCACATCCCCCTTCTCGGTGCTTGAGTGACCAAAGAACTGAGTTATTCTGTCAACCGTGTCAGAGTCCAGTGCACACTCCTTGAGTTCTGCTGCAGTGGCACTGGCCAGCTTGGATACGCTTCCTATTCCGTCTTGAATAAGTTGCATCTGTAAGGAAGTCAAGGTCATTCACGGTCACACTGACACGAACAAGAGTCATTTTGAAATGTCTGCACTGAAGATTTTGTTTTCACGTATCAAGTAATCATGTTTTAGTTTCCATCTTGACCTTTTCTTTCACGAATATCGAGGATTGCTTTACGACCACGAGAACCGAAAAACGCCAACCACACATCACGAATTTAGGGCACCCCCCCCCCTCAAGGCTGACACTTTTCAAAATTCTCCTGGAAAAGAAAATATCACCTGCGTACAATGTTTGTGCACAGCGGCCTAGAATACATGCTATTAAAAAAAATTAACAAGAAAGGCAAAGCCCTTATGGCTCACGTGTATGACCGATACACACATGTGACAATAAGTAAAGGGATGGCTTCTGCACCAACAAAATCCAAGTTTTGTCAAAATTTAATCAGTTTTCACATATCTGTCAAACCCCTGTGACCCTTGACCTTTGCGATGAGTCGACTAAATTAGTATACATAGGAAGGTCTTATCCTCAGCTACCTTTGTGCCAAATTTGATTGAAAAGTTTGCAAAAATGTTGATAATGACTACAATTCTATCAAAAATTGGCATTTTATACACATTTGCCGACCTCTTGTCACCCTTGACTTTTTCCAATGGGTCATCCAAATTAGTATGCATAGATAGGTCTTACCATCAGGTATCTCTGTACCAAGTTTGGGTTTTGAAGTTGTGAACAGCAATTGAGGAAAAAAATAAACATTTCTTATCAAAATATGGCTATTTTTGACCTATTTCCTGAGCTCTTGTGACCCTTGACCTTTCCGAGGGGTCATTCAAATTTGTCCGCATAGACAGGTCTTACCATCAGGTATCTCTGTAGCAAGTTTGGGTTTGAAGTTGTAAATATTATTTGAGAAAAAAACACCTTTTTTCAAAATATGGCTATTTTGACCTATTTTTTAAGTTCTTGTGACCCTTGACCTTTCCGAGGGATCAACTAAATTAGTATGTACAGAAAGGTCTTACCATCAGGTATCTTTGTACCAAGTTTTGGTTTGAAGTTGTGGATAGTATCTGAGCAAAAATAAATTAATTCAAAATATAATTATTTTTTATATATTTCCTTTTGTGAGAGGTCACTAAAATTGATATTCTTAGAAAGGTCTTGCCACAAAGTTTCCTTAAACAAAATTTGAAGACTGTAGCTTGAATAGTCTCCGAGAAAATGCCAACGTTAAAGTTTACCTCGGACGACGGACGACGGCGGACGGAAGTCCAATGGCCCAGAACATAGACTCACTTTTGCTTCGCACGTGAGCCCAAAAACAAAAACAAAACACCAAACAAACATCAGCAACAACTCTACAACAACAAACAACCGAACTTGGAAGAATCGCTAACAAAATTACCTCTAGATAAGATTGTAACGTTACTTTGCTGATGAAGCATAGACAAGTGTACTACATTAGGCACCACAGGCCGCAGACAATCGTCAGTGAATATACCATTGTGAATTCTCTCTCTCTCTCTCCCCCCCCCTCCCCCCCCTCCTCAAATAAGTCCTTCTGTTATAATAAAATAAAATAAAATAAATAAATAAATAAATAAATAAATAAATAAATAAATAAATAATAATCAATGTTCAATTAATTAATTAATTAAAGACCCAACCCTGCAAAAAAAAAAAAAAAATACAAGAGATCTGTCACAACTCATACAATGCTAGTTGAAGGATATGATACGAGTCCAATCCAAGCTGAACTAAAAGTCTGGGCCCCGTCTCCTCCAGCAGAAGTCTGTTTAACAGCCTACAGAATCGCGCACGCATCTTGGCTGCAAAGGGCCGACACTGCAACTGCACACGAATAAAAACAAACCATTCCGTGCTGATCAGTGATATTCAGTGGACCTGACGGCTAATGCCGTAAGGAACAAAATCACATACCAGCACACGCGTACATAAATAAGAAGGACAAAGCCCTTATGGGTCACGTGTACGAGCGATCCACATAATAATTATGAACTTCTTGACCTTGACCTTTCCGACAGGTGACTGAAATGAACAAGTGTTCAAGTGTCTTAAAGCATAATTAAAGGGTTGGCTTTTGTACCAGAGAAATCCATTTTCTCACAATGTAAGCAATTTTAACACATTCGTTAAAGCACCAATTGTGTTTGTTGTGCTTTGTCGACACACCTAATGAACTTAAACATCGGTTTGGACAGCAGCAAAAGCACACGCGTAATCGCACTCACTTATTCTGCGCTGCCGCTAGCGTGGCAGTCTATTTTAGCTGCTTCTCGCACTGATAGTGTTGTATTTCTAGAACGGAGTGGAGTCATGGTCCTGAGGTTACTTGACTGTGATATAAAGACGACGTGTGCTGAACTGGATTGTCTTGTGTCTAAATGAACCATAGCTAGACCTGTGTGTAGCGTTTCGTAACCATCTCAAAACTGTATCTTTGAACAATTACGACGGTAGTGGGCCTTTAACGTAGATAGAAAACATAGATGACCCGTTGTATAGGTACACTTTAGCGATCCAAGCCCGCCATAGAGCAAAAGCTTCAAGTGTTAACTCATTCCAGGACCGGATCACTTACATGTTTGAGGGGGGGGGGGGGGAGCAAAAAAGGTTTTGGAGAAATTAACCACCTGAAACAGACACCTAAAGCAGAGTTTTGACTGTTTTGAGCATGGCTTTATTTTGTTTTTTTCACCAAGGTGAGCAAAGATCATCCTTTAGTGTATCAAAGTTTTATGTTGTAGTTTTTATGGGGGAAGGGGGGGGGGCATGCCCCCGCCCCGCCTCCCCCCCCCCACCTGGATCCGGCCCTGCATTCGAGACGTGCCACCTCCGGATACGTGGCTTATGCCGCATATCCGGAGACGGCACGTCTCGAATGAGTTAACAATTTCGTTACCTTGGCAATATCCACCATGGAACTTGCTGCTTCTGCGTGAGTGTGGGCTGGGATTACTTGAAGACGGGAGCTCAAGTGACTGTGAGAGACCAAACAAACAAACAAACGATAATGGATTGAAATAAATAAACAACTACTAAACGACTGATTGACTGACTGACTGGCTGGCTGACTGACAGACTGAATGCGTGAAGAACTGTTTTCACCAAAACCAAAAGTTAGCTGCATGCGCCTGTAGCGCATGCAGCTTTTGGTTTTGGTGACAGCAGTCCTGTCATGTTCTGTACACTAGATTTCACTGTTTATCATGTTTGATTACTTTGTGCTGGTCTGTGGTTTCGGACCGTACGGATCGAGCGGTAAGGTGCAAAATCACAGATCAGCTCATATCATTGCTGTCGTGCGCTTTATCCACACCATCATGCTATCCCTCAATAGTCGGAGATTTCATGCGTCTCACACACACACACACACACACACACACACACACACACACACACACACACACACACACACACACACACACACACTAACCGTTTCTGCAGTTCATCCAGAAGATTCCACTCTTTGTCACCATAGTGATCGGTTACCATGACAACGTAGCAGTGACCATGAACTTCCACAAACTTGGATACACTGTAATGTAGAAAGCATTCAGTCGGCTTGACCATACAAGCACTCAGCACATCACAGAGGTTTCGTTTGAAACAAACAACTCCCAGCGACGAACGACAGCGCACTCCCGGAGGATAACCAGTTTTCCGCAAAAATAGCATAGACCGCACTCAAAACATCTCAAAGAGGCATAGATCCTCCTGAGCCTGGCAGGCTCACGAGGATCTATGCCTCTTGGAGATGTTTGGAATGCCTACAGCTGGCTGTAGCTCTTGTTCGTTTTTGAGTTGCTTGTTGCAAACGAAACTTCAATAATAAAATTTTCAAACACATGAAGTTGCTACAGTTGTCGGCCTACTTTGTATTTTTAACAAGGAAGGCAAAGGCTCACGTGGACGATCGATATACATATGTGTGACCTTTGTGACAATAAGGGCTGGCTTCCGCACCAGCAAAATCCATGTTTCCTCAAAATGTAAGCATTTTTCACACATCTGTCATCCCCCCCCCCCCCCTCCCGACCCTTGACCTTTGCAATGAGTCGACTAAATTAGTATGCCTTGGCTTGACTTCGCGAACGAAGATTCTATAGGGCTTGCCCACGTCGTCTGCAGGCATTTTCGTGGCTGCGGAGGCCAATCCGGGACAGGCAGGTTCGACCGCAGTGGCTGCAGGGTAAGGTCTGGTCAGGGTTCTGAGTTACGACAACTCTGTTTTTTCTTCTGAGCCGCTTGTCCTTAAGGTTAGCTCTGCGAGAGTCCTCAAAGGAGACGGCTGCCTTGTGAATGGTGGAGCGCCAGGTGTCACGGTCCGCAGCAAGCGAAGACCACTGGCGGTGGTCGATTTGGCAGGCACTAAGTGACTTCCTGAGACCGTCTTTGTATCTCTTCTTTGGTGCCCCTCTGTCTCGGTGTCCAGTGGCGAGCTCGCCGAACAGAGTGATCTTGGGTAGGCGATGATCCTCCATCCTGGAGACGTGCCCCGCCCAGCGAAGCTGTGTCCGCAGCAGCAAAGCCTCGATGCTCACAGTTTCCGCCTGTTCAAGGACCTCGACGTTGGTGACATAGTCACTCCAGAGAATGCTGAGGATGGTACGCAAGTAGCGCTGGTGAAAGCGTTCGAGGAGTCGTAGTTGGCTGCGGTAGAGGGCCCAGGACTCGGAACCGTACAGCAGGGTGGTGAGGACGACAGCTCTGTACACGCTGATCTTGGTGCCTGTTTTCAGCTGTTGATTGTGCCACACCCGCTTGAATAGTCGCCCGAAAGCACTGTTCGCTTTTGCCAGCCTGTTGTCCAGCTCCTTGTCCAGCTTGGCGTTTGACGTGATGATGCAGCCGAGGTAGGTAAACTGGTGTACAGACTTCAGTTCGGACTCGCCGATGGTGATGTGGGGAGGGCGATGCTCTTCCTTGGGTGCCGGCTGATGAAGGACCTCTGTCTTTTTCAAGACTGACCTCAAGTCCAAAGAGCTGGGCAGCATCTGCGAAGCAGGACGTAATGCGCTGCAAGGCTCTCTCTGTGTGTGCAACGAGGGCAGCGTCATCAGCGAAGAGCAGCTCACGAATCAGTTGGTCTAGGGTTTTCGTGTGGGCCTGCAGTCGTCTGAGGTTGAACAGGCTGCCATCGAGACGATACCTGATGTACACTGCGTCGTCATCGTCGAAGTCCACTGTGGCCTGCTTCAACATCATGCTGAAGAAGATGGTGAAGAGGGTCGGTGCCAGCACGCAGCCTTGCTTCACGCCGTTGCGAATGGGGAATGGTTCTGAGAGGTCACTGTTTAGTCTGACCTGGCCTTGCTGGTCCTCGTGGAGCTTGACGATCATGTTGAGGAACTTTGGGGGACAACCTAGTCGCTCCAGGATCTGCCACATACCTTGCCTGCTCACAGTGTCAAACGCTTTTGTTAGGTCGACAAACGTTACGTACAGCCCTTTGTTCTGCTCGCGGCACTTCTCCTGAAGCTGTCGCAGCACAAAGACCATGTCGGTGGTACTCCTGTTGGCTCTGAAGCCACACTGGCCCTCTGGGAGGTGGTCTTCAGCAATGGCAGGTACCAGCCGATTCAGGAGCAACCTTGCGAGAATTTTCCCGGCAATGGACAACAGGGTAATTCCACGATAATTAGAGCAGGCAGACTTCTCTCCTTTGTTCTTGTACAGGGTGATGATGACTGCATCACGGAGATCCTTTGGTAGTGTTCCTTTTTCCCAGCAGCAGAGAAAGAGGTCGTGGAGCTTGTTGTGCAGTGCTGGGCCTCCATGTTTCCAGATCTCTGGCGGGATTCTGTCAATGCCTGCTGCTTTGCCACTCTTGAGCTGGTGGATGGCTGTGAGGGTCTCTTCGGCGGTGGGCGGTTCGTCCAATTCAACCTTTAGTGGAAGGTACGGGATTTGGAGGATGACTGTTTCTTGAACAGTGCGTTCAGCGCCGAAGAGGTCCTGAAAGTATTCCGACCAGCGGTTCAAGATGGAGGTATTATCTGTGAGGAGTGCCTGTCCATCAGCGCTTCGCAGGGGACTTTGTACCAGGTGCCATACACTGCTTTCAGTGCTTCGTAGAAGCCCCTGTAGTCACCGTTGTCAGCGCAGAGCTGGGTCCTCTGTGCGAGTCTGGACCAACACTCGTTCTGGAGCTCTCTAAGCTTGAGCTGGAGACTGCTGCAGATGAGGCGGAAGGCAGACTTCTTCACAGGGCAGGAAGGCTGGGCTAGGTGGGCCTGGTGGGCGGCTCTTTTTTTTGCTAGAAGTTCCTGGATCTCTACATCGTTTTCGTCAAACCAGTCTTTGTTCCTCTTTCTAGCAAAGCCCAAGACTTCCACAGAGGATTTTACAATAGCAGTTTTCAGTTGTTCCCAGAGTGTTTCAGGGGAGGAGTCTGCTGGATCAACTGTGTCTTTGAGCATGCGCTGTAAATCGGCCTGAAGGGCAGCTTTCTTGTCGTCACGCTGAAGGCTGGCAACATCAAGCTTTTTCTTGGGGGGGGGGGGGGGGCCCTTTCTTGGGTTTCAGCCTGAGGCGGAGCCTGAGTTTGCAGCGAACAAGGCGGTGGTCAGTGTGGCACTCTGCGCTGGGCATCACTGGTGAGGAGGACGTCACTGCGGTCCCTCTGACGCACTAGGACATAGTCGATAAGGTGCCAGTGCTTGGAGCGAGGATGCATCCAGGTGGTCTTTCGACTGTCCTTTTGCTGGAAAGTAGTGTTGGTGATGACAAGTTGCTGCTCTGCACAGAGCTCCAACAGTAGGCGACCAATGTCATTGCAGTTCCCAACGCCATGCTTGCCGAGGACTCCTTTCCAGGCTTCAGAGTCTTGGCCCACTCTGGCGTTGAAGTCGCCAAGGATGATGACTTTGTCGTCTGCAGGGGTGCTCTGCAGAAGGCTGCGCAGGTCAGAGTAGAACTTGTCTTTTTCTGCAGGCTCTGCCAGGAGGGTTGGGGAGTACACACTGAGAAGGGTGACATATTGCTGGTGTCTCAGTGGGAGGCGCATGGACATGATGCGGTCGGAGTGACCTGTTGGTAGGTTTTCCAACTTAGTCGCAATGGGGGTCTTCATCATGAAGCCCACGCCTGAGAGCCGTCTTTCTGATGCAGGCCTGCCTGACCAGTAGAGGGTGTAGCCAGCGCCAAGTTCTTGGAGGCTGCCTTCCTCCGGAAGGCGTACTTCGCTGAGCGCGGCGATGTCGATGTTTAACCTCCGCAATTCATGGGCAATGAGGGCGGAGCGACGTTCAGGGCGTCCGCTGTCTGCTGTGTCGAGCATGGTTCGGATGTTCCAGCATGCTACGTTGAGTCCGGTCGCGGTCGTCATGAGAGTGGATCCATTGTTTTTTCTTGTTTTCTGACCGCATGAGATGCCCGTTGACCGCGGCTAGCCAACTGGGGTTACGAGGGGATGAGCTTTGGTTAGGCCACCTTTTCTAGGCCCCTCTCCGTGTGGAGCAAGCAGTGCTGTCCCTAGAGAAGGCTGCTTGGTCGTTCAGGGTGTGCCGAGTGACGTCATCCCCAGGTCAACATCAGGCGACCAATATCCTGAACCGCCTGCATGCAGGTTTGAGACTGCGGCTTCCAGTGACATCTTTCACCTGCCGTTTTGCCCCTTGCCCATCGCTACAGGACTTGGAAAGTTCAGTGTCATAGTCCGTGGGCGTTTCCTAAAGCCTGCGCGGTGGAGCTTTTTGGTGGAGTGCAGTGTGCGCAGTACTGGCCCCACCCTTTAAACCCTTGGTTCGTTTGCCATGGCCTAGCAAGCTGGGACGGTGGCATCGAGGTCCTCGGGTCGTAGGTTTTATATCAGACTGTCCTTGTCTTAGTCTCTGGCTCAAAAGCCTTCCCCGGAGACACGGGGGCTTTGATGTCAGGGGTTTCCTCCCTTAGCCTTTCCGCAGCCAAGCGGCCAGGCCTGCAAGGCAGCAGGGGACTCGTGGGGGCCGGGGTCGTCTATGTCCCGTGCAGATGTGAACATCTGCTCACTGCCCAGACGGTGACACCAGAGGAGAAAAATCCAACGCCGGAACCCGGTATCGAACCTCGCACCTTTGGCATTGGAGGCAGACGCCTTAACCACTGCGCCACTTCCCCGCCTAGTATGCACAGGAAGGTCTTATCATCAGCTACCTTTGTGACAAATTTGATTGAAACATTTGCGAAAATGTTGATAATAGCTACAATTTTATAAAAAAATTGGCATTTTACACACATTTGCCAGCCAATGACCCTTGACCTTTCCGAAGGGTCATCCAAATTAGTATGCATAAATATGTCTTACCATCAGGTAACTCTGTACCAAATTTGGGTTTGAAGTTGTGAATAGTATTTGAGAAAAAAACATCTTTTGTCAAAATAATATGGCTATTTTGGACCTATTTCCTGAGCTCTTGTGACCCTTGACCTTTCCAAGGAATCGACCAAATTAGTATGCATAGATAGGTCTTACCATCACGTATCTTTGTACCAAGTTTGGGTTTGAAGTTGTGAACAGTATTTGACAAAAAATAAATTATGTCAAAATATAGCTATTGTTGACCTATTTCCTGAGCCCCTGTGAACTTGATCTTTGTGAGAGGTCACTCAAATTGGAATGTTTGGAAAGGTCTTGCCACAAAGTATCCTTGGGCCAAGTTTGAAGAATTTAGCTTGAATAGTCTCCGAGAAAATCATAGTGCCAACGTTAAAGTTTACCACGGACGGCGGACGACGGCGGACGGACGACGGACGAACGACCACTGGCCCAAAACATAGACTCACTTTTGTTTCGCACGTGATCCAAAAATGTGTTTTGGTCTGTGATTTTGGACCTTACACTTCCGAACCGTTAAGTCCAAAACCACAAACCAGAGGACGCACAAAACAAATCAATATAAGTGATAACGGACGAGTTTACGTTTAACCCTTTCGCTAAAGGAACATAACGCGCAGTACTCAACTGCAAAAGACATTGATCCTCACGTGCCCCCGCAGTTTATGGGGGGCGGGACGGGGGGGGGGGGGGGTGGTTGCGGGGAGGGGGCCGGGGGAGCATGAAGACCTATACAAAAGGCCATCGTGCCGACGTCAGTCGCCATTGCATTGGCCCGCGCCGCACAGCTGTGCGCGGGCCAACGTCGGCCCGATGGCCTTTGCGCATTGGGGGGGGGGGGGGGTGTTCCTTATAAAAATGTATAATGGAAGTTTCTGTCTTGCTAGCCTACCTTTGCAGAAGGCTGTGACGTTTGTCTGTGTCCGAGTCCACCTGGTTCAGTAGTGCAGGAGTGAGATGCAGGTAAAGAAAGGCCACACTCGACATGGGAAATATCACACTGCTCCAGGACGTACTCTCAGACACTGAAATTCAAATTCCACACCAAAACGTGACTGCATTGATTATATAAAATGCAAGGACTTTACCAACAAATAAAGGAACGCGCTTGAGAAAAATAATGATGAAGCAACAAAGAAAAAAAAAGAATCCGAAAGAACTGATGTTATAATGACAAAAGCCAATATGTAAATTTTTGAGAAAAGCGAGATTTTTTTTTTTCTCAACAATAACCGCAAAACCCTTAAGGCTCACGTGCGTCATCATGACTGATCGACACAATTAATATAACCTCTGTGACCTTGATTTGTCCGATAGGTCACTGAAATACACAAAAGTTCAAGTTCTCTAACATGTAAGGAAAGGATTGGCTTTTGTACCTGCGAAACCCATGTTTTCTCAATATTTATGCAATGTCCACTTTTGTCAGCCTTCCTTGACCCTTGAACTGTGTGAGTTGTGAACCAAATTAGAATGCATATAAAGATCTTATCATCAGCTCCCTTTCTGCCAAATTTCGCTGAAAGATTTAGCAAAAATGCTGATAAACACTAAAATTCTACCCAAAAAGAGACATTTTTCCCCACATCATTTGCTAATCTCGTATCACCCTTGACCTTTCCGTGGGGTTATCAAAATTAGCATGCATAGGAAGGTCTTACCACCAGGTATCTCTGTACTAGGTTAAGGACGGAAGTTGTAAATAGTACATGTATTTGACAGAAAACAAATTTTCAACAAATGGTTATTTATGATATATTTCCTAATCTATTGTGACCCTTAACCTTTCCTAAGGGTCATCCAAATTAGTATGCATAGAAAGGTCTTACCATCAGGTATCTCAGTAACAAGACCAAAACATCAAACACGTTTAAAAAAACAAAGACAAAACTGCAAACACGCTGCAGAAGAAAAAAAAAAACCCAAAAAACAAGGGACAAAACAGTAAAATGATTAAAACACGCTTTAGAAAACAAGGACAAAGTAGTAAACTGAAACACGCTTCAGAAAACAAGGACCAAACAGTAAGCTGCTTTGTACTTGTTTTCTTAAGCGTGTTTCTTCTTTGTTGTCTATTTCTATTCAGTGAAATTCAAACTATTATAAACAATATCTAACTTTGGGATGCAACTTGGCGTCGGACATCGGTCATAGTCCGATTGCTGGAGCAAAATGTCCGATTAATGTCAGTGTCACTCAAAATGTCCTATTATAATTGCCTTGAGGCCGCTCACGTCCGATCACTTTTCTGTTGTCTTGGACTTTGTAATAGCACATTAGCCGTCCAATTTCTGCATGGCACGCGGTGACCACTCACGAAACACTGTACCTACTACACTGACAAGCTAAAGAAATGCGACATTATTCGAGTCATCGGAAACACGTCAGTGTTTCCGACGACTCGAATGATGTTGCATTTCTTTTGCTTGTCAGTATTACATTTCTGTATGGCGGATGTTATGTCCTATTCATGTCGGCAAACCCAGGACATTTGACCCATCTGCGGAAATGTATAGTTGCATCCCTGGTTGAGTAAAACAACCACGCTTGAGTGAACCTTAAAGGCCCACTACCGCCGTAACTGTTTAGAGATACGCTTCTGTAACATATGGTTATGAAACGCTACACACAGGTCTAGCTATGGTTCATTTAGACACAGGAGAATCCAGTTCAGCACACGTCGTCTTTATATCAAGTGACCTGACAATGACTCCACTCCGTCCTAGAAACACAACGCTTTCAATACGAGAAACAGCAAAAATAGATTGACAGGCCAACGGCAGTGCAGAATAAATAAGTGCGATTACGCATGTGCTTTTGCTGCGTGTCCAACCTGCTGTTAAAGTTTATTAGGTGTGTCGACAAGGCGTAACAAACACAAATGGTGCTGACGTGTGTCTTCAGATTTATGCGTAATGGTACTTTAAGATCGCCTTGAAGATCAGTGTGCCCGTCTGTCACTGACCTACTACAAGTACGACACTGAGCCAATTTATTCGTGGCCTTGAAATTTCATAGCAATGGGCCATTGGCGTATTACACAGACGTCTCAGTTTCACCTTGACAAGTGTACAGTCATTACGAATTCTTTACTCTAGTTCACTGACCTCTGACCTTGAGGTTGTGCTGACCAAGACACGTATGCAGTGGAGACTGGACAAGTGAATGGTGAAGAATCGCCGGCATGTTTAGTTGCTGCTGCTGTTGTTCGTCCATGGTGGGGTCTGTGAAGAATATCGATGGTGAAGCAACACGATTACCCTTTGTACTAACTCTGTACCAGTTTACAGCGTCAGCTCCATAGCCTTTAAAAGTGAAGGTATACACGCCGCAGACGACAGATCAACCGTTACAGCTCAAGGGTTGAGCCTATCCCTGGCAGCAAAACATCTTTGTGCCCACTGACGACGGCCGCTGCGGGCCCGCGAACAGCCGTCGTGGGCACGATGAACTTAGCAGAAGCCAGATAGTCCTATGAAATCATGCAATCTAAAACTCGTGACAATGTGGAAAGGCCAAGTTGTGAATGTTCATGGTCAATATCATGTTTCAGTACTCAAACCAAGGGGAATCACAGCGCTGGACAGACAACAGTTAGATCCCCTGCCCCCGCCTATCAGGCACCCAATCGCCAGCCCACAGAGAAATACGCAGGTATAGAATAAGACAATCATTTCCATCCTCAAAATATGTTTGACTTTGGGCACACTGATCTTCAAGGCGATCTTAAAGTACCATTACGCATAATAGTCTTATTCTATACCTGCGTATTTCTCTGTGGGCTGGCGATTGGGTGCCTGATAGGCGGGGGCAGGGGATCTAACTGTTGTCTGTCCAGCGCTGTGATTCCCCTTGGTTTGAGTACTGACAATTCTGCCAGCGCTAGCCTCACCTATCTGGTTTGTGAATATCATGTTTCATTTTGTTTGCCTGATCCATTGTCACGACTTGTGATGTCACGAAATGCTTACAGACACTGAAATGATCTGAAAAGCGAGCCACTTGACTCTAAAACTGAAGTGGAAGACACGTTTGCTGTCTATGTCAAACGGTTAAACAAAGGCACGCACCTCTCCACATTTTTTTAGAAAACAAATTTCAAGATGGCCTCACTTGAATGGTAAAACGTTGGCAGCACTAAGCCAGACCCCAATATCGCATCACCGACGATATAACTGCAACTGACGAGGCGGCTTGTGCTTTCTGCTACATCAAAAGCCAGCGCCGTATGTTATCTTCTCCTCAATGACGGAACAAAACAACAAGCCTATCATGAGTCAAGTTTTTTTTAGCCAGCTCATTCTATCTGCAAAACGCACAGATCCTCATGAGCCCGTGGAATTGCAATGTCACCCGTTTGTCTTACGAAAGTGTCCCGTTTGTTCCTACGTAAGTATGAAAACCATAAGAATATCATTAAGACTACTCTACTACTATTACTACCCGACAGGCCACAGCCCTACCCCCACCACTACTGCTACTAACGATAACAATCACATCGGTTATTCTGAAATGTTCACAGATATAAATAGACATGAATCGGGGTAGGGGGAGTTGGGGGGGGGGGGGGGTTTGAGATCCTACAATTTAATCAAGTACGATTATTATCAGCTACGTACACACTAATTTTCGATCTAGCTGCCACGCGTCGTGCCGGGATGAGTTGGTCACATATATCTGTTGCTACTCCGGCATAGGGAGTCGTGGGGTTCCCGCTGTAACTATCACGTTACCTTCTGCTTCATGAAAGATTTACGTTGTTAATCGCTGTCTGTCAGTGAAATGCGGCGGATCTTTCAGTTGAGTGGATCGAGTCAGATAGGTTTGCACTTCTTGTTATTTTTGACTGAAGGTGAGGTTTTTCCGACAAGGCGTGTTACTGGGTATTTTTTCTTCGTTCAGGAAGTGAGCGTCAGTTCCTCCATTCCTTGATTAGATTTTAGTCCTGAAATCGTTTCCCTGTTCAGGATATAGCCTAGTTACCAGTATGTGTGTGGTGGTCTGCCATTTGGAACCTTACGGCCTAAAGCCGCGCATGCAAAGTTCTGTCTATCACCACTGAGTATGCAAGACCTTTTTACACCCCAGAGTCATTTCCGCATACTGACAAATCCCAAGAATGAAGAAGTTCAAATGCAAAACATAAACAATAAAGGTATAAAGAACATTGCTAAATTAGCTTCACAACATATTTCAACACACCTTTCTTCATATTCACAGCTCTGTTCGTCCACTTATTCCACTGAGGTACAGACCCTGCACAACCTACACATATGTTCTTAAAGTTCTCAGACGACATGGCCCTTGTACGCCTACTACAAAAAGAAGACAGTCTGGCCGAGTACTTTGCACAGATAGCAGTATTAGAGTCATGGTGCAAAGATAGTTTTCTGGAAATGAATGTACAGAAAACCAAGGAACTCGTCATTGATGACAGGAACGTTGATGATATTTTTGTACCTGTCTCAATTAATAATCAACCTGTAGAGGTGGTCACTGAATTTAAGTACCTTGGCACAGTCGTGGATAGTGGGCTGTCCTTCACTGGAAACACTGATCTGATTGTGAAAAAAGCAAACCAGCGTCTGTACCTTCTTAGGAAACTGAGAAGTTTTGATGTCAGTTCCAGGGTTTTAGAATCCGTTTATAGAAGCCTGACCGAAAGCATACTGACGTTTAACATCACTGCTTGGTATGGCAATCTCAGTATGAAAAACAGGGGCAGACTGTCACGTATCGTCAGAACAGCTGAGAAGATCATTGGCCTAGGACAGTACCCAGTAGATGATCTGTACCATAGAGCTGTCCGAAGGATAGCTGCTAGCATTGTCAATGATCCTAGTCACCCACTCTCTGATCAGTTTCAAATGCTACCATCAGGCAGACGTTTCAACATGACACTTGCCAAAAGGAAGTTTTTAAGAAGTCTTTTATTCTAACTGCTGTCTCGATTTTGAACTCTCGTTTATAACGCCGCGATAAGTATGATCTACTTAACATTACCTCCCATCTTGTGACAGATTGCTTGTGATAGATTGCTGCAGTGATAATTTTTCATGATATGCTTTTGCAGCGTTTGTTAATGTCTTAAATTGTTGTTTCATGACGAGCCGAAAGGCAAATTTCTGTCGTGCCTGGACTCGAACAGACAATAAAGTTGTATTGTATTGTATTGTATATTGATATGTATAGATCCCCAAAGATCTGCAGTCAAAAGATGGTGGGGATATTACTCTCCTAAAAAAAGCTTCTCTCAACAAGTTGTGAAGCTTCAAATAGGAACGACAAATAGCGCATTTACAAATGTAAAGACTTTAAACAGTTCTAGCATGCCAAACTAGGAACACTTACGGTCTGAGCTTTTTTGTCAAGGAGCGCAAAGCGATTTCAGTTATGTAGTGCGCTTATTCCAGCCAATCTGCAGACGACACTTTCGTTGAGTTTTTAGGTCCAAAACATGGACTGGAATAGGTGCCTTCGCAATAACGACAAAATTATATGGCTGTATCAGCACATAATACAAGCTTACTTGACGAAAACGTGCTTGATGCAATACAATTTTATTTTCATCTGTCTTATAGTTACATATATGATCAAAAGAAATGTACAGCTGTTTTGAAATGAAAACATTTATGCCTATACAATCGTCAGTGCAGTCAGATCCGGAACAAGAAGGGTATTCAAATTGGAGGGAGGAAAAATTCATGTCTAAGGTTTCTATCTTTCGATCTTGAGGGGCGGGGGGAGGGGGAAGGGGGGGGGGGAAGAGGATACGTTAAAACTGATGCTGAGAGTTAAGGATCAAATCTAATATACTAACGCATTAACTCATTCGAGACGTGCCGCCTTTGGATACGCGATATATCGCGTATCCGGAGGCGGTACGTCTCGAATGAGTTAACCCCTTGACTGCCGAAAGGGAGCTGGGTGGCTCGGTGGTAGAGCTTTCGACTCTCGTCCGAAAGGTCCCGGGTTCGAATCCAGCTGGGGTCAAAATTTATTCAGACCCAATTTTCAGTGCCCCGTCTTTTGTCCACCTTCGTCGTGGACAAAAGACGTTAAGCCCTAAAAACCATTTAAAAAAACGTTTGACTGCCGATAACACCTGGACTGCCGACCACGACCTAACCGCACGAGATATAGATCCGCAGTTGCAGGGGTTCATGATTATCTATGCCTCTTGTTTAAATCTCGTTGAATAGATATACCTGGGATGGTTTGGGCTCTTTGGCGTTAAACTGACGAAGATTGACGCAGTCTGCGTCAAATGGCAGTGAAGGTGTTAAAACTGCCACTTGTTATAAATGACAGAAAGTGAACCTGGAGGACAGGTGATTACGCATTCATCAAATAAAGTTCCGTGGAATATTGACAGTGGGTTGCCGATGGGGAGGAGGCGAAGGCGGGAGTACGGCTCAACTATCACAGTCAAACCACAGATCTGTGTCCGTGACTTACACGTAAGGACAGACAAGCAGAGAAAGCCGCCGGAAGGTCCGAAATCACAGATATGGGTCACACAAGTGTTGCTATAATTAGCTCATTTAACCTCGTTTTCCAAATGTATAGGTGCCACCAAACAACTCTGTACTAGTTGCAGGAGACGGATCGCCCGTGATTATTTAAGGGTAAAGCCAGATTAGCTTGGCGCCTGATGGCGCCACGCTAATCTGGCTCTACCCTTGAATTATCACGGTCGATCCATCTCCTTCTGTAGTGCGTTGGAGCAAAATGGGTTTGTGGACGTTCGCACCAGCTCATGACTACATAAAATTGTCGGCCAAGAACCACCCCCTCTGCAAGAGACATAGATTCTCATAAGCCCCTGCAGCTGCAGCATCTGGTCTATGTCTCCTGCTGTAGCTGTATAGATTCTTACATCGGCGTTTAGGTGATACTGAGAATCTCACTCGAGTGGTTTTAAAACCTTATCCTACGAGCGAAAGCGAGTAGGATAAGGTTTTGATAAGACCATGAGAGTGATATTCTCAGTATCACCAGACCTAAACACCGATGTAAGACTCTATTTCATACTCACCTTTTTCTTGGCACAGAACAACGTTTATTGTCGAGAGGCCCATTGGGGCCAAAGGACACAGAGGGATCGGACTTAACTATCATGTACATTACTTTATATCATTCTTTAGCCTCTTTCAGTCCACACGGAATTTTGCACTTTTCTGTCGGCAGTAAGTCAATTCATTCAGTGGTGTTCATCGCGCGGCGTCTGTGTTCGTCCGTATCCGGTGATTCAGTTTTCGCGTGGTCCGTGGTTCCGTCCGATCTTGTAGCGTCTCCTACGGTCCAGGGCGTGTAAAAGAAGAGAGACTGAAGGGGGTACGCAGTATCAATGCTGTTTGGTCGTTATATTTCTCTCCCTCAGTTATGGAGAAGTGTTGCACTATGGACACGTAAAACAACTGAAGTCCAGTGATGGTTTTCTCTCGTGTTTATTTCAGTCTAAAGAGCATTGTCTGGGGTTGGGCAAGACCAACCACAGACTACAATTCGGTCGTTTTCTCACTATTTGCTCTCTCTTCGACTTTCGTCCATCTCTCTCACTCTCCTCTCACTCTCCTCTCGTTGTGTTCCCTCTCTCGTTGTGTGTCTAGTTGTGCTATGCTATTTTAGAAAGGGATCGGGACTTCCAGCTTTCGCTGATTTCGTCCAGGGGGGGTGGGACGGGGGATGGGGGGGGGGGGGAGGGGGTTTATTTTGACTGTTGCTGATGTTGCGTGTTCAGTCTTTCTGCTATTGTGGCTCTGGTTTCTTCTATATTTTGGCAGTCTAATAGTACGTGCTCCGTAGTGAGTATGTGGCCGCATTTGCTATGCTATTTTAAATGGATAGAAACTTCCAGCTCTCGCTGATTTCGTCCAGGGGGGGTGGGGGGGGGGGGGCGGGGATGGTGGGGGGATGGGGTCTATATTTTGCCTGTTTGTCGCTGATGTTCGCGCATCGCTTTTTCGTTCGGCCTCTCATCATGGCTGTCCGCACTACACAAGGCCGGTTCGTTGCGGTAAGAGCCTGAGTTCCCGTGGGGGTCCGGATTCCCGTCTTCCTGGCCGGTGGTGTAGGTTCCTTTTCCTCCTTTTGGTAGTCAGTCTTTTTTTGTTTAATTATTATTATTTTATTTTTTATTTTCGCCAGCTGTTGTCCTTTTTGTTTGAGGTGGGGTTGGTTTTTACTAACCCCCTATTTCTGTTCATCTTCTATGTTTGGTTATATGTACTTAACTAGGGGGTGTTTGTTGAGTAGGTGAATTGTGTGTTTGGTAGTAGTGCACCATGTTGTTGCGTCGGGGTTTATGAGGCCTTCTAGGGTGAGGGGTGTGTTGAGTTTATCTGCTATTGTGGTTCTGGTTTCTTCTATGTTTGGGCAGTCTAGCAGTATGTGTTCTGTGGTAAGAATGAGTCCGCATGTGCACATTATTTGGGTTGGGAGGACTAGGTATCTTTCGCCCCCCAATCGGACTCTTGTTAGCCGTGACTGATCTCTCCTTGTGCCTGAAAAGAGGATGGGTGTGTTGTTAAGTACCCTCGTTAGATTTTTTCATCTTCCCCTTTTGGTCTGATGGAATTCTTGTTCCCAGAGGTTTTGAAAGGCGGGTCGGAGTGCTCTTGACCTTTCGTTGGCTGATAGGGGTAGGTTGAAGAAGGTCGATTCTTGGTCGAGGCCTTTCTTCGCTATTCCGTCTGCTCGTTCGTTGCCTAGGATTCCCACATGGGACGGGACCCACATGATTTTAACTGTTTGGCCTCGTTCTGATAGTTCGGCTGCTCTTAGTCTGACCAGGTATGTTAGATCTTCCCTGAACGAGTCTAGGTTCTGAATCGCTTGTATTGCCGAAAGGGAGTCCGTCACTATGAGCACGTGCTTGGCTCTCTGGAGGTCGGCTTTTATTACTTTGATGGCTCCCAAGATGGCCGTGAGCTCTGCTGTGAAAACTGCAGTATGGTCCGGTAGTTTGATAGCCCGATCCGATTTGTTGGGAACGTGGATACCTAGTCCGGTTGCGTGGGTGGTTGGGTCATGGGACCCGTCTGTGTAGATGATTGTGTAGTTTTTGTATGTAGTAGTTCTTTTGATATCGAATTCCATCTTCATTTTGGGCCCGTCTGTTGTTTTCTGGTATTTAGTAAGGTCCAGGTCTACCTCTATTTGTGGGAGTTTCCATGGTGGGACTGTTATTTGGTGGTTAGGGGTTCTATTTGGTAGTTTGAGTTTTATGGTGTCCTCGATCTCTTGGACTGCTGCTTTTATTTGCGGCGTTTGGGTGGGTTGATTTATGGGTTTGTGGCTGGAGGTGAGTGTGAGTTTGCCCGGGTGGTCCTCTGACATGCTGATTGTTTTATAGTACAGATTGGCAGCTCTTTCCATTATTGTGAGCGTTATGGGTTTCTGGCCACACTCTGCCAGCACAAGCAGGTTGGGGGTGTGCCTGGGGACCCCCAGGACAACCTTCAAAGCATCTGCTTGTACTGACAGGAGTTTTTTGGTTTGAGTTTTGTTTAAGTTAGTGAGTAGTGGGGCTGCGTATAGTAGCCTGGACATTACGAATGCGTGGTAGAGGTTTAGTAGTGATTTGGGGTCGGTGCCCCAGTCTGCTCCGCTTACTTTGCGCATTAGGTTAATTCCTTTCCTGGCCGACTGGCATATTTGATCTATATATGGTGACCAGTTGTTGTTACTTGTGAATGTAACTCCTAGGAACTTGATGTTTTTACGATATTCTATGTCTACTTTACCAATATGTAGTTTAGGGATGGGGGCTCTTATTTGGTATTTTGGGCTTTGGTGGGTCCTGAAGATGATTGCTTGGGTTTTGTCGGGGGAAATTTTAAGGCCTGCTCTTACTAACCAATTTTCTATTCTTGTCAGGTCTTGCTGGAATTCTTGGAAGCCTACTAATTCCCAATTGAAATTTCTTTGTCTGCTCTTAATTTTTCCTATTAGCGAGGTGTCGTCTGCGAATTGCATTATTTTATTGTGCCTGACAACGTGGTGGAGGCCTGTGAGTAGGAGTGTGAACAGGAGGGGGCTGAGCACTGAACCTTGTGGGACTCCGTTTTCTAGGGTGTATTCCCTTGATAGCGCCTTACCTACTTTGACTGTTATTCGTCTGCCGGCCAGGAAGGATTTCACAAAGTTGTACATTTTGTTAGATATTCCTAGATCACCCAGTCTGCTAAGTAGTTTATCGTGCCATACCATGTCGTACGCTTTTTCTATATCCAGAAAAATTCCGACGAGTTCAGTACCTCTCTCTTTATGAGTGTTTAGTATCTCTTGTTGTAGAGTAGTTAGGTGGTCGAGTGTGCTGCGTTTTTTCCTGAATCCGCTTTGTTGGGGGGGGGGGGGGGTAAGATGTGGTGTTTTTCGCAGTATGACATGAGTCGGTACTTGAGTATTTTTTCTAGCATTTTGCCTAGTTGTGATGTTAGCGCTATGGGTCTGTAGCTATTTGGTTGGTGTGTTGGTTTTCCTGGTTTGGGGAGGGGGACGACTACTGCGTTTTTCCATTGTGTGGGGAATATCCCTTTGGAGTAGATGTCGTTAAAGAGGGCGGTTATAGCTATTTTCATGGAGGGGTGGCTTCTTTGAATCATCTCGTATGTGATTAGGTCTATGCCTGGGGCTTTGCCCTTTCCGGTGGTTCTTAGGGCTTGTGTTAGTTCTAGGAGTGTTATTTCGTTGTCTAGCTCGTAGTTATTTATTTGTGTTGGTTGTTCAAAGCATGTACTTAAGTGGGGTTTGAGGTCCCGGAATTCCGGGGTTAAGTTGTCATTTGAGCTAGCTTGGCTAAATGTGTGGGCTAGTAAGTCAGCTTTGTCTTGATCGGTGGCATACACTCTGTTTTCTATTTTTAGAGATGGCATGCTGGTTCTTGGGCCATTGTTAATGGCTTTGATTTTATCCCAGCTTTCTTTAATCTTAGTGTTGATGTTAATTGATTCTGTGAAGGCATACCAGTCTTCTTTTTTGGCTTCTTTTACCGTTCGGTCTGCTATGGCTTTGGCACGTTTGTATTCTATTCTATTTTCGGGCGTTTTGTGTTTTTTCCAGATTTGGAGCTTTCTTTTCCTACTTTTTACTTCTCGATCACAGGCCTTATTCCACCAGGATTTCCCTGGTCTCCCATTATCCGATCCGGCGGGGGTGCACTCCTTGATTGATCTGATAATGTGGTCTGTGATGTGGGCCGTTTTATCGTCTATGTTGTGTTTGTCGTCCCAGTTTGGGGAGAATCTCGTTAATTCGTGATACGTTTCCCAGTCTGTTCGTGAGGTATTAATTTTTTGTGGGGCTCCGGGGTGGTGTATTGGTGGGGGTTCGTCCCTATCATTAATAGTTATCAGGGTGGGGAAGTGGTCGCTCCCTAAGTTGTCGTTATTCACTTGCCATTGTGCCTTAACAGCGATGGTGTTGGCGGCTACCGCTATGTCTAGTGCGTTCATGGTGTCTGCGTTACCTTGGGCGAACATGTGGGTGGGTTCCCCGGTATTGAGTATACACCTTTGGGTTTCATTTATGGCTTGCTCAAGTTTTTTACCCGCTGTGTCTGAGGTTATTTGGTTTTCGTCCCACTGGGGGCTTTTTGCGTTATGTCCCCTGCTAGTAGTAGTTCTTTGAGATCTTCTACTGGTATTTGGCTATAGGCCCTTTCGTTGGGGATGTAGGTGTTTACTATTTTTAGTTTACGATTTGATGTTGTGGTTATTTCACCTATTATGGCCTCTATTTGTGGGTTTAGCGTGTGGGTGATTTCCGTGATTGCTAATTCTGTTTTGGTGTAGATGGCTACGCCTCCTCCTCTTTTATTTACCCTACTTTTATAAATGGGTGGGTATTTGTACCCCTTTATTTGGGGGGGTTTATCCCGGAAACCCGTCTCCTGGAGGGCGAGGATTTCCGGGGGGTTGGGGGTTAACCAGTTTCTGAATTCGTCTAGTTTTGAATAGAGGAACCTGCAGTTCCATTGAAGGATGCGGAGGCCTGCGAAAGCTTTAGAATTGTATGTTTTGCATGAGGCTGGAGAACATTCCCATGAACTGGACTAGCGATTTCATGTCACCAGATCTTCTCATGCCTGCGGTGACCATATTCCCCCAGGCAGTCATAGAGATGATATACTGGTGTAGAAAGATTCTATCCTGGCTGATCGGCGGGCCGTCGGGGCGCGCCCTCCCTTCGTCCTCGAACTGCCGGTACACGGGGGACAGGCTGGTCCATTGGAAGTCGGTAGGGAGGGCGGCAGCCACCTCTTTTCTAGCCCGTTCGTCGATCTGCCCGGGTGGGATCTCTCTTTCCATGTTTCCAGGGGAGTGTCTTAACCTTTGTGTGTTGATTGGTTGGTGGTTCGGTGTGACCGGGCGATTTGTTTGCCTATGGTTAGGTGAGAGTTGCCTCTGTGGGGAGTGGAGTTGCCCTCCGGCTGCTCTCTGTGGGGAATGTGTTATTGTTGTCTCTTGCGGGTGTTTGGTCCCGGTTTTGTTTGTGGGAGGAGTTTCTGAGTTTGCGGGTCGGGATGCCGGTTCAGTTTGTTTCTCGGTTTGGCGTGGGTGTTTGGGGCCGTTTGATTTGGTCCGATAGCTCATGAGGGCTTCCCAGTAGGGTGTTTTCCCTAGGTTCGCAGCGCGGGCTGCTCTGTTGTGATCTCTTTTGAGACCGCAACCGCCGTAGTGTGCGGAATGGCCGTCACTTGAACAATTAGGGCACTTGTACTTTTTTATATCTGTGATCTCGCATTCGTTGGTTTTGTGGTTTTGGCTACATTTCGCACATCTTGGCTGTGCTGTGCAGGCTTTGGTGGGGTGTCCAAATCTTTGACAGTTTTTGCACATGAGTGCTTCCCCATTATACCTTTCGGTGTGGAAGATTTCACCTCCTATTTTGACCACTCTGGGGAGGGCTTCCCCAGGGAACTCAATCAGTATGGCCCGGCTTATTTGGCCGTCTCTAAGGGTGAGTCGTTTTAGTACCTTGGCTCTCGGGTGGCACTGTCTAATGCTCTCCTCGATAAATTTGATATCTTCTTCGGGAGAGACAGGCTTCACCACCCCGAGTGCCTTGACTTCTTTGTTTTTGTCTCTTGGTGCGTTTGGGATGGTACACTTTACCTTTATCTTCCCTACGAGTGTTGTCAGTAGGGCCCTTGTTTGCTGTTCCTTTGAGAAGCAGGCAATCAAAATTCGTCTGCCGTATGGAATTCTCTTTGTGTCCGACGGCGCCATATGGCCCGAACGCGACCGCGAGTGCTTCGTGCAGGTCCTTGATGCTTTGTTGAAAAAGTTCCGCCGACCCGTTCTCAGGCGTAATCATTATTGGGAAGGAAAACCATGTTTTCTCCCTCGGTTTTTGGCGGTTTCGGCGTCAAATACAAACTTTGCTAGAGTGCATTGTGCATCCGAGTCCTCCCTGACTAGCAGTCAAGTTGGCTTGGCTTATGGCAGTCTGTACTTGAAGTTAGCTGAGTTCTGAGCTGATTATATAAGCTACAATCGTCTAGCATGTGAATTTCGTCCTCTAATACTCCACACGCGCGACATAGTCTATGTTCCCGGGGTGTGTTTGTATACCTGCCTCTTTCTACTTCTAGCATGTGGGAACTTACTCGCAACTTCGTGAGGGCTTGTTTGTGTTCTCGTATTTTTGTGTAAATAAGATAGCTTTGTATTTCGTATTTATCAGTTGCTTTGTTATAGAATGTCAGTCTAGATGTGTTGTTCCGCTTAATTCTGTTCCAGTATCTAGTGTACTGCTCCTCTAGTTTTCTATGGAGGGCTGTTTTGAGCGAGGTTCCCCTGAATGTACACTGGTTATCCCACACGTGGCGAAAGCCCAGTGAGCAAAGAATTTGTCTTGTAAAAGCAACCCACGGGGTGGTGGTCTCGAGCTGTTCGTGATACGCCTGTTTGAGCTAGGGGGTGTTGTCAGGCGGCATGTGAAGCCAAAAACCGATTCAGTACTTGGACCAATACTCTGATGCTCACAGGGAACTGTCCGATCTCAGCTAGGGCCGGAATATTCATAGCTTTATTGTGGATGCCTAAGATAGACTTAGCAAATTTCATTTGAATGCACTCATGAGGCATTTGTCCCTTCAGGCAGTCATCGAAGAGGCGACTCAGGTCACTGTCAATACTATTTGCCTTCAGTGTAAAAGGGAACCATACTTCTGATGCATATGTTGCGACAGGGACCACTAGAGAGTCAAACAGCTGTATGATCGTTGTAGTATATAGGTTTTGTTTGTATAGTGAGAGTTTAAGGGTATGAGCGGCTTTTCCTGGCCGTTGTCTCCCTAGGTGGTCTTGTGCTGATGTAACGCTACCTGTGTTATTGAACATTACCACTAGGTACTTGTATGTATCCACTGTTTCTATTTAATCGTTTCCATACCTAAATACAGTCGGTACTTTTTAGTGGTTGTGCTCATGCGAACACGATTATCTTTGTTTTGCTTTTATTGACAGTCAGGCCCCAGTCTTCACAGTATTTATATAGTTTATTTAAGTTGTTCTGGAGGCCAGCTTTTGTAGTGGACAGAACCGCTAGATCGTCTGCGTACAGTAAGCACGGTATTTCAGTATCTGTCGTGTCACACGGTTGGGGAGCCTTCATCCTTTAAGCAATTTGGGAGGTCGTTGATGAAAATATTGAACAGAGTAGGGCTTACATTATTTCCTTGTTGCATCCCCTTTTTAAAAGGTAATACACTATGTCTTGTGTGGCATGAATCCGATGCGGTGAGTTGGCTTTCAGCCGCACACGCCTAACCACAACACAGCCGCCATTGTGTCTTGGCCGGCAAAATCTGGACCTAATTTACTTTGTAATGTGACGTCAATATCTTGAATGCCAGACAAATGTTCCTACGTGATGGTGCCAGTCGTCACTATGAAATGATGTCATTGCACGTGAGCTAAAAGTAGGTCAAGTTTCAATAGCGCGTGTGCCCATAACTTTTTGTTGACCAGATTTTCTACAAGACAATACTGTGCACACTTCGCCGTTCATGCAGCACGGCTGTATCACACATGTGTGATACAGCCAAGCCGTATTACACGTGTGTGATACAGTTTTTCCGCTCAAAGACAGCAAAGAAGGAGGTGTGCAAGAAAGTTCTCCTCTCACTGCCACGCGTTTGCCTCCAGACACCCTATAGTAGTTTTCCTATAACCACAGGGGGAGAAAATCCACAAATTGTGTGCCCTTGGTCCCATCAATATCAGTGATATAAAATGTGTTTTCGGCAGTTCAATTTGCATTTATTTTTGTTTATGTTCACTGATGTTCTGATTTTATGTTGTCTTTTTTAATCCCCTGCACACAATCTTCGCATTTTTGGGACTATTAAGTTCATCGTATTTGTATAATTTAACGCGTTACATCTATATTTTATTGACGCTCGGAGCCAGTGGATTTCCTCCCCCTGTGCTATAAATGTAAATGTGTAAGTACGGGCGTCGGCCATACTGCGCGTGGTGTTGGTTTGTTAGTGTGGTAACGTCTGCACAGGCCTGTAATTGACTAGAGGAACAGACCTAATCGTCTGAGTTCTGGACTTCCGTTCATGTGCGTCAACAGTTGTTACATCCTGTTCCACAGAGGGCCTAGAACTCCTCCGTCGTAGTTCCAAACGACGGCGGAGTTCTAGGCCCTGTGGAACAGGATGCAGTTATTAGGTCCACGTGTTCACGGCATATCGCTGCCATTTTGGTCGCCACACAAACCCACCTGGCCTTCATTCAAAACTTCCAACAGTTGTATTGGCTGGGCCCTCCCCCCCCCCCCCGCTCCCCCTATCCACCCGCACCCCCACCCCCCAACCTCCAACGTTGGTTATCATTTTGTCTTTCAAACCTAGCTCAGTTCGGCCGCAGAAAATGATTGATTGATTGATTGACTGATTGATTGATTGATTCATTCATTCATTCATTCATTCATTCATTCATTCGCAAATGTAATTATCTGTAGAGGCGGCGGGACTACATTACAAATCAGTAGACAGATCAACAGTAACTACAAAGGGTAGTTCTACCGTAGCTTGGCGCCTCAAGCACCATGACGCTTAAACTATCAAGGGTGCCTACATGTGCAAAGCGATTCTGGCGCCATCCTTTCACCCCTTCACTGACGGATACACGCAAACACCACACAGCTGCAAGAGATGTAGATTTCCACGAGCCGGGGCTGATGGCAGTCAATGCCTCTTGCTATGTCCATTTTGTACCCAGTGTCTATGCACGGTCCGTTTGGCGTCGATACCTGAAACACAATCTGTGCCTCTTGCTAAGTCCATTTTGTACCCAGTTTCTATGCACGGTCCATTTTGTACCCAGTTTCTATGCACGGTCCATTTTGTACCCAGTTTCTATGCACGGTCCATTTTGTACGCAGTTTCTATGCACGGTCCATTTTGTACCCAGTTTCTATGCACGGTCCATTTTGTACCCAGTTTCTATGCACGGTCCATTTTGTACCCAGTTTCTATGCACGGTCCATTTTGTACCCAGTTTCTATGCACGGTCCGTTTGGCGTCGATACCGGAAACACAATCTGTGCGGCGCACCGGCAGTGAAGAGGTTAACTATCATGTATTGTTGTAGCGCAACTGGGTTAACCCTTTCCTTGCCACTGGACGTACATCGTGTTCCTGAAATCTGTGCCCATTCAACGACCAAAATTCACAACCGTTTTTAAGAACATGGATATGGAGGATGTGTATCGATAGTTCTACGTATACAAATAGGTCTCAGCAAGAGGCATAGATCCTCATGAGCCCCCGCAGTCGCGGGGGCTCATGAGGATCTATACTTCTTGCACATAGGGGCCCGATTATAGTAGCTTTGACTAATGCAACTATGCTACTATAATCTTCTTCTCTCTGCTGATGCGCCATGCCTTTAGTCAGTCAGAAGATGGCGTCTTCATCCACACTAGGTGTGAAGGCAGCCTCTTCAACCTTTCACGTCTGCGCGCAAAGACCAAGGTGCGCAGGGTCCTGATTAGAGATATGCTGTTTGCTGATGATGCTGCCCTGACTGCCCACGCCGAGGAAGCACTACAGCGTCTCGTCAGCAGCTTCGCTCGCGCCACCGATGAGTTTGGGTTGACCACTGATCAGCCTGACGAAGACAAACATCATGGGCCAGGATGTTAGCAGCACCCCTTGCTTCTCTATAGGCGATCACACCCTCGAGGTAGTGGAGAACTGTACATACCTTGGCTCAACTATCTCCAATCACCTCTCTCTGGACAACGAACCGGACTCCAGAATCGGCAAGGCATCAACAGCGATGGCTCGCCCGACCAAATGAGTGTGGAACAAAAGCTTGCTTACCATCAACACTAAGATAAAAGTGTACCAGACCTGTGGGCTCAGCAATCATTCTTCTCTACAGCAGCGAGACGTGGAGTTTGTACACCCGTCAAGAGCGCAGACTTAACTCTTTCCATCTGCGCAGCCGGAGGAGAATCTTTGGCATCACTTGGAAGGACCGTGTTCCAAACACTGAAGTGCTGGCCCAGGCCAACATTCCTAGCATGTACGCAGTCCCTTCACGACACCTACGCTGGCTCGGTCATGTCTGCCGCATGCAGGATGCGGGTCGGATACCTAAGGACATCTTGTATGGTGAGCTTGCCTTCGGCACCAGACCAACAGACAGACCAGCGCTTAGATACAAAGATGTCTGCAAGCGTGATCTGAAAGCTGGAAGCCTGAATCCCGCAGACTTAGAAGCCATCACTGCGGATCGTGCCAGCTGGCGGCTCGCAGTGAAGACCAGCATAAAGCTGAGCGAGGAAAGGAGAGAAAACCAGTGGGAGGAGAAGAGGCAGCGCAGACGAAAGAAAGAAGAGCCAGTGCCCACAGCAACAGTCACAGGCTTCACCTGTAGCAAATGCAACAGACACTGCCGCTCTCGCATTGGACTGATTAGTCACAGCAGGCACTGCAAATCTTAAAAACGGACTGACCCAGCAAGCGCATATACTCCATTATCTTCCGAGACAGAAGGATGCCAACAATGACCAATGCAAATCCGCTGCGCCACTGACCGCCTACTAAGCTCAAGACAGAATACGAACGAAGACACCTGCGAAATTTTAGCTGTGGCCGGAAGTATTCCGGACCTCTTTCTCAACATATTATAGAGTTGAACGTTAAACCCTGTAGTAGAGTGCCGTGAAAGAGGCCACTATGCACTGCAGTGCATCCATTGTTTTCTGCCGTGTTACTCTAGTCAAAGAGACTGAATTACTCGCAAAGACATGGACAACATAGCAGTGTTTAAACCAGACTCCATTAAAGCAGACCTTTTCGGGCTTTGCGGGAAATACGTACTTAAAGCGACTGCTGCGTGCAGGTCACAAGTTCATGTCGACAGTAAGATGCACTCTTGTTTTAATGTCGTTGGATATGCTAATTTACATAAACCAATGAAAAATGAGCATGAGGCGTATTTCCGGCCGCATCTATAACCTACAACGCCGTCTGCTATGAATGATGCTTGACTATACAAAAAGCCGTGATACTAAACTATCAGTTTTGATCGGAGGACAATGTTGGTATAGATTTGTGGCAAAATATCTACCGAGTCTCAGTGTTCAGTTCCAGGTTTTAGGCGGATCATCCGCCTAAAACCTGGAACTGAACAGACTCGGTAGATATTTTGCCACAAAGGTGAACACGATCCAACTGCAAGAGCATAAGGCCCCGATTATAGTAGCTTTGACTAATGCAAATCCGCTGCGCCACCGCGTGCGCTTCACCGCCTACTAAGCTCAAGACAAAATACAAGGGCAGAAACGACAGGCACACAAATCGACAAAGCACTGGGATTCCAGAGCAGTTTTCAATCCTCAAAGCAACCAGTGGTTGCTTTGAGGATTGAAAACTGCTCTGGAATCCCAGTGCTTTGTCGATTTGTGTGCCTGTCGTTTCTGCCCTTGTATTTTGTCTTGAGCTTAGTAGGCGCAGCGGATTTGCATTAGTCAAAGCTACTATAATCGGGGCCTTATGCTCTTGCAGTTGGATCGTGTTCACCTTTTCTCGGCGGTCGAGGGGTTAAACTGGCCCCCAACCTCTACCCCCTCCTCCTCCACTCCCTCACCACTCCACTCATCCCACGTCCTACTTCCCCCTTTCTCCCCGGTGAAACTTTTTTGTTCCTTGACGAGAGCACCTTAGCTTTTGGCACAATCATTACGGGCACTTATGGCGAGGAAGCAATGGAGTCCAAACCTAATCACTTGTACACCTTGCACATATCTCGCTGATACCACTTTCTGTAAACAAAATTAGCTGGGCTGCGTTGCACGAACTTGGCTGTGAGACTTTGCTTAACGTCCTGACAGCAACAAAGATTTTCTCAGCACGTGCCCGCGCCGCTTGTGAAAGAAAAGGCAAAACAGAATATTGAATGAAAGCCACCAGCTTGAGAAAAATAAACCTAAGCCATGCTAGGGACGTTGCACCTTCATGTTAATTTATCGTACCCTAGTTTACAAAACAGAGAAGAAAATCAGCACAATCACAAAAATATGTAAAGGTAGTAAGCATTAACCCCAAACACGTATTTATCATCGCTAAAGCGCAACAGACCATTCAGGAACACGCATCCAATATCAAGGACTACAGGTAAAGCAGCCATTAGGGAGAAATAAGAAAGGAAAATACTTCTGAATAGACCAATGGTAGACAGAAATATAAGCTCCCCCCCCCCCCCCCCAAAAAAAAAAAAAAAAAAAAAAAAGAGAGAAAGCCATCCTGTGGGACTGACCAGGGTGACCCGGGAACTATAACATGGTTAACCCCACGCAAAGTCTTCTGGGGCAGACCCGTGTTGGGGGCAGTGAAACTTAACCCCTTCTTTGCCGAGAAAAAGTGAACACTGCCAAACTGCAAGAGGCATAGATCCTCATGAGCCCCCGCAGTTGCGGGGGCTCATGAGGATCTATGCCTCTTGCTGAAACCAATGCGTGTCCATGTTCCTTGGAAGAGTGTGGCTTTTGGTCGTTGAATGAACAAAAAAACCCAAAATACCCTAAAAATCCGTCCACTGGCAGCAAAGGGTTATTGACAGGACAGATTTTTTAACTTGAAATGTATTCCCTGCATGGGCCTGAAGTAGAGAATGAAGAACATGGTGACGACTTCACTAGGGTGCTAGTGATTGAATATTGTGCATCTTAAATCTGTGATAATAAAGCGCTAACGACCAAAGAACATCGATCCATAGTAGTGTCAGCAAGAAGCATAGATCATGATATAGCCCCCACAAATACGGGGGCTTATGAGGATCTATCTCTTGAACTTGGATCTTGTTCATTCTTTGGTCCGCGGGTGAAGGTGTTAACTACAGGCCCAATTCACAGTTCTGGCGGCCAAATTTTACCGAAACCGGCGAACGTTTAACTACTTGGTGTCGGTAGCTGTTTTAGTCGCGAAGATTCCTGCCGGAATCAACGCGACTAAAACCGCTACTGACACCCACAGGGTTAAATATACTCACAATAACTCATACCGTATCACAAAATTTCTTAATTTTTCAACTGCGAATGAAGCTTTCATCTTTCCCGTGTAGAATTTGACAATAATTTGCGACAAAATCGGAAAGATTGCTGTGCTTTGAACAGTTCCAAAACACAAGCCAAATATTTGGCGATCATGAAGTTTGTATCAGACAGTAATAATTCCGCTCCATTAACTCCTAAACTACAAGATATTTCTGAAATCTAACTTCAAATTCTTCTAGCCCCACACCATTTCTATCAGGTTTGATCTAAACCGCACATGCAGAAAGACAGACGATAAGTTTATTTAACATCAAAATAAATACATTTTGCGGAAGCAAAAAAGGTCTGCTGCAAATCTCCATGTTCGCCACATTGTAAACGCCGATAACTCCGCAACCACTTGGTATTTTATTGTCAAACAAACATTAACGGATAGTGTATTGCTCCAACTGTGACAACCGGAAAGATTAAAAAAAAACTTTTGAAATTATCTTGATACAAAATGTTCGGCTGATTTGGTGTCCAAATAACATGAATCCTGCCTACAAAGAAGAAGAAGCAGATGAAATATGGCTTCAGGTAAGATACAGTTTTACAGGTCAAAAGTGAAAGGAACTTGTTTGTAAATGTTCACTTGTCTTTGTTGTTGTCTAATAAGAAATCTGAGTGAAAGAAACAGTGCCTTCTAACTGACAAGTACTGTGGAAACACATTTTAACCCTTTTCATCCTGATACACTTTAGCTTGAAATAACTTTGACAATGGTAGTTCAAGGGTGGTGCCGGAATAGCTTGGTGCTTGAGGCGCCAAGCTATTCTGACACCACCCTTGAACAAAAATGGTGGATCCTGATCTGCAATAGAGCCTTCACAGGACAATAATCACAATTTAGCCTCAGGATGCAGAGGGTTAAAAGGAAATCTGCGATACACAAATATGAATAATAACTTTTGGATATAGTTTAGACTAAAAATAAATGGTACATTTTGAGATGAGGATTAAGCTTATATTGTCCATCTTGATCCCTTTATTGCCGAGAAAAGGTGAACGCGATCCAACTGCAAGAGGCACAGATCCTCATGAGCCCACGCGACTGCGGGGGCTCATGAGGATCTATGCCTCTTACTGAGACCAATGTGTATCAATGATTCTTGTCAACGGTTGTAGCTTTTGGTTTAGGCCTCCAGTGGCAAGGAAGGGGTTAATTTATTGCTTCATCGTAGCCGACTTAGCATTTTTATGAAATACCCCAGTAGAACCGCCTAAATGAAAAGTAGGCTCAAAATGTTGTGCAACGCACTCCAAGAACCGCGTCCCATCCTTATTCCCATCCCGACCGTTTCTCTCGCCGGGCATAGAGCACGTAGAGGGCAGACATTTATCAAACCTTCACAGTCACACTGTGAAATGCTCTGCGCAATTTAGAGGTAACAAAGTACATTTAGCTTAGTTGTAATTGACGTCTGTTCTCATTGCAGTTGACGAGGTTAGTGGAAAATGTGCACACGCGTATTGCCATAGAGGCGTGCAGAACAAAATTTAACCCCTTCCCTGCCAGTGGACTGTCGTGCAGCTTGTTTCTGAAATCTTCGTTTATTCAACGACCACAACCAACACCTTCCATGGAACATGGATACAAACTGGTCTCAGCAAGAGGCATAGAACGTCATGAGCCCCCGCAATTGCGGGGGCTCATGAGGATCTATGCCCCTTGCAGTTGGGTGGTGGTCACCTTTTCTCGGCAGGGAAGGGGTTAATATGTGCGCTGGTCTGTCGGTGTACTTCACGGCCCTAAGCCCTGTGCCACCTACGTGATGACCTTATTGACAGGTGGCCTCTCATCGGGCGGTCGGTAAAACAGGTTCTACTGTGAGTCAGTGCGATTTGCATTTGTTTTCCACCGATAAAAGAAATCGTCGTTTTTATAATAAATATGAACGGTTGCGCAAATTTACATTTGTTTTTGAAGAAAGTCTGCGGGCATCTGAAGAGGTACATTAATGTGTGTGTGTGTGTGTGTGTGTGTGTGTGTGTGTGTGTGTGTGTGTGTGTGTGTGTATATATATATATGTATATGTATATATATATATATATATATATATATATATATATATATATATATATATATATATATATATATATATGAGTGTGTGTGTGTGTGTGTGTGTGTGTGTGTGTGTGTGTGTGTGTGTGTGTGTGTGTGTGTATATGTATCCCTCTCTTTCTAGATCTAGTGAGCGATGCAGTCACAAAAAGGGCAGCTGATGTCCTGATGACAATGACACAATGCAAGCGTACCAGCCTGGAATTCCATGGCATTAGCACAGCAAGAGAATTCTCAGAATTGAATGAAAAATGTATATTCTTTTTCTTTTAACAAAGACGTCGCCCAAAGCCAAAAAATGCACTCAATCAGAATAGCTCAAGGGACGTAATTTTTCATTAAATTCTGAGAATGCTCTTGCTACGCTAATGCCATGGAATTCCAGGCTGGTAAGCTTGCATTGTGTCATCAGGACATCAGCTGCCCTTTCTGTGACTGCATCGCCTACTAGTTCTAGAAAGGAGAGGGTTAGTGGGAGAGAAGGAATGACAGACCTATCATTTATATATATATATATATATATATATATATATATATATATATATATATATATATATATATATATATATATATATATATATATATATATATATATATATATATACAGAGGTTGAGCTCCGGAGAAGTCATCATCTGGTCTGGAAGAACAGACAACGAACACCGAGAAGGAGTTGCTGTCATCATCAATAAGAGCAAGGCCAACACCGTTCTACAGTGGAAACCTGTGAACGAGCGCCTGCTGTACGTCAGGATGAATTCCAAATACGCAAAGCTGTCTATTGTAGTGGGCTACGCACCGATAGACGACGCGGAAGAAGAGGATAAGGATGCATTCTACGACGCTCTCCAAGCTGTTTTGGAAGACATCCCTCGACATGACGTGCTGATGCTGATCGGTGACTTCAACGCTAAGGTCGGCTGCGACAATGAAGACAGAGAGAGGACCATGGGACGACATGGAGCGGGTGTGATCAACGACAACGGGGAGAGGCTGGTCAATTTCTGCGAGGAGAATGACTTAGTCATAGGAGGGACCCTGTTTGCGCATAGGGAGATCCACAAACTCACATGGAAATCACCAGACGGCAAGACCCAGAACCAGATCGACCACATCATCATTAATGGTCGCTGGAGGCACTCTCTGCAGGATGTGCGAGTGATGCGACATGCTGACATTGGCAGCGACCATAGCCTTCTGGTGGGGAAGGTGACATTAAAGCTTAGGAAAGTAAAGATAGGAGACACCAGAAATCAGCGCTACGACGTGGCCAAGTTGAAAGACCCAAAAGTGAAAGAAGAGTTTAGGTTGGCCCTCAGGAATAGATTTAGTGTTTTGGAAGATGAGACAGCGCTGACTATTGAAGATTTCAACAGAGCCATGAAGGAAACAGGAGGGGAAGTTTTAGGATACAGAAAGAGCAGGAAGACAGAGTGGATCTCAGAAGACACGTGGGCTCGCATAGAAGAGAGAAGACAGATCAAGAAGAAACTTTTGGACACCAAATCACCAAGACTGAAGGAAAGAATATCAAGAGAATACAGAGAGAAAGATCAAGCGGTGAAGACATCAGCGAGAAGAGACAAGAGAATGCATACAGAAAGGCTGGCAGAAGAAGCGGAGGCAGCTGCAAAACAGAGAGACATGAAGACAGTGTACCAGAACACCAAGAAGCTGAAGGGCGATTACGGGCAGCACCACGACCTTCCAGTGAGAGCTGAAGATGGAACTCATGTCACAGTAGAGGAAGAGAAGCTGAAGAGATGGAAGCAACACTTCGAGTCCATCCTGAACCGCTCAGACCCACCAACCCTCACTGACATTCCTGAAGCGGAGGAGGACCTGGACATTAACCTCGGCAACATTACTATTGCGGAAGTCAAGCAGGCCATTCAAAAGCTGAAGAACGGGAAGGCACCTGGCGATGACGGAGTGTGTCCCGAGATGCTGAAAGTAGAAGATACGGTAACGCCGCAGCTTCTTTGTCAGATTTTTCAAAAGATCTGGGACACTGAGGAAGCGCCGAGCGATTGGAAGACCGGCACCATCGTCAAACTTCCGAAGAAAGGAGACCTGGGGAACTGTAACAACTGGCGAGGCATCACCTTATTATCCCTCACCAGCAAGATCTTCAGCCGCATTCTCCTTGAACGCATTACGACAGCAGTGGATGGCATCCTTCGCCAGGAGCAGGCAGGTTTTAGGAAAGGCAAGTCCTGCATTGACCATATTTTCGTCCTGAGACAGATCCTTGAACAGTCTAACGAATGGAATGGATCCCTCTATGTGGTCTTTGTAGACTTTGAGAAGGCCTTCGACAGTCTGCATCGAGACTCCCTTTGGAAAATCCTGCGATACTATGGAATCCCCCAGAAACTTGTCAACACCATCAGGTCCCTGTACAAGAATTTTGAGTGCAGAGTCGTCCACAACAACCAGCTCACCGAACCGTTTAAGGTGGAAACCGGAGTGAAACAAGGATGTATTCTTTCGCCGATCCTCTTCTCAATGGCAATTGATTGGATCATGCGCCGCACCACAGAGGGAAGGAGGCAGGGAATTCAGTGGACGCTGACCTCAATGCTGGATGACCTTGACTACGCCGATGATATCGGGCTGCTGGCAAGCAGAAACCAGGACATGCAACAGAAGACACAACAGTTGACACAGTCAGCAAGCTCCATAGGTCTCGGGGTCAACATTAGGAAGACTCAAGTCATGAGGAAGAACACCATAGTGGGCGACCCAATCACCATCAATGACCAACCTCTGCAAGAGGTGGACGAGTTCACGTACCTGGGCAGCAAGGTTACCACAGATGGAGACTGCACAAGGGAGATCACCACAAGAATCAGCAAAGCCAACCAAGCCTTCGCAATGCTGAAACCCATCTGGAGGACCACAAACCTGAGCATCCACACCAAGCTCCGTATTTTTAAGAGCAACGTGCTGAGTGTCCTTCTATATGGGTCAGAGTGCTGGAAATCCACTACCGCTACGGAACGCAAGCTGGAAGTCTTCCAGAACAAGTGCCTGCGACGGATCATGAAGGTCTTCTGGCCAAACATGATTACAAACGAGGAACTACGGAAGAGAGCAGGCGCAGACAGCATCGCTGAAACCATCGCCACACGGAGATGGAGATGGCTAGGCCACGTTTGCAGAATGTCACTCGACTCATTACCAAGGGTGGCACTGAGATGGACACCACAGGGGAAGAGAAACCGTGGGCGACCAAAGGAGACGTGGCGCCGAACCGTGGAGCGAGAGCTCAAGAACAGAGGCCTTACTCTGCAAACAGCACCCAAAATAGCAGCTGACAGACAAAAGTGGCGCTCCCTTGCCGTCGCCTCAAGCACCAGACGGCGCAGAGAGGACTGAATATATATATAATGATATATATATATATATATATATATATATATATATATATATATATATATATATATATATATATATATATATATATATATTATATATATATATATATATATATATATATATATATATATATATATATATATATATATATATATATATATATATATATATATATCGGGTCTGTCACATTTCATTGCAGGAAACAGCGTGGCTATGGCGGTGCCAATGGAAACATGCTTGGTTTTATTTAACGATCGTGTTCTCAGTTCACAGAGATATGCGTGCTTTCATTAACCCGTACATTGCCGAGAGAATCTGAACACCACCCAACTGCAAGAGGCATAGATCCCCATGAGCTCCTGCAGTTGCGGGGGCTCATGACGATCTATGCCTCTTGCTGACACCACTTTGAATCCATGTTCCTGGGAAAGCCAATACATTTTGGTGTTGAAATGAACCCGCATCATACTGAGGCTAAAAGCTTCAAAATTGTACACTGCCAATATGCAAGCTACATTATAGTATTTACAGATAAGGACAGAGACCAATGGCTTTAGTAACTATTTTAGTCAAACTTATTTCACACACTGGTGTATTCCGAAAGATAAGGGTTAACGCCACCACACTCCCCACCCCAAGCTGACTGTCGTAATGTATTTGTGGTACGTGAGTCATTGTCAAAAGCGTGCGCATGCGTGCGCGAGTTGTGAGTGCGCGCTTAGAGTTATTATTATAAGATAAGCGCATTATAAATACCGTTATTATTATTATTATTATTATTATTATTATTATTATTATTATTATTATTATTATTATAACAAAGAGTGCAGAAACAGTCCGGGTCATTTGGCAATGAACGGGCTACTACGTATCCTAAGTTCAGTTTACATCTGTTCCAAATACATTTCGAGGAGGTGAGAAGAAATTCAGAATGTTTGATGTAGCGGAATTTACATCTGTTTTTAATAAGCCTGGAGGACGTGAGGAGAAGTTCAGTGTAAGACTGTCGTGCCATACATGATTTCTGGAACCACTGAATCGTGCTAGTGAGTTGTTTAATTACTTAGAAACTCTTAGAAGTACTTAAGTACTATCCACAGCAAAAAAACTGACCATCTGCAAGAGGCAAAGAGTCTCATAGGCCCCCGCAGATCGCGGGGGCTAGTGAGGATCTGTGTCTCTTGCAGCCTGGACTCAACTCCGTTGAATCTCAGGCGAAGGTTGGTATGCGTGTTCAACGAGTACCGGTCATTAACGCAAGAGACATAGATCCTCATCAGACTGAGGGGCTCATGAGGATCTATGCCTTGTGCAGGAGTTAACCCAGGTTCCTTGTTCCTCACGAGGATCGAGGAGGTTCAGGACTTTCGGTGCGTCGTGTCTAAACGATATTCCACGTGTATGCATAGCGGGGGTACAATCTGTTTGGCTTCAGTAGCAGGCATTTTGTTCTAGCGGCAGTGTTGATTGACTGAGAATTACGGAGAACGGCAGTATGTGGGGAAGTAAGTTCTAGAAATCAATGGAATTCGGCGACTAACACATGATCTGCGGTAAAACAGTGAACTCACCGAAAACAGTACAGTATCTCAGTCGTGGAATACACCCCCCCAAGAAAGTCGACTCAAGCGACGCGGGACAGGTGAGAAGAACAACATAGTGGTGACTGAAATCGTGGAATATGGTGCATAATCTCGGAGAACAATTTTAAGTCCGTCCAAGAAAACAGATGGAATCCTGCGGCTTTACAAGTGAGGTAAAATAGTGATATGATCACTGTCTTCTCAGTGTGGATCTGTTTACTTCACCAGCGTCAATAGAAATCTGTGATTTACAGCTGCGTTAGAACAGTGAAATTATCGTTAACCCTTCTAGCCCCGGATCCCTACAGCAGGAGATGGCTTGACCATGATAATTCAAGGGTAGTGCCAGATTAGCTTGGCGCCTGAAGGCGCCAAGCTAATCTGGCACTACCCTTGAATTATCATGGTTAATGCATCTCCTGCAACTGGTACATAGTCGTTAGGCAACACCTCCAAAATTTGAGAAATTAATGGGACCTTGGGGTTAAAATGGTTAAGCATACTAACCTCACAGTGACGGTCTTGTGTGGGTCTGCTTAGTTTTGTGACAATGGAACTTTGTCACTTAGGAGAGATAATGGAAGGACTGAAATCAGTTATCATTTGTACCTACCCGTTATGTGTCTTGTGTTGAAGGCCCACCACCGGCGCCGTGGCTGTTCAAATCAAGTATACACTTTTGTAACAGATGGTTACGAAACGCTACACACAGGTCGAGTTATGGTTCATTTAGACACAGGACAATCCAGTTCAGCACACGTCGTCTTAATATCAAGTAACCTGACTGCACTCCGTTCTATAATTACAACTGTAGCAATATGGAGAAACAGCTAAACATAGATTGACACGCTAACGGTTGCGCAGAATAAATAAGTGTGTGTTTGCTGCATGTCCAAACTGCCGTTAAAGTTCAGTCATTAGGTGTGTCGATAAGGCCGCACAAGGAACACAAACGGTGTTTAAACGTGTCTTCAGGATATGGTACTTCAATCTGTTTAATGTACGTGCGTCAATGGAACTCTGCGACTTGAAGTTGAGAATAACGGACTGAAATCCGCATCTTTCAGAAATATTTACCTCATTACTAAGTGTGGATGTATGTAGTTTCTGTGACTTGCAGGTGGGACTAAACACGCTGATATCACGAATTAACTCTTTCGAGACGTGCCGCATCCGGATTCGCGGCTTTACGCCGCGAATCCGAATGCGGCACGTCTCGAAAGAGTTAACCCATTTCACCCCCAAGGCTGCATTGCCCACATTTTTTAGGTGTCACCAAACGACTATGTGCCAGGTTGCAGGATAATTTAAAGGTAGCGCCAGATTAGCTAGGCGCCATTAGGAGCCAAGCAAATCTGGCACTAGCCTTTAATTATCACGGTCGATCCATCTCCTTCTGTAGTGCGTCGGGGCGAAATGTGTTAAGACTATCTACTCCAATGTCTTCTGCAGGTCTGTTAACCTTTTTCACAGCCAGTGGACGAACATTATGAAATCTTTGTTAACTTGACTATCTAGTCCAATGTCTTCTGCAGGTCTGTTAACCTTTTTCACTCCCAGTGGACGAACATTATGAAATCTTTGTTAACTTGACTATCTAGTCCAATGTCTTCTGCAGTTCTGTTAACCTTTTTCACTGCCAGTGGACGAACATTGTAAAATCTTTGTTAACTTGACTATCTAGTCCAATGTCTTCTGCAGGTCTGTTAACCTTTTTCACTCCCAGTGGACGAACATTATGAAATCTTTGTTAACTTGACTATCTAGTCCAATGTCTTCTGCAGTTCTGTTAACCTTTTTCACTGCCAGTGGACGAACATTGTAAAATCTTTGTTAACTTGACTATCTAGTCCAATGTCTTCTGCAGGTCTGTTAACCTTTTTCACTCCCAGTGGACGAACATTATGAAATCTTTGTTAACTTGACTATCTAGTCCAATGTCTTCTGCAGGTCTGTTGACCTTTTTCACTGCCAGTGGACGAACATTATGAAATCTTTGTTAACTTGACTATCTAGTCCAATGTCTTCTGCAGGTCTGTTAACCTTTTCACTGCCAGTGGACGAACATTATGAAATCTTTGTTAACTTGAATTCGACGGGACATGAATTAAATGTGTGTCAGCAAGAGGCATAGATCCTCATGAGCCCCCGCTGGGGGCCTCATGAGGATCTATGTCTCTTACAGCTGGGTGGTGTTTACTTTTTCTCGGCAGTGATGAGATATTAAAGTCTACTTGCGTTTGTCCATCTGGCGACGGTTGTTTCTAGTACAGGAGCCATGGAGTTGTGTCAACTCTAGGCAAATCTTGTTGAAGTTTGCAGACTGGAAAACGACGGATGTAATTCTGTGAGCCTGAAGTTAGAATAACATCAGCACTACTGTTAGCTGTCACAGTATTTTGCTGCACACTGGATGTCTCTCTCGAGGGACACAACCAGTGTCACCTTGTGTATATGTGTAGTGCGGTTTCAGCGTCCACCGATACTGACTACGGGAGTGTCAGCCATTGCCGGTTCACTGGGACAATTATTTGGTGAAAATTCATAGGTAAGAATAACGCAGCCGGCTGCAGTCAGTGGCGCTGTACGGCTGGTTAACCCCTTTACTGACTGCCGAAAAATAATTAACACGATGCAACTGGAACAGGCATAGATCTTCATGAGCCCTCACGACTGCGGGGATCTATGAATGTCTCTTGCTGAGACCAATTTGTATCGGCCATGTTTCAGTTTTGGGTGGTTTTTGGCTTCTGGTCCGCCGTTGGATCATGAGCAAAGATTTCGGAAACAAACATGTGCCGCGTACAGTGGCAGGGAGATGGTTACTATTGTCCCAGGGTGCGGGTCAGAATGAAGAGACTGACGGCGGCAGTGGGCAGGAGATCTTTTGCTCGATGGTTCGACGTTAGAGTTTTACTGTTGACGCTGAATTTAACAGTTAAATTTTAAATTGGCCACGTGACGGATGTTCTACTGCCAGGGACGCCGACGAACACCCTTAATCATGAAGCTGTCTTACGTAAGTTCATCTCCCGCGACTTGCACGTGCTCGGTGCATTAACTCATTGGAAGGTGCCGCCTCCGGATACGCGGATTAAGCCACGTATCCGGAGGCGGCACGTCTCCAATGAGTTAATGACGAGTCAGTCTACGTTTAACTTTGATCAAAGTTCGTGTCAGTGAGTTGCATTCTCACAGTTAGAATCAGATCTTTCAGAGTGGCGTCAGGAACCGTGGGAGTCGGGGTGAGAATGCCCTGCCCTCCCTCGCCCCTCCCCCACTGCACACTGAAAATGTAGGGGTGGTGGGGGGAGGGGGGTATACCCTGGCCTCGCCCAGTCTTTCTGGAGAAGAAAAAACTGAGAAATCCTCGCCAAAATGATTTGGGGAGGCAGTATATTCATTCAAAAAATCATGGGATTGTATGGTTGGATGGAAAGTAATATTGTTTCGTCGGACGCTGGACTAGCCGCCACCCCACCCCCACCCCCTACCGCCTACACCCACCTCTTTTCCCGTTAATTGAATTTCCGGAAGTTGGACTGTTGCTTGCTTTGGCACCTCCTCCCACACCCTCCCCCCCCCCCCACCCCCCACCCACCTCACCTTCCGCGCCTCTCTCTCTCTTGAGAGTCTGTAGACCTTTCCTTTAAAGACCTGTGCGACATTTTAGCATGATATATTTTTAAGATATGATTATTTACATCTTGTCCTAAGATCTTTCTTTTAGTCTGGATGGTCAGACATTTACCCATCCCGGCGTGAGATGGCCTTAGCTGCCTGTTAGGCGTTAAACCTAACTAACTAAATCTCTCTCTCTCTCTCTCTCTCTCTCTCTCTCTCTCTCTCTCTCTCTCTCTATTTATCTTGAGTTAGCAACGGCAGTTGTAAATGCGATTGTTCTGTCAAACTTTTACCGTGATAATAAGTTTCATCATCATCATCATCTCTCTCTCTCTCTCTCTCTCTCTCTCTCTCTCTCTCTCTCTCTCTCTCTCTCTCTCTCTCTCTCTCTCTCTCTCTCTCTCTCTCTCTATACGGAGCAGCTTTGAACATAGGTCTACTGAAATGTTTTGTCACGATTTTGGATTGTCTTCTTGTCGGTTGTCTGTTTCCCAACCCACGGGCCAAACTACAAGCCGAGTCAGTCTTTGTCGAACAGTGAGGATGGGATTTTTAACATGCGCACTTTAACCTGTTCAGTGCCGCCAGACGCGGACTGTCTTTGCAATCTACGTTAAGTTCAACACACACACAAAAAACCTAGCTGTCCCAGGTACTGAATAATGCAACGACGAAAGAAGCACGCTTATAAAAGACAATTGTAACACAGATTATTAATAATAATAATTAACGCCACCTGACTGCAAGAGGCATAGGTACTCATGAGCCCCCGCAATTGCGGGGGCTCATGAGGATCTATGTCTCTTGCGGTCTCCACTTTGACTCCATGTTACTGGGCCAGACGGAAAAGGTGACTGCCATGCGTGTAACATGCAAAGAATAACGCAACGAAGAAAGAAACACGCTTAGAAGAGACAGTTGTAACACGCTTTATTGATATTATATCAAAATACAATTCGCTACTTATTTTGTCAGTGCGTGCAGAAAGCGAATTGTATACTTGTTTTGTTTAGTATATTTTGAAATCTGAATAGATTGTGCTGTTACTCTCTTTCCTAAGCGTGCTTAAAACTCATTCTACCCCAGACACACCACAGCAAGATATGGGTCGACCATGATAGTTCAAGGGTGATGCCAGAATAGCTTGGCAACCATGGGCGCCTAGCTATCCTTGAACTATCATGGTCGATCTGTGTCCTGCACTGCAAAGCAGTAGTCAGAGGACAACGGCAAAATTTGAGGATTTCGGTCTTGGGGTAGAATGAGTTAATTCTTTCTGCGTTGGGTTACTTTCTGCATTTCACAAGCTTGAGTGACATTCACCTTTTTAGTCTTGGCTTGACTTCGCGAACGAAGATTTTATAGGAGTTGCCCACGACGTCTGCAGGCTTGTTCGTGGCTGCGGAGGCCAATCCGGGACAGGCAGGTTCGACCGCAGTGGCTGCAGGGGGAGGTATGGCCAGGGTTCTGAGTTGCGGCATCTCTGTTTTTTCTCCTGAGCCGCTTGTCCTTAAGGCTAGCTCTGCGAGAGTCCTCAAAGGAGACAGCTGCCTTGTAAATGGTGGAGCGCCAGGTGTCACGGTCCACAGCAAGCGAAGACCACTGGTGGTGGTCGATTTGGCAGGCACTAAGTGACTTCTTGAGACAGTCTTTGTATCTCTTCTTTGGTGCCCCTCTGTCACGGTGTCCAGTAGCAAGCTCGCCGAACAGGGTGATCTTTGGTAGGCGATGATCCTCCATCCTGGAGACATGCCCCGCCCAGCGGAGCTGTGTCCGCAGCAGCAAAGCCTCGATGCTCACAGTTTCAGCCTGTTCAAGGACCTCGACGTTGGTGACATAGTCACTCCAGTGAATGCCCAGGATGGTGCGCAGGTAGCGCTGGTGGAAGCGTTCGAGGAGTCGTAGTTGGCTGCGGTAGAGGGCCCAGGACTCGGAACCATACAGCAGGGTAGTGAGGACCACAGCTCTGTACACGCTGATCTTGGTGCCTGTTTTCAGCTGTTGATTGTGCCACACCCGCTTGAAAAGTCGCCCGAAAGCGCTGTTCGCTTTTGCCAGCCTGCTGTCAAGCTCCTTGTCCAGCTTGGCGTCCGACGTGATAATGCAGCCAAGGTAGGTAAACTGGTGCACTGACTTTAGTTCAGACTCGCCAATGGTGATGTGAGGAGGGCGATACACTGTCTTGGGTGCCGGCTGATGGAGGACCTCTGTCTTTTTCAGACTGACCTGGAGTCCAAAGAGCTGGGCAGCGTCTGCGAAGCAGGACGTGATGCGCTGCAGGGCTCTCTCTGTGTGTGCAACGAGGGCAGCGTCATCAGCAAAAAGCAGCTCACGAATCAGTTGGTCTAGGGTTTTCGTGTGGGCCTGCAGTCGTCTGAGGTTGAACAGGCTGCCATCGAGATGTACCTGATGTACACTGCATCGTCATCATCGAGGTCCACTGTGGCCTGCTTCAACATCATGCTAAAAAAGATGGTGAAGAGGGTAGGTGCCAGCACGCAGCCCTGCTTTACGCCGTTGAGAATAGGGAATGGTTCTGAGAGGTCATTGTTGAGTCTGACCTGGCCTTGCTGGTCCTCGTGTAGCTGGACAATCATGCTGAGGAACTTTGGGGGACAGCCAAGTCGCTCCAGGATCTGCCACATGCCTTGCCTCCTCACAGTGTCGAACGCTTTTGTTAGGTCGACAAACGTTACGTACAGCCCTTTGTTCTGCTCGCGGCACTTCTCCTGAAGCTGTCTCAGCACAAAGACCATATCGGTGGTGCCCCTGTTTGCTCTGAAGCCACACTGGCCCTCTGGGAGGTGGTCTTCAGCGATGGCAGGTACCAGCCGATTCAGGAGCAGCCTTGCAAGAATTTTCCCAGCAATGGACAGCAGGGTGATTCCCCGATAGTTGGAACAGTCAGACTTCTCGCCTTTGTTCTTCAGTGTATAGGGTGATAAACGACACCTTTTTAGTATAGTATAGATAACCCTAGCTGTCCTAGGAACATGCATTCAAAGTGGTCTCAGCAAGCGGCATAGATCCTCATGAGTCCCCGCAACTGCGGGGGCTCATGAGGATCTATAGCTCTTGCAGTTGGGTGGCGTTCAGATTTTTGTCGGCACTGAGCGAGTTAATGATTATGCGCGCTGTGCCCGCGCCAAAGGCGTGGCAGGCCCCACTGCGAGTTTCACTGGAGTTTTAGGTTAGGTTACTGACGCAGTACAACTGTGGTCTTGATCTTCAGCCATAAATATGTCCTCTGCCTGACTGGTTTTTTTTTTTCCGTGTGAGGCCAAGGTGACGTCATGCCGACTCACTGCCAGCCCCCAGCAGCAAAACGTCTTCGGGCCCACTGCGGGCCGTCTTGGGCCCGAGGATCTTTGCTTACTGGGACTCTACACAGTGGCGTAGAAAGGTATTTTTCGTTTTTTTTCTTTTTTTTCTTTTTTTTTTTTTTTTTGGGGGGGGGGGGGGGCGAGGGGGCTGCGTGTCTGACGTATTTTTTTCCTGCCGCCTCCACTACATCCTCAACGAGTGGGAGGGAGGGAGGATGTGGTGGTGGTGGTGGTGGGAGGGGGGTGGGGGGGGGGTGGGGGGGGGGCAGAGAGGACAGTTCAGCCTTGCAAAACCAGACGGTAATGGTGTGTGTATGTGTATAGAGGAGGGTGGTAGGAGGGTGGGGGGGGGGGTCCAACCTCGTAACAAATACTCTGCCCCCCCCCCCCCCTACTACAGATGGAGGTGGGTGGGGTGGGGTGGGGGGGGGGGCAGGGCACACCCCTCTCCCCCCCCCCAGTTCCTACGCCACTTGTACAGTAACTCGAGTAAGCAACAGACCATTGGGCAGACGGCGGCCGCACGGCTGTCACGTGCATAGCTATACGTCAGCCCACAGCGACCGACACCGGCCCGATCATCTTTTACGTTCTGGGACAATGTATGGTACGTAGCATCGTCAGTCTACAATGCACCATGCCAATGTGTGTTTAGGCGATTAGGAACTCTGGGCCAACCACGATATCTAAAAAACAAGAATAGGAAAAAGCTGTAACAGTGCATGACTAACTTATTCTTGTGAACCCAGACTATGTACACCAGAAAAGCACACCCCATGGGGGGGCGTGGGGGGGGGGGGGGGAACACTTTCAGAAGAAACGACAGAAAGAAGCAAAGGAATAAAAAGAGAAGATAAATATTTTAAAATGGAACAAGGAAGAAGGAAAAATAGAGTGATAAAGGAAACAATTAAAACAAACAAACAACTACACAAGTAAACAAGCAGAGAATCAAATAAATAAACAAACAAACAACGAAGAAAAAAGAAAAAGAAAAAAAAAAGAACAAACAATGGAAAAAAAGGGTCACACGAACAAATGAAACAAAGAAATTAACACATTAAACAAACAGATAAACAAATTAACCTCTTCCCTGTCACTGTACGTACATTGTTGTTGCTGAAATTTTCCTCCATTCAACGACAAAAACCCAAAACCTTCCAAGAAGCACGGCTACAATTTGGTCTCAGAAAGAGGCATAGATCTTCATGAGCCCCCGCGCCGCGACTGCGGCGCGGGGGCTCATGAGGATCTATGTGTATTGCAGTTGGATCATCGTGTTCATTTTTTCTCGGCAGGGGTTAAACAGCCAACAAAAAGAAGACAAAAAAAAAAAAACGACGACGAAGAAGAAGATAAACACTATGTTTATTGTGTGCGTGTGGGCCTAGCAACCTCACAGTTTATGCAACAGTCGTGAAGGTAAATTGACAGAATGCACCAGGGGAATAACAGGCAGATACCATGTGTCACTTTTTGTGTTTGTCAGATGTCAGGAAAGACACTGAAGTCAACAGATCCAACGTCTGTTTTGAACGGAGACACCCCAAGAAGAATCATAATTTGTTGATAAAAAAAAAAAAGAACTAAGTGCATCATGCCTTGAATTTGAGTTTGTCTCAGAATCGTCAAAATTGTTCTGGTGTGTGATTTTGGACCTTACGGCCTAGTGCCAATGACAGTTCACAATGGTGATAAAATAGTACATTATAGTTTAAGGGTGGTGCCAGGACAGCTTGGCGCCCACAGGCGCCAAGCTGTCCTAGCAACACCCGTGAACTATCATGATCGATCCACATCTTGATGTAGTGTGTCTGGTTAGTCAGTCAGTCGGTCTCTCAGTCCGTCAGTCAGTCAGTCAGTCAGTCAGTTCGTCCGTCTCTCCGCCCGTCAGTCAATGTGTCAGTCATTCAGTCAGTCAGTTCGTCCGTCTCTCCGTCCGTCAGTCAATGAGTCAGTCAGTCAGTCAGTCAGTCAGTCAGTCCGTCTCTCCGTCCGTCAGTCAATGAGTCAGTCAGTCAGTCAGTCAGTCCGTCCGTCTCTCCGTCCGTCAGTCAATGAGTCAGTCAGTCAGTCAGTCCGTCCGTCTCTCCGTCCGTCAGTCAATGAGTCAGTCAGTCAGTCCGTCCGTCCGCCCGTCAGTCAGTCAGTCAGTCAGTCCGTCCGTCAGTCAGTCAGTCCGTCCGTCTCTCCGTCCGTCAGTCAATCAGTCCGTCCGTCCGTCAGTCCGTCAGTCAGTCCGTCAGTCCGTCAGCCAGTCCGTCAGTCAGTTAGCCCGTTCGTATGTCAGCCAGTCAGTCAGATATAGTCGGTCAGTTGGGCTTAACGCGTACAGGTTACTATTGGCTTCACACGGTGGGAAGCGAGTCAGGGCTAAAAAATTGAATTTGTCTTCTTCTTTTTTTTTTTTTTTTTTGGGTGGCATTTAGAACATCGGAAGTAAGGGCAGTGTAGCGTCACGAGCACCATACGTCATCCACTATGAACAATGCGACACGGCTTCCTCGACCATCGATCCTAACACGCTCGCATCGAAAGATCCACGTTGACTGCAACGACCAAATACAAACAGGCCGTTCACCAAACATCTCTCAGACACTGTGGAGTCATCGCGACACCTGGCACCAATGATGTCACGTCGCCAAGCAGGTGATGTGGAGCTACCAGTGGTCACGTGACGCTAGCAGGAGGATCTGAACCGTCGGACATGCAGCGCAGAGCTCTCGTTAACATATGCCTCACGGTTGTCCTCGCGTGTGTTCGCATGGGTGAGTCATTTTACTGTGCTGTCACTTATTTGATTGTGCCCGAGGTACGAAATGCCCACATTTTGGAGTTATCCTCCGAGGACTAGCATTAAAATTCAGGAGATAGATCGACCATGATAGTTCAGGGATGGTGGCAAAATAGCTTGGCGCCTATAAGCGCCAAGCTATTCTGCCACCACCCTTTAACTATCATGGTGGAGCCACATCTTGCTGTGGTGTGTCGCGGGGAGAATGAATTAATTTTAATTTTAATTTTATTAATAGCATTTTGTGTGTGTGTGTGTTTTTTTTTAAGGGGTAACATTTGTTTGTTCGCATTTTTTAATTGTTTGTTTGCTTGATTGATTGTTTTTGTTTGCTGTTTTTTTGTTGTTGTTTTTTTTGCGTGTTGTCCGTTGTAATTGTCACAGAAACGCAGACCTGACCGTGAACACCAATTCTTCAATGTCATTGATCCAACTTGTAGAACATGTTTTCGCGTCACTGGTACATCGCCATAATTTGACAAGCAGACAGTGCATAAACATCACCTGCCTTAGACTGCCTATACCAACCGAAAAAACAACATCCAGGTAGAATGACTGACTGACGCGAGACTGACTGACGGAGAGAGAGAGAGAGAGAGAGAGAGAGAGAGAGAGAGAGAGAGAGAGAGAGAGAGAGAGAGAGAGAGAGAGAGAGAGAGAGAGAGAGAGAGAGAGAGAGAGAGAGAGTTAATAGGACCGACGTCGGTTTCAGTCGGCCCGAGTACAGCTGTGCGCGGGCCAGCTAAAGCCGACGTCGGCCCGCGGACCTTGTCCTTACTGGGGAGAGAGTTTTCCATTATTCGCGGTACGAATTCCTAGCAAAACATGTCAGACCTGATTACTTGAGGAACCACAGGCTTGCTCGTTTGTTATGCTGACTGCCAGGGCCCTGGTCTTGGAGCTGAGGAATCACAGCAGGCCAGTGGCCACAAACACACTCTCACAGCAATTATTCCCAACATCGAAAAAGCTACAGTGATTTGAGCTAGTTGTTAAGGAACGAACGAATGAACTGAAATCACCGAACCAATCAACCAACCCACCAAACAACTAACTAACGAACCCAACGAACGAACGAATTTACTTAATTACGAACTTATGAACTTACAAACTTACGAACGAACAAACGAACGAACGAACAAACGAACCAACCAACCAGCCATCCAACCAACCAACCCGCAACCAACCAACCAACCCAACAAACGAACAAATTTACTTAATTACGAATTTACGAACCAACCAACCAAACAACTAACCAACCAACCAACCAACCAGCCAAATCAACTAACCAACTGACTAACGAACTAACCAATGAACAAAACAACCAAACAACGAGCTATTAGCCAAGACAGCTTGTCGATCAAAGTCATATTGCGCGCAGCGTGTTTTGCTAGAACATTCCAAACCCGCGCACAGCTTTTCAACGACTATTAATGTATTAGCCGAGACAGCAAACTAAGCAAACTGTCATCGGGACGACGTCGGCGGCGCGTAGCCGGACGGCACAAGGCCGTGTGTGTGTGTGTGTGTGTGTGTGTGTGTGTGTGTGTGTGTGTGTGTGTGTGCACAAAGCCCCTCAAATGGGTGACTGTCTTTACCATCCTTATGGACAATGGGTGTGTGTAAAATTCTGGGTGACCAAGTCAGACACCCATTTTTTCTGAGGGTTGTTTCTGCATTGTCATGCTTTAAGAAGTTATAAAAGATAATAAAAAAAAAATCAGTTTTTCCCACTTTGAGGTTATTACACACACTTTTGTGCTTAAAATACACTGTGGTAGTGTGTTTGAACTTGCCCAGCTGTGTGTGTGTGTGTGTTTGCACAAACCGGTAAAATGGGCGAGTATGTGTGACATCACCCTTCTCAGCTATAAATAACTTAATACCTGATCGGTGGTTGACTGCGTCGGTGAGCCGAAGTGAAACGGAGAGATACGAAAGTAGTGGGGCGGGGGGGGGGAGGGGGGGGCGGGGGGGGGGGGTTGTATTGTATTTGTGTGAGGGAGGAAATTGTTTATGTTGCTGCAAAATGAAGTTTGTTATTTGAGGGTGTGGTTGTTTTGTAAAAAAAAAAAAAAAAAGTGTGTTATGCTTCCAGGGTGATGTTGTCGGAGGTCATGTCTAGTGATAAATTTGAGACTTAGCATATGTATTCTCGTGCGCCGGTTGCTATGAAGTGAAGTGATTGTATGAGTGTGCATTGTAAGAGAGGACGTATAGACTTTGGGTGAGGGTGCTGTTGTCTTTTGTCCTGCCCGACCTTTTGGTTCAACCTGTTGCTTTATTTTGTAGGTTTGTCGATGTTATCAATGCCGCATCTCCTTTTGGATTGTATGCACAAATTGATTGAATGCAAATGACGTCACAGAGTCAGCGTAGTTACATGCGTCGTCTGCTACAGTCAGTCGTTTAGTGCAGTTAAAAGAGTGCAGGCTTGGATGGGCCATTTTCGGATGTAATAGTAAAGTATTATTTGTGTGAATGCTGTCCGTTTGAAGGAAGGTTGATTGATTGTACATTGCTTAACGTCCCGACAGCAACAAGACTTTCTCAGGACGTGCCTGCACTGCTAGTGACAAAAACTAAACAGAATATTGAATGTATATCGCCAGCCGGTCCAATACGTTAAATAAAACCTACTACATGGGGCCTAAATAAAGCTAAGACCATTTAGCAACACACATCCAATATCAAGAGCTACAGGCAGCGCAGACAGTAGGGAGAGTTTAAAAAAGGAAAATGCAGGTGAATGGACTAAGGGTAGGCAGAAACACATGCCGCCGGAATATAGAGAAAATCCCACCCTGTGGGGCTGACCAGGGTGCCCCTGGGAACTAAAAAGTAGCCAACCCCACCCAAGTCCCCCAGGGCAGACCCGGTTGGGGGTGTTTGAAGGAAGGACTGGAAAGTCGAGTGTTGAGGGCAGACCGGTTGGGGGTGTTTGAGGGAAGGACTGGAAAGTCGAGTGTTGAGCGAAGAGAGAAGGCGAGGATGGGAAAAATATCCAGCACTATACGTTGGAATAGATGCATAACAGTTACGACACGCTTGTAAATTAAAACACTTTTAACCCCACCCGGGTCTGCCCTGGGGGACTTGGGTGGGGTTAACTACTTTTTATTTCCCAGGGGCACCCTGGTCAGCCCCACAGGGTGGGTTTTTCTCTCTATGTGTCTCTGTCGGCCCTTTGTCCATTCACCTGTATTTGCCTTTTTAAAACTCTCCCTACTGTCTGCACTGCCTGTAGCTCTTGATATTGGATGTGTGTTGCTAAATGGTCTTAGCTTTATTTAGGCCCCATGTGTTAGGTTTATTTAATGTATTTGACCGGCTGGCGACATACATTCAATGTTCTGTTTAGTTGTTGTTGTTTTTTTCACAAGCAGTGCAGGCACGTCCTGAGAAAGCCTTGTTGCTGTCGGGACGTTAAGCAATGTACAATAAAACACTTTTAACATTAAGAAAAGTTGAGTTAAAAGAGGTTTTAAAACAGATTTGATAAAAACTTTTGCCCGACACGCTTCTAAAAACAAAATTTTCTTAGTTTTAAACCTTGTACCGCGCCATAAACGCCGTGATTGCTTTTCAGTCTTAGCTGTCCTATAGTGTGGAATGTGGGACTTTGCCAACTGGATCCATCTGGTGCACTCCAAATGAGTATTTGTGAGTGGTTCGACGTGCAACTCAGTGCGCGCCTCTGAAATGACCTACTGATTCCACTGATAATGAAAATCTTTCATTCATAAGAGCGCATTGAGCAGCTCTATAAACCAAAAGTGATGACCCTCCCACCTCTCCCCCGCCCCCCTCCCCCAACCCCCTCACAACCCCACCCAAACAATCATAATAATAAAATCAACCAAAGGTATCTTTAGTGAGGTATTTTCACTGTAATGCCAGTTTTGTGTGAGACTGAGAGGCACCCACTTTTTGGGTAGAAACCCATTTTTTTCTCCATCCAGTGGCTCTGTTTCTAGAAAATGTCTATTTTATTTTAAGTTGTAGAGTTTAGTTATAAGGTGAGTTCTAAACATTCGCATCAACTCCAGAGCCCTAGAATAAATAGAAATATGGGAACCCATTTTCACATAAAATGGTAGGTAACCCACTCTGAGGGTTTTGTGTCCATGTGTGTGTGTGTGTGTGTGTGTGTGTGTGTGTGTGTGTGTGTGTGTGTGTGTGTGTGCGCGCGCGCGCGCGCCGTGTGCACTGCTTTCGTACCGAGCTCTGAGTCTTGCTTGCAAGTGTGCAGACATTTCTTCACGCTAATTGCAAGGGCTTATATCAAAACACTAATACAACAAACCGCGCATAGCTGCAAGAGGCACTGATCAACGCATGATCAATGAGGATCAACGCCTCTTGTTGACCCCACTTATTTCAGTGTTACATTAGTGATTGGAGGTGTCAGGCGTTCAAATTGGGGTTTTCGAGCGAAAGATAATGTGCGGGTGAAAATGCGTCAAAAAGTAAATCCTTAGGATTCAGGCGGCCCAAACCTGTCAGCACTGTTCAAGGCAAAAGACAAGAAGTCCATATTTTGTGAAAAGCTAGATTTTCATGTCTATACAATGAAAATCTCGCTTTTCACGAATCAGTATGCACGTGCTGTAGTCTTTTGCCTTCACAGAACAACAGTTCTATACTTGTTTACAACAGATGATGTTGATATTTCGTGTATGCACTGATGAGTCTCCTGCGTGCCAGCTTAGAGCTGTGTCAGTACAACTGTTCTAAAGCCGCTGAAACCAGCACGTGCTAGCTTGAAGTGGCTTAAATCTGCCTGCATACCTGTCTAAGTAGAAATGGCACGCTTATTTCGAAGCGAAGAAACTAAGTGGACTTGTATTTCCAATTATTTCGGCACTATGTCTTTCTGCATTTTTTTTTTTTTTTTTTTTTTTTGGGGGGTTGGGGGTGGGCGTTTGCTTGACAAAAAACAACAACAACACTGTTTTTATTGCTGTTGTTTGTTTGTTTTTGTTTGTTTGTTTGTTTCTTGGTTTTTTTTGTTGTTGTTTTTTTGTTTTGTTTTGTTGTTGTTTTCACATTTACCTGGCGTTTTCTCGAAGTGGACTCTCTGTGCATGATATTCCACAGACAGAAAGGTTAGATAATGGAACACGACAACGATGACGGTGATGATAACGGAGATTTTTGAGACAGGATAGGCATATAATTACAGTCTGTATACTAGAGCATCGTGTACTTTGTGCTATCTAGGTCTATCTGTTGTGGTTTGGCGAACTGGTTATAGGGAGTGACCCGGTCAAGAGATCTAACCGCCAATAGCAAAACTTCTTTGGGCACACGACGGTCTGTGAGTGATGATGAGAGAATGCAATAAACCTGAAAACTTAACCCATTCAGTGCCTTGTTGACGCAGATTGTGATTCTGCAATCAATTCGACCCCCCGTTCCCCCCCCTCCCCCACCCACCAAAAAAAAAAAATGAGTAAAAAAAACAAAAACAAAACCAAAACACCAACAACAAAAACAAAAAAAAACCTAGCAGTCGTAGGAACAATGATTCAAAGTGGTGTCAACAAGAGGCATAGATCCTCATGAGCCCCCGCAACTGCGGGGGCTCATGAGGATCTATACCTCTTGCAAGCTGGGTGTTGTTCAGATTTTTGGGGCACTCAGCGGGTTGCGATTAACCATCACAGCCGCTATTTACGAATAGGCGAAGGCAATTATTATTGACTGTGTCCTAGTGTCATTTTCAAAGAAGCTATGAACCTCTTCACCGCCGGGGGACGCTTTTTGTCGGCAAAAGAGCCCCAGAAGTCTAAGGATCGTGGCTACAAAGCGGCGTCAGCAAGAGGCATAGGTCCTCATGAGCCCCCGCTGTCGCGGGGGCTCATGAGGATCTATGCCTCGTGCAGTTGGATGGCGCTCACCTTTTCTCGGCAGTGAATGGGTTAAGCCTACTTTCCCTTTCAGACTGTAGGCCTTTTTCGGTTATCTCTCTACGTTTCCCAGCTTGTTCCTCCACCCCCCCTCCCCCCGCCCCCTCCTCCCCGACAGTTGCTCGCCCCTTCCACCTCCCACCCTTTTATGTCTTGTTATTTTGTTGTTCTTGGTCGTACAAGAGATGTTAGAGATGAGATAGCGAAATGTCTCTTGTCTCGTACCGTATTTTCGAGCAACTTTTTCCCGTGCCCTCTTATCTGAGGAGTGAGGAGACGACAGGTTTCTGTGTAAACTGAAGAGTTTTTTTTTTTTTTTTTTTTCTGCCAGAGAACCAGAGTTTCCTCATTATCCTCACACGATGATGCAAAATTAGGTCGCACTAGCGTGTCTGTGTGTGTGTGTAAATGTGTGTGTGTGCGTGCGAGTGTGTGCGAGTGTGTGTGTGTGTGTGTGTGTGTGTGTGTTTTGCCTGCTCACACATGCGCGGTTGGTGTGTGTGTGTGTGTGTGTGTGTGTGTGTGTAGGGGGGGGGGGGGGTGATGCGTGTGTGTGTGTGTGTGTGTGTGTGTGTGTGCGTGCGTGCGTGCGTGTGTGTGTGTGTGTGTGTGTGTGTGTGTGTGAGAGAGAGAAAGAGAGAGAGAGAGAGAGAAGGAGAGAGAGTGTATGTGTGTGCGCGCGCATGTGTGTTTGTGTGTGTGCGTTCCGCGTATGTGTGTGCGTTTTGCGTGTGCGCCTGCTTACGTGTGGCCGCGCCATTGCTTGCGGGTGTGTGTGTGTATGTGCGCGTGCGCGGCTTTCATAGCGTGCGTGTATGCCATGGCGTGCGTACATGTAGTCACAGTGTGGGTCATGTATGCGGTTTACGTGTGTGCCGTGTATGTGTGTGTGTACGTAAAGTGCCGTGTGTGTGAGTGCCCCCGGCCGATGTGGACGCGTGTGTGTGCGTGTGGGTGCGGGGGAGTAGGCGGTATAGAGGGGAACTCAGAGTGATGGAGGAGACGACGAGGGTTTAAATTATTGCCGGCCCTGTCAAAAGCATTTCCACCGGTGCTTCAACAGGTAGTCAGGACTACAACTTGAAGCAGGCCTGCGGTTTGACGCTTAACTATAAAAATCATTCCTCCACACGAGTATCTAAAGACCTCAGACAACACGAGGCAATGATTCTCATGAGCCCCTGCATCGCAGGGGCTCATGAGAATCTCTGCCTCTTGCCGTCTGGAATGCCGGGAAGATGGCTGGTTGTTTTGCACTGTTGTGGAATCTTGTAGAAACATCAACGCACTCGGCAAGTACAAAAGCAGGAACAGAAACAAAGATGAAAGGAAGAATAATTTGTAAGGTGTTGATGCATGTTTTATGCAGGAAGTTCTCTCCATAAACCATAACCCTATTAAAAAAAAAAAAGCTCAAATCGAGCGCCGGAAAAGAAACGAATCTTTATTGACGCGCACCTAATAGTGCCGGTTGAACTTTTTACAACTTTGAAATAGAAGTCGTGCCGGTGGATGGGTTCCAACCTCGGCGTAGACCCAGCCTCGGCCAAAGTGACATATACTGGTCACAAATAGTAAGGTGTACTAACTTTTCAGTTTGAATTACTAAAAGTCCTCAGAATCGGTATAATCACGGTAACATGTATCAGTGATTAGCTAACCCTGTGTAGTAGTCACCACTCTGGCCGAGGTTGGGTCAACGCCGAGGTCGGGACCCAACATTGGAAGTTTTCTGATATCCTCAACAGTTCTGTTACGAACTGAACTGAAGTTTTCAGTGTTTTCGTTGTCACAGAGGTTTATGGGTCAGCGAGTGAACAACACGAAAGGAATTATAGTTACGTAGCTCTATCTTTCAATGAACAGCTAAGCGACGAAAGGCGTGCCCGCCAAAGCAAAAAGTCTACGGCGCTGGCCTTAAGTTGACTCCTTCGCTGTCAGTGATCACGAATTTCGCGTCTGAAATGACTCAGCGCTCTGCGGGCCGATGACCGATGCCTGCGTGAAGAACACAGACGCAAACAGGACACAACTGGGTACTGTGTAAGGAACGGGGGACTAACAAGAGACATGAATGGCCGGCACAGACGCAAACAGGACACAACTGGGTATAAGGAACGGGGGACTAACAGAGAGACATGAATGGCACAGACGCAAAAAGGACACAACTGGGTATAAGGAACGGGGGACTAACAAGAGACATGAATGGCACAGACGCAAAAAGGACACAACTGGGTATAAGGAACGGGGGACTAACAAGAGACATGAATGGCACAGACGCAAACAGGACACAACTGGGTATAAGGAACGGGGGACTAACAAGAGACATGAATGGCACAGACGCAAACAGGACACAACTGGGTATAAGGAACGGGGGACTAACAAGAGACATGAATGGCACAGACGCAAACAGGACACAACTGGGTATAAGGAACGGGGGACTAACAAGAGACATGAATGGCACAGACGCAAACAGGACACAACTGGGTATAAGGAACGGGAGACTAACAAGAGACATGAATCCTCACAGACGCAAACAGGACACCATATAACTGGGTATAAGGAACGGGGGACTAACAAGAGACATGAATGGCACAGACGCAAAAAGGACACAACTGGGTATAAGGAACGGGGGACTAACAAGAGACATGAATGGCACAGACGCAAACAGGACACAACTGGGTATAAGGAACGGGGGACTAACAAGAGACATGAATGGCACAGACGCAAACAGGACACAACTGGGTATAAGGAACGGGGGACTAACAAGAGACATGAATGGCACAGACGCAAAAAGGACACAACTGGGTATAAGGAACGGGGGACTAACAAGAGACATGAATGGCACAGACGCAAACAGGACACAACTGGGTATAAGGAACGGGGGACTAACAAGAGACATGAATCCTCACAGACGCAAACAGGACACCATATAACTGGGTATAAGGAACGGGGGACTAACAAGAGACATGAATGGCACAGACGCAAAAAGGACACAACTGGGTATAAGGAACGGGGGACTAACAAGAGACATGAATGGCACAGACGCAAACAGGACACAACTGGGTATAAGGAACGGGGGACTAACAAGAGACATAAATCCTCATGAGCTCCAGCGACAGCGGGGGCTCATGAGGATTTATATCTCTTGCAGCTGGGTACCGTTCAACTTGCCCCGACAGTTAAAGGGTGAATCTGCTTGCGCGCAGCCAGCTAGCTAGCTAAGGACGATGTCAGCGGCGAGGACATCTTGCTGACTGTATATTCCAAGTCGGAGATCGCCGACCCGGGGACTATCTGCTCCCTGTGTGCGACCCGAAGGCCTTTTGCTCACTTGCACGGGAAGTTCTTCGTCTGCCGATACACAATAAACTGGCAGACACTTGGCGGACTTCCATTGCCGGTGGCGCGGATGTTCCGGCCCCAGTACGCAAAGGCCATCGGGCCGGGGTCGGCCGCAAGTGGGCCCGCGCACAGTCCTGCGCGGGCCCACTTGCGGCCGACTTCGGCCTGAGAACCTTTTGCCTACGGGTGATGCCGCCTTGAACAGACAGACCTCATAAAGTCCCATAAAATGTTGGGGACGAGTTCGTACACGCTAACAAACCCCGCACAGGACTGTGTCAAGGCGAACTTCTGTGCTCTGAATTGTTGACCTATTTACGTAGACATAGTACAGTCTCTCACGGTATTCGCGCCTGTGCATCTTCGGAGAGTTGTTTAAAACAGATAAGCGTGTTCGACTGATGAAAACAAAAAAGAGAAATGAACGCTGAACGACTATCTCGGCATCAGATTCGAAAATTGTCCACGTGAATTTTATTTTGCGGTGTCACCAAAAATATGAGTCAGTCTACAACAGGATCAGGTCAAATGCGGTAGGTTGAGCCCCTTTATAGTAAGGAAAGTAGGTCGCGCCCATTTACAGTAAGGACTAACGGAACCGTTTAACTGGATCCGGCCTCTATTGTTACCCCGAAGCGTTTTCTCCCACCAAATCGTGTACACTTATGAAAATTCAAGATGGTATCACGATGTAACCGGTTTATGCCGCGTGTGCGTGTCAGCCAAGGAAACCGTGACAGAAGCTAATTTCTCCAGTGCGCCTCCATCAGATTTTTATTTCCTTAACCACTTCACTGCCGGAAAAAAAAACGAACACCGCCCAACTGCAAGAGGCAAAGAACCCCACGAGCCCCCCGCATCTGCGGGGGGCTCGTGGGGTTCTTTGCCTCTTGCTGACCCAATTCATATCCGGGTTTCTCAGGCTATTCATGGTGCTATTCGGTGTTGAATGTGCCCTGCTGTCAAAGACACTGACCTCTCAGTGAAGGGGTTTAGCGATGGAGATAAGTCTGTACCTGACGCCACCACCTGACTTTGTTTACCACTAAAGACAGACACGCAATATGATTAACTCATTCGGCAACCCCACGCACGTATTTCCGGCCCAACTTTTGGAGGCGTCATCTAACGACTATGCACTTGCTGCAGGAGATGGGTCGACCGTGATAATTCAAGGTAGTGCCGACAGGCAGCCTAGCTAATCTGGCACTACCCTTGAATGATCATGGTCGACCCATCTACTGCTGTAGTGCGTCAGGGCTGAATGGGTTAAATAACACAAGCTTGCACCCATCACGATGCGAAGACAAAAATGTTGATGAACGCAAGAAGTCATGAAAACAGAAATGACATAATGTACACATTCACCTTCAGTTACAACAACACTGCCGGATATAACAATCAGATGTTAGAAGCTTTTTCCGAGATCCAGACCACGTTATTTCTATGTGAATTACTTTTTGTCTACTGTATTGAAAATAGGGTAGACTTTGAAATGGCGGCTGGTCGGAGCGCATTCCGGAGCATGCACATGACGTTTATGGCGTGCGGGGCAGACATTCTGGTGAAGAAGTAATAAGACAAAAATGACGTCACGTCTAGCTACTCAAACCTTGCTAGAGAACGTCTTTTTGGCGCCAAAGCGCTGTGTGTGTGTGTGTGTGTGTGTGTGTGTGTGTGTGTGTGTGTGTGTGTGTGTGTGTGTGTGTGTGTGTGTGTGTGTGACAGCGACTAGAGCCCGCGTTTGAGGACGGATACGCTTGACTCCGATGCCTATTGTTCCTAAAAGAATTATCTCGAGACCTTTTTTTTTCGATTTTTTGATGAAAGATGTTCATTGGCGAAAAAATGGCCGTTTCACAAAAACCGGTTGATCCTCACTGTAGTCCGTAAATTCTCTTATTTTTACTAGATATTTTGCATATAGCTAGATAAAAGGGAGATATTGAATGAGTTTGTTAAACAGCATTATAACTGTAGGACGTTTTGAGTGATAATTAAATATTTTTTGAAAACAAATATATTTTCACATTTTTGGGATTAGCTTCACGAATTATATGGGTTAATCTAACTGAATTTTTTTGGCGAAAAACCCAGATCTTTTAATTAATAATCGCATGATTTTTAGATACCGTATTTACATAAGTCTACAGTTTGTCTCGGCTGTCTGTTACGATTAGGTCAATTGTGACCTGTATGCCCTAGGTGTGAAAATCAGACAATTTTCTGCACCACTTTTTAGGAGTCATTTGTAAAACAGCTAACATAACTTTAATTTTTCTTTAATGAAAAAAAAGCTATCTTCTCATTAATACCCGCATGATTTTTCATAAACAGTGTTTGCGTAAGCCTGCTATTAGTCCCGGCCCTGGGGTAGGATTAGGTCAAATTGTGACCTGTAAGCTGTAAGCGCGAAAATCAGTAAGAAAATTGCAAATGTTAGTACTGCGATGAGTGACGCATAACATCGAGTCGTCACTCTGAACACGGCGTCGTGCGACTAATGATGCCATGACGTGAAGCTTGAAGTGACGTCATTTCGCTGCTCGTGCTCTTATTATTCTTCAAAATAGCTATGCTACGCCAGACCACGAGCTTACGAATGGCGGGAATCGTTGTGTGTCCGTCTTTATTTATGTGTGCCAGTGTGTGTGGATCAGAGAGTGGGTTAGAGTAGAAGGAGAGGGATTCCTGTCCTACACGAACCCACAGAGCGTACTAATGGCTGGAAGCACCGTGTGTCCGTCTTTGTTTGCCGGTATGCGCCGACGTGTGTGTTGATCAGAGGTTGGCTTAGAGAGGAGGGAACTGGATCAGCATAACTTAAGTCTAAAAATATGAACAACTCTGAATGTTCCTAAAAGATAAACGCATCTGAGCTCCAAACAATACGGTAGACTTTGGGATGAAATCCTCATCTTGTTAACTCCCCTTTATGTATAGAAGGGACTACTTTTTAGGACGGGTCGCGGTGGGGCGAATTTAATAGCATGTCCCATGATGTCAAAGGCGGGCAGGCTAAACCTCTAACAATTGAAGTAACAAGATAAAAATTACGTCATGTCTAGTTACGCTAACCTCGCTGCTGAACGTACATTTGGCGCGAAGCGCCGTATGTGCGTAAGTATGTTTGTGCGTATGTGTGTGCGTATGTATGTAAACAAGAGAATCTCCGTATTTCTGTACACACAAGCTTGAAACTTGGCGAAATACTTTCTTAAGTGGGTGGCTTAGAGAGCCTCCGAGCATATTGTAATTGAATGTATCATTGTATATAAACGACCGTTTATAGGAAGTCGGTTGACCCAGATTAGAGTCCGTAATTGTTGTCATATTTACTTGAACTTTTGCACATAGCTTGTTTGGAGAGAGACATTAGATGAGTTCGTTAGCCAGCTTTGTATCCTTTCAACTTCCTTAGTCAGAAAAGAATTAAAACACCAAACAAATTTACTTACAGAGAAAGTTAGACAGTGGCGGTCGCGAAAAGAGTCAACTCCGTCACCACGCAGACACTGACATAATATTCTAAATATGACGTCATTCTCTCTCGCGCGCGCGATCTCTCTCTCTCTCTCACAAACATGCGCGCATCTCCAGGAGGAATAGATCCTCATGCGCCCTCCAGGCGCATGAGGATCTATGCCTCTTGGAGATGTTTGGAGCGCGCGCGCGCACGCACGCACTAACATGCACACACACACATCGACGCCGGCGCTTTCAGAAGAGCATGCAGGTGACCCGTGTACTTAGTATATCATGTAGCTAGGTAAAGTCAACCTACTTTCACACAAATTACAGCAAGACTGATATTGTACCGTGAAGTTCAAGGCATAGATCTTCATGAGCCCCCGCGACATGAGGATCTATGCCTCTTGCTGGGACCAAGTTGTATCCATGTTCCTTGCCGGGACGGGTGTGGCTTTGCCCCGGGTGGTTGAATTAACAAGGATTTAAGAAACACAATTAACCCGCTGTGTCCCCAGGACGAAGGCCCCAAACTATGCTGTGGCCTCTGAAGACTGTATTACACCTCAGGAGACAACTGAAATCGACCATGAAAGTTCAAGTGTGGTGCCTGGATAGCTTGGCGCCTGTGTCGGGACTAAGTGAGTCAATACTGATGCGTTTAGTGGCAGGGAACGGGTTAACATGTCTGTCTGTCTGTCTGTCTGTTGTTTTTTTCTCTCTCTCCCCCGCGTGCTTAGTTGCCTGTTCGGCGTTAAACCCAAATAACTAACTAATTCTCTCCCTCTCTCTCTCTCTTTTGTTTGTTTGTTTATTTATTTATTTATTCCCCCCCCCCCCACCCCACAAGCAGTGCAGGCACAGTACTGAGGAAGCCTTAGTTGCTGTCGAGACGTTATGTAATGTACAACCTCTGTCCGAGTGTGTGTTTGCCCGTCTGTCTCTCCGCCTTATTTACATGCAGCCCAGCAGTCGTCAGACCCCATGACTCCTGTTCTCCAAGTCTGTTGTCTGCAGGAGGCGGTCGTAAAACGCCCATTACCTTCTGCCTCCGCTCTTGACTAACTTGACGGAGTACACATAACGTCACGTGTCTGCTCCGCAAATTCATGGCCTCTTCCCGTACTTCAGCCCATGTGGCTAGTGAAGTGCCACGCGCGCGCACGCGCGCGCGCGCGTGTGTGTGTGTGTGTGTGTGCTGGTCTGTGATTTTGGACCTTACGGCCTGAGGCCGTAAGGTCCAAAATCACAGACCAGCAAGCAGACATGTGAATAGGGTTTTGAGCAGCGGCTATATTATTATTGTATTTTTCTATTTTTTCTTAGGAAAATTATTATTCGATGGTCTAAATTATGATTCCTTAATGATAATTTACACACAAAATACTGAGTAACTGTCTGCCCCAGATGTGACTGCCGGCATAATACACCAGACTTGCTTTGCCACGCCAGATCGACCAGGGCCGGGTCAGTTTAGCGTGGCATTTTTTTGTTTTTTGTTTTTTGCCAGTTAAAAATTAGCAAGGTCTGTAGGAGGTCAAGTGTCCTGCACATAAAACTCTCCACCCCGCCAACCCCCTCCCACGGTGCTCATAAAAGAATAACCACTGTGTGCCTTTTCAGCCTCATACTGTGTTATGAAATTGGAGCAAAGGCAAAATAATATGGAACTCACAAAATAGGAATTTCCCCAAAGTGTTTTATTTCACCTAAAGCCAAAGAAATCGCAGACATGAATCATTTGACAACTGAGTTCACGCTCAATCTCTAGCGCCGACAGACCAATTCACAGAATCAGAGACGTGGTCTCTGACTTAACTGAGGCCGAGTGGTACAGGGCGTGGGAACAGGAAACACACGAGTGCTCTCCAGAGCCGAGAGACCCTAAGACTGAGAGTCGTCAGTATTTGCTTGAACTGGTTGTTAGACTCACAGCTTCCCTGCACACTGCGACCTACTGCTGTGATATGCCGAGATGGCGCAGAGTCGATGCCGCTCTGCATGTCTTCAAACTCGTGCATGCAATTAACGTGGAAAAAAACCTCTTTTAATTATTAAAAAAAAAAAAAATTCGTGTGTCAGCATTCCAGCTGATTAAAAAAAAAAATCAGCCATTTTTGGCGGCTCGGAAATCAGCAGCTTGAATTTTACAAATTAGACCTACGACTTTCTGTTTCTTTTGTTTGTTCCACAAAAAAAATATCAGATACGACACTGTCTCTGCAAATCATGTTATTGAAAAATACAGATATTCAAAAACCTATTAGGATCGTGTCCAAGAACAAGCATTAACTCATTCGAGACGTGCCGCCTTCGGATACGCGGTTTATGCCGCATATCCGGAGGCGGCACGTCTCGAATGAGTTAACGAGCTGCCACCAATTCAAAAATGCTCCCGTAACAATAATGAGCTAATACTGTTGTACATACACTAAACGAACATAAAAGTATACTCACAGAATCGGAGACACGGAAGACTACATTTGGTATCATGGATATTTTTTTTCAGACCGTCGATCAGGGTGTCAAAACTACTAATTTAAAAGGAAAATTGCACCACAGTGACATCATTATGCCAACTGCTATCACTGGTATACAAACATGGCTGACGTGACGCTGTGAAAGTGGCATGTTGAGTAGAACTTACTGGCCTGTTGCCTGTCCATTGCAGATTTGAACATCCATGACTTCGTGCACTCGAGGCACACACAAACATTGAAGACAGCAAGAAGCAAACATTTTCAAGTGTCCCCACAATTACGATGGCTCATGAAGATCTATGCTTCTTGCATATGTGTTTTCTTAACCCTTTGCATGTCGGTAGCGGTTTTAGTCGCGATGGGATTCCGGTAATCATCGCGACTAAAACCGCAACCGACAGGCAAAGGGTTAGCAAAAAAGTTGTTTTCTTTTTGTCGTATGTGTAGACTCGTGTTTTCGTTCCCTTGCGGTACACTCACCATATATTTCGGGGGCTCATGGAGATCTGTTCCTTTTGCCGATGTGTGGGTTATATTGTGGGAGTGCCGTTTTTCTTGCTATGCGTGAAAACCCATAATTTTATTTGTCCATCTGAGGCTCATAGGTGTACATGAGGCCAACAAGAAGCACCGTTTTCTCGCATGTACATGCGCGTTATGTGTGGTGATAATGATCTATGCCACTTCAGTGCAGAGTGTTGGTGTTACTTCATTTGTGTGTGTGTGTGTGTGTGCCGTGTGTGTGTGTGTGTGTGTGTGTGTGTGTGTGTGTGTGTGTGTGTGTGTGTGTGTGTGTGTTTCTCCGGCCGCATAAGTGCCGCAGCATATTCGTGACATCGTCTCCCCCCCCCCCCTCCCATCGTCCCCTCCACCTACTTTGCTCTACTCCGCCCACCCGGACCCCCCTCCCCCCCCCCTACACACACACACCCTCAATATCACAAACACACACATCCCCCCACCAGTCATATATATATGTAAGCTTATTTCTGTAATGCCTTATTACTTGCTGAATGTATTTATTCATAGACCCAATCACTTATAATAAATCTCCCGAAAAAAAGGCAAATTACATCAATGCCAGAATTATCGCACGATCAGTCTTATAAAATGCCACCTAAGCAAATTCATGTTAAAGATCCTACTGAACAGGCTGAAGCCACAGGCATAGGAAATGAGGAACAGGCAGGCTTCAGACCAGGGCGCAGCACAACTGAGCAGATCTTCAACCTGAGAGTTCTATGTGAAAGATACCTCCAGCACCAGCAAGACCTCTATCATGTCCTTGTGGATTTAAGAAGGCTTTTGACAAGGTGTGGCATGCATCCCTTTGGTCCACCATGAAGCTATATCAATGCCAACCTGATCAAAGTAATAAAAAAACCTTTACAACAAGGCCACTAGCGCAGTCTGCTTCAACGGCAAAATAGGAAATTGGTTTAGGACAACAGTCTGAGTCAGAAAAGGCTGCTTGCTCTCACCTACTCTTTTCAACATCTTCCTGGAACGAATCAATCATGACGGACGCTCTGAAAGATCATGAAGGAACTGTCAGTATTGGAGGCAGAACAATCAAGAACTTGCGCTTCGCGAACGACATTGATGATCTTGCAGGAACAGAGGAACAGGAACAGTACAGCCATTGCGTTTGAGATGGAAATTAGCGCAGAGAAGACCAACTGATGACCAATAACGCCAGTGGCATTGGCACTGAAATCATGGTTGGAGGCCAAAAACTGAAAACAGTTAAGAAATTCAAATACTTAGGAGCCATTGTGACAGATGAGGGATCAACACCAAAAATACTGTCCAGGATCGCGCAGACAACAACAGCGCTGACAAGACTGAAAACCATAATTATTATGAAAAAACAGAAACATCACACTCTGCTCCAAGATCAGACTGATGCGCTCCTTAGTCATCTCGGTGTTCTTATATGCCTTATATGAGTCATGGACCCTCACAGCAGACCTCGAAAGGAGGATACAAGCCACTGAAATGATATGTTTTCGAAGGCTGCTTGGCATTTCGTACAGAGATCACATCACGAACGAGGAAGTGGGAAGCAGAATCAGGCAAGCCATCTGGCCCTATGAAGACCTATTAGCCATTGTGAAAAAACGCAAACTGAAGTGGTATGGGTATGTCACGCGATCAGCAGGGCTTGCCAAGACAATCCTGCAAGACACTGTGCAAAGTGGGGCGAAGGAGAGGAAGACAGAGAAAAAGATGGGAGGACAATTATCTCAGAGTGGACAGGACTGAAGCTGAGCGACATACTAAGAATGGCAGAGAACAGAGTGAAATGGAGTGAGCTGGTTGCCAAGTCATCAGCGGTGCCCCAACGTCGGCAAGACTACGGGATAGATCGATAGATAGATAGATAGAATGTATATATGGCGGGCGGGTTGATTAAATGGGATGGATGGATGGATGGATGGATGATGGGATGGGATGGATGGATGGATGGATCGATGGATGGATAGATCGATGGATGGATGGATAGATGGATGGATGGATCGATGGATGAGATTTATTGATCGGGACAAGTTGAACTCTTTTCAGTGGCTTAGAGCCTCCTCACAGGGACCCCCACCCGGGTCAGCCCTGGGGGGACTTTGGTGGGGTTAACTACTTTTTAGTTCCCAGGGTCACCCTGGTCAGCCCCACAGGGTGGGTTTTCCCCCTCTATTCTGGGGCTTGTGTTTCTGTCTACCCTTGGTCCATTCAACTGTATTTTCCTTTTTTAAACGCTCCCTACTGTCTGCGCTTCCTGTATTTCTTGATATTGGATGTATGTTGCTAAACTGATGGTCTCAGGTTTATTTAGCGTATTAGACCGGCTGGCGACATACATTCAATATTCTGTGTAGTGTTTTTTTTTTTTTTTTTCACAAGCAGTGCAGGCACGTCCTGAGAAAGTCTTGTTGCTGTCGGGACGTTAAGCAATGTACAACCAACCAATCCTCACACGGAGAAACGAAATACACAAGAAACGAAACTTTTTCATTGCATCGAAATGCCTCCTCGGCACACGCAGAAACGCGGTGAAAATTCAGTTCGATTGGTACAGGGGAGGTAATTCTTCACAGACAAATGCTCTATTTGTATCGGTGAATATCGGGTCATATTTCGAGTATAAGACACGTGTGCCTTTGCTTACACAATACAAGTGAATTCCCGAACATATCAAATAAACTTAAGAGCTTTTAAATCCGTCAAAAGGGATGGTTCAAGTGAATCGAGGTTGCCGCCCATATGTCTCGAAGCGATAGCCGCCATCTTGTAGGCTTCGCAGCGAAAGACGGGATTCAGAAAACTGACCTAAAATCATATTTGGGTGGTACTTTAGTGATGATTCTTTACAGATTCCATTTCAAAAATGATCCTCCCGCTTAAATCGTACAGAATCGTGCGGCGTCACGTCATGCGTTTTTAGCCATAATAGACCTGACAGTCATCGCTTTACCCGCCATCTTGAATGTTTTGGTTTGAATGACGTCAGATTAACATGTGACTGAGCGAACGACACTGATTGGCAGACCTGTTTACCCCCTATTTTAGATTTGTGTACTCATGGGGAAAAAATTGTGTACTTTTCAAAAAAATTGTGTTCTAGTGAACACGCTTCCAAAACTAACTTACCAAAATTTTAGGATTGATGCCATCTTCTATGTTCCAATCTCTCCACTGATGCGACCAGATTTTCAATTCAGAATCAGAAGATAAGACGAAGCTCAGTACATTTTAGTCACAGTATGTTTTACACCAATTGTAATATTTGCACTAAAGATCAGAGGGCAGAGATAGGCTCATTATACCGTTATCAGTCACAGTTTGCTGAACACGAAAAATCAGCCCACTCAGTTAGGAATCAACTTTACATTCAGAATCACAGGGACGGGCAATGCTTATTAACGCGTTCGGTTAACTCAGTCTGTTGGAAGATCTAATTCTCACCTTTGAGCCACAAGTTTCAAGTTAATCAGTTGTGGTTGTAGGTGGTGAAATGAATGTAAGCTTTACATTCAGAATCAGACGGTGGGGCTAGGCTCATATTATTTCACTCTCAGTTTGAGCATTATCCATTATTGTGTTTTGAGTGACCTGTAGTATGCAGAATTGAACTTGGCGAGCTGTGAGTTGGTGTACTTTCTGCCAAGTGCTGGTCCAGGTTTTGCTTTAACTACCATCATGCTGCCAAGTGTCTTGGACGAAAGAGAAGTCCGCTGGTCGGTCTTGTTTTTTTTACGAACGCAAGAGAAAATCCGTTCGCATCCTGCATTGCTGTGAGGAATTGACATGATCCCCAGGCAGACTTTGCCCAAGTTGGCGAACAAAGCCACTCCAGCAGCTTCCTTAATTTCTCCAATTGCACACCACTTCGCATCTATCCTTTGCCTTTCTCGCAATGGCGCTCGATGTCGCCGGTAACACACCCGAGTGCGCAATGGAAAAATCAGTGCAGCAGAAGCCTCTATCCCTGGAATCTTCTTGTATCTGTCCAGAAATATTTGTTCCCTCCTCTTTTTTTTTTCGAAAAAGGCTTTTTTGAGGCAATACAGTCGCTCGTTTGAAGCTTCGACATCTTGCTGGTTGCCAAAATGGCGGTAAAACGAACAAAGAGTTATCGTTCTTTGGCAATGAAGATTGAAAATGTGGATCGAGTTTTTTTTTCTTCGGATTTTGTTGTTGTTGTTGTTGTTGTTGTTGTTGTTGATCGTATTGATTTTCGTCAGTTTTTGCCAACTGACGTACTATTCCTAAAAACTGCGTAGAAAATACGCAAAAAAACGTATGGGTAAACATGTCTGGATTAGGCAGCGGCTAGAAATGTTTCAGCAAAATGTTTCGGGAATAGAGACAGGTTCTATTGCTCGAAATGTGCCGTTTCGCATTTCGTGAAACGGTGAAATATTGGAGAAATGTTTGAAATGCGCTCATTTCGACGAAATGTTCCGTTTCGTGTCTCCGTGTGAGGAAGCCTTTAGGCCAGGGGTGGTGTGTAGGGGGGGGGGGGCGGGGGGGGGGGGGGGGGGGGAGAGAGAGGAGCAAATCAGTTGTCCTCGGCGGGCACACGACGGCTGCAGTGGGCCCGCGCACAGCCGTGCGCGGGCCCACTGTAGCCGTCGTGTGCCCGAGGATCTTTTCTCACCGAGGTCACGGTGGGGAGGGGAGGAGAAGGGGACGAGTGACAGGACATTATTGAAGGGGTGATGCAAGCCTGATAACTACGACGAGACTTTAACTCAGTGTTGCCGGCTTGTGTTGCAGTGGGCAGTTTCTGTGAGAAGGAGAAGTACAGATGTCCCAACGGCACGTGCATACCGAAGTCCGCTGTCAGAGACGGGAAGCCGGACTGTATCGACGGACTGTATGACGAAAGTAAGTCACGTCACTCATGTTACATCACACAGATGACGTCATAATTGTGAAACGGTTGTTATTTGTTTGTTTATTGATTTGGTTTAATGTGTGGGTAAATTTGTTATTAGTTGGTTGACTGATTGATTGATCAATTAATTTGTTGACTGACTGATTGCTTGCTTGCCTGATTGATTGATTGATTGATTGACTGATTGATTGATTGATTGATGGAGTGTGTGAGTGAGTGAGTGAGTGAAACTGAACCTGTCTCTGCAAACAAAGTAATAACTGAATGACTGATTGATTGACTAATTGACTGATTGATTGATTGATTGATTGATTGATTGATTGGTTGATTGGTTCTGTACCCGTCTCTTCAAACCAGGTGGCCCACTGTGTGCCGAGAGTGAGCTACCGTGCGCTACAAACGGCACGTGCATACCACGTTACAAAGTGTCAGACGGCGTGAATGACTGCGGTGACAACTCGGACGAAGGTAGGTCTTTTTCATGTGTGTGTGCTTGCCTGTGATTTTAGACCTTACGGCTCCAAGCTGTAAGGTCTGAAATCACAGACCAGCACATACAATTATTATACCATGAAGTCTATGTATATACAGACCAGCACATACAATTATTATACCATGAAGTATAGAATAAAATAGAATAGAATAAAAGTTGTTAACAATAGAATAGAATAGAATACATAGAATAGAATGGAATAGAATGCATATGTGTTAACAGTGTCATATTTATCATAATCATGTCCTCAGTGAAGTACCCATGTCCTCCCGGAGAGTTCACGTGCAACCGGTCCCAGCAGTGTATCCCGCTATCAGCAGTGGGTGACGGTGTGTACGACTGTGGACCAGAGGACAGGAGTGACGAAGGTTAGTAATTTGCGTAGTTGCACGTCACGTGACTGTGTATAAGTCACGTGTTATGATGTTTCTAGGACGTAAAAATCTCCGCACACGCCGAAATGAAATATAAAAACTATTTTTTCCCCCCATTTTTCTCTATTTCAACCGTTTCTGCGAAATTTGAGGATAAAGCCTGGCTCTATTCCTGTAGCATTTCGCATTTCTAAGGGGCTCAGCTCACGCTGACAGATTTTACCACCTGACACATCGGCTTCGTGGCACATATTTCAATGTACACGCAATGTGTTGTAACTGCCATTACCATATATGGAACAGCCTGCTCTCACGCACGCTGTTGAAATATTTGGAGCTGCGGGAGTCCCATATGCATGGGAACTCAGTCTCGGACAAGGTTGATCAATTTACTCACTGGAGACGTGCCGCATACGGATACGTGGCTATTCGCAGCATTTTCGCATGCAGCACGTCTCCAGTGAATGAACAGTCTCAAAGCCATCGTTTAGCTTCTCCGCCAGTTTTTCCGGCTCGGAAGGTGACGAAATGGGAAGTGACGCAAAGACACCGCTGATTGGCTGAGAGGCGGCAACATTGCTTTAGCCTTGCGGGCTACCACAAGAAAATAGGCTTGGATTGAATCGGGTGGCAAGGTGTGCCCGCAAGGCTAGAGCAATGTTGCCGCCTACCACAAGAAAATAGACTTGGATTGTATCGGGTGGCAAGTTGTGGCGGCAATATTCCTGGCGCAAAATTGCGCCCGGCAATAGGTTTTTGTGGTAGTGTGTGCCCAGCCTCTAACCGCGGCCCAATCGGCAGCGTGATTTCTTTCACGTGATTATCTGACTTTGTCAAGATGGCTTCCAAACTTAGGATGTCCGACTGCAGGAGTAGCAACTTTCAGTTGTTGAGCTGTTTCGCTAATTTTCTTGTATGTGAGACACGCGGAACAGCCAATACTATACTGACGAGAAAAAGAAGTGTGACATTTTAGAATAGTCACCGGAAATACTTTCGTGTTTCCAATGATTCCAAAAATGTTGCATTTCCTTTGCTGGTCAGTATGCGACAGAAACGTACTAAACGAGGCAGTTTTGTCAATAGCCCGTGCAATGGATGTGACAGGTGAGACTTTCCTTACATGCAGAGACGGGTGGGCTTGCAACGAAATGTTTTTAGTGTGCTTCTGCGTGTGCGGAGGAAGCGTTTCGATGCCATGAAAATGTAGAGGAAACATTTCGTTTCTTCCGTTTTGCAATGCTACGTGTGCGGAGGCCTTAACAGTAGGCTGATTTTGTATTTATTAATTTTGGTTTTTTGTTCAAAAAGAAAAGATTACGCAAGAGCAGACTTGCAGTTCTAAAATGTACACAATCTTGAGGTCGGTCATGCAGTTTTGAGTGAGAAGGTTTGACTTTAGTGACAGTCTGTTTTTGCAAAAAAAAAAAAATCCTGTCAAAATCAGAAACACGCTCAGAAAGGACAAATAAAACAATTTACATTGCTTTTGTACTTTTCAAGCGTGTTTCTGTCTTTGTCGGGCATTCAAAAACAAATATTTTACACGTTTGGCAGCCGTCAAACACCTTACAGTTCTGATCTGGATTCACCCCTTAACTGCTGGGGCAAGGCGAATGCTACCCATCTGCAAGAGACATAAATCCTCATGAGCCCCCGCATTCGCGGGGGCTCATGAGGATTTATGTCTCTTGCTAGTCCCGTGTTCTCTGTGCCCACGTCTGGTCCCATTTACATTTGTGTTCTTCACGCGAATGTCGGTCAGTGTGCGGTGATTTCAGACGGCAAATCCGGCTCCACTGACAGTGAAGGGGGTTTAAGTATGTATGGCATCACACGGGAGACGATTTTCACGTCTTTCATTAATGTGCAGACCGTGGTTTTAGGAACCCAGCACACCTCCGGACGTGATGCAAGAAACGTTTTATTTCTCATTCTTCGAGACACTTAGATGTACTCCGTTATGTCACGTCAGGATTTTATTTAATTAACTCATTCTACCCCAACACCGAAATCCCCAAAGTTCACCGTCGTCCTCTGAAGACTGCATTGCAGTGCAGGACACAGATCGACCATGATAGTTCAGTCAAGGGAGATGCCAGAATAGCTTGGCGCCCATAGGCGCCAAGCTATTCTAGCCGCATCACCCTTGAACTATCATGGTCCATCCTTATCTTGCTGTGGTGTGTCTGGGGTAGAATGAGTTAAATTTCAACCATTTCTTCTCAGTGCCAATTACCGCCACCTTTGTGATATCGTCGACTTCAGTTTATGTCACAAAGACTCCAAACTCTGCCATTTCAAATTCCAACAGAGTCGACCTTGATCTGTGATTTTGGACTTAAAGCGTAAGGTCCAAAATCACACTGATCAGCTGACGTTTATCTCAACGTATGTGTTTACAGTCGACTCATCAGTCCTCATGTCTGTCTCAATCATTCTGCTTTGGTACCGGTCTCAGGCCACTTTACAAATTTCAAATACAAGCGATCAAAAATCTCTGTAACTTCAGTAGCTGACTGGCCCTTCGTTTGTCTTGTACTGTGTTTGTCTTAAATGGCGTAAATCCGTGTCTGTTTCGTGAGTTTGTGTGTGTTGGGTTTCAGGCGCGGCGCTTTGAGTCGATTTCCCCAAAACTGAGAAAAAGCGCCTATATAATAACGGTATTATTATTATTATTATTATTATTATTATTCTGTTTCTCCCCCCACTGCAGAGTTGGTGCTGGGCGCCGTCTGCCACGTGGGCAGCGGGTGCTGCAGATGCGAGAGTCACGTGACAGAGTCGGAGTGTCGGGAAGGACGTTGCCAGTGCATCTTGGGATACATGGGCATTGGCTCATATCAGTGTGTAAAACGTAGGTACAGCTCAGTTTCGCCGTTTTGTAGGATTTGCATGTCATAGCTGGTTTGGTAATTAGTTGGCTTTGCATGGCTTAATTCACCGCGGAGGGAATTTATGTTTCTTTGCATGCTAAATGAATATGCAATAAACGGACTAATATGTTGTTCATCGGCGGATTTGCGTCGTTGACGAAGGGTTATTATTTATTTATTTATTTATTTATTTATTTATTTATTTTTTTTTTGGGGGGGGGGGAGGGAGAGGGGAGTGGGATTGGTGGGAGGGCGAGGGGGGGGGGGGGGATCCCCAGACAAACAATTCCGAGTTTAAAATGCGGTTACAAAGTCTCTTTTTGGGGAGTTTGGAACCCCGGGCCCCTCCCATTGTTTGATATTTCGGCGAGTGGTGCGAGACCTGACATACAACCTTAAATCTCTCCCCCCCCCCCCACTCCCCCGCACCCAGCCACCCTTACGTTGTTTGATATTTCGGCGAGTGATGATAGTTTTGACTCACGCTTTTTCTAATTTCCTCACACCCGCTCTCCCCCCATCAGACTGCACTGAGGTCAGTCCCAAACAAAAAGTTGCCCCCCTCTCCTCGAGGTAACTGATCCGCCCCTGATGTTTGACCATGATAGCTCATAATGTGTGCCTACGCCCGGCGAGGTGCAGTTCATCATGGTTTGGCCGGGAAGTGCAGTGCATGCATATTAGTGTCAAGCTAATCAAACGCTTCTATTAGTAGAAAAAATAAGCATTTGGGAGAAAACGACTGAACAAAAATGTTTCTTTTGCTTTTTATTAACTCTCTTTATTTCGTAATCGTCCGTCTGTTTATATAACCACACCATAGCACGCACGCTGGAAACATTCACACCCCAACAGACACACACAATGTAGACTCAATGTTAACTGCAAGAGGCATAGATTCTCATGAGCCCCTGCGTATGCAGGGGCTCACGAGAATCTATGCCTCTTGCGGTTAATGTTCGGCCGCATTTACTTCAATGTCTGCTTCTCGAAAGTAGAAAGCGATCGAGGTGAAGTCAATATCTGAACAGACAGATGGCCATAGCGATAACGGATTATGGCAAACATGGCGCAGAACAGACGGAAAGAGAACGCAACTCTATCCCACAGGGCGTTACAGACCGGGAGTTGTGCCCCATGGCTTGGCGGCACGTGACTTGTTGATATCAAAATGGCCGCAAGATACGGTCAGCGCTGGCTTCAATTCCCAAGACTTTTCCCTTTCTTAGGACCAGCGATGCCACGAGTAAATTTAAGCGATTGACTTTTGGAACAAGCACAAGAAAAAATTATGTATTGATTCCCTTGAAACCCCAAGGCACGTGTTGCAGACGTAAAACTGAAGTGTCTGCCTCAATCGAGATTTTTGTTCCATAGCCGCAAACGGCTCAACAAAGCAGCGACGAAGTAAGTTACGGAGTTTATCCATCCCGCTAACAAGAGACATAGATTCTCATGAGCCCCTGCTGCCGCAGGGGCTCATGAGAGTCTATGCCTCTTGCAGATGGAAGGACATGGCTAAGGATGGACTGTAGCCGCAGGTGCTCGTGAGAATTGATACGTCTCGTGGATTGTTAGGGCCGGGGCGCGAGATAGGGCACGTGAAATTGGTCCGCTAGGAAAACTATCATGGAACATGGCATTTGGGGAGAAAAAACACACGCACAATGACAAGATTGTTTGGGAAGTTGCAGGGTGCTGTTTTCATCCTCCAAGCCCAATCGCTCTGCCCCCCCCCCCCCTTTCTCTCCCCCTACCGCATACCCCTTCCTCCGCCGTTGGCTACTCCGCCACCTCCCATGATAAGGCAGCTACGAGATACCAAGGCGAAACAAGCGAGAATTGGCCCCAATAGAAAGGCGTTGATAATCCTGACATTTACAGGAGATAAGAAGAGGCGCAAGGTGTTCATTGTTTGATTGGCCGACTACCGAATATCAGTAGCCTCACGCCTTACTCCGTCATAAACCCAAATCAGCCCTGACACACCACAACAAGGTAGAGGTCGATCAGGATAGTTTTAGGGTAGTGCCAGAATAGCTTGGTGACTACAGGCGCCAAGCTATCCTTGCAGGATCTCCCACTTACAGTAACGTGTAGTTTTCGCAGGACAACTCCCGATTTAGGATAGTCACTGGAGTTCAGTTTTAGTTAACTCAATCTGCCCGCGACACGACACCACAGCAAGACTGATATGGCTCGAGCATGATAGTTCAAGGATGGTGGCAGAATAGCTTGGCGCCTATAGGCGCCAAGCTATTCAGTCTGCCACCACCCTTGAACTATCATGGTCGATCTGTCTCATGAAAGGTAATGCAGTCCTCACAGGATAACTCCAAAATGTGGGGAATTCATACCTCGGGCACAGTGAGTTAACTGCAGCATTGTTTCGGAAGGGATGGATGGATTATTGTGTGGGTGGCTGGCTGGCTGGTTAGGCGGATGGATGGATTGGTGGGGTGGGTAGGTCGATGGGTGGATGGATGAATGGATGGATGGATGGATTATTTATTGGGTGGCTGTGGGTGGATGGATGGACGGATAAATGGGTTATTATTGATGGGTTGGTGCATAGACGGTTGGATGGATGGGTGGATGGATGGATAGCTGGATGATTGGATGGTCGGATAGATAGATGGCTGGCTGGCTTTTTGGATGAACGGATCGATGGATGCATGAATGGATGAATGAGTGAATTAACCCCTTCACCGCCAGTGGACACAACTCGATGATTTGGAAGCAGAGCAAATCCAATATTTAATAATCCCTTCAATCCAAGAAACACGTATATAAATAAGGTCAGCAAGAGGCAAAGAACCTCATAAGCCCCCTCAGATGCGGTGGGAGTTAGTGCACCTGCGGTAAGTTAGTGCACCTGCGGTAAGTTAGTGCACCTGCGGTAAGTTTGTGCATCTGCGGTAAGTTAGTACACCTGCGGTAAGTTAGTACATCTGCGGCGGGGGCTCATGAGGTTCTTTGCCTCTTGGAGCTGGATGATATTAGCATTTTTCCGACATTGACAGTAGACTAACAATATCACCAAGGTCCGAGAGCGCTGAAGGCGTATCAGCATGCCTGAAAATTTGAGCGGACTGAAGCACGGCAAAGAGACTCGAGCGCAAACTGACCAAAATTCACAAACAACGTACTAGTACTCTCGGCTGCTATACGCGTGCGCACTGTCCCCTGTTGTAGATGGTAGTCCACTCAGTTCCACAGCGTACAGCCACGCGGCCCTAAAGTATTGCAATATTGGATAACCCAGAAGACCCTAGTTAGTGTCCCCATCGCCTTGCGCATTGCGTGATATGCAAGTCAGTAGGGGCTGCGTGTGGATATTGCAGGTGTCCAGTCACAGCGACTACCTAGCTGTCATGGCATAGAGTTACATCCTTAGCGCACGTACTTTACATCTCAAGTTCTCCGTGCAAGTGTGATATAAACAGCAATTTTATCTATGATAAAATTCTACGTGTTTCGTCATAACAGCACTGCACATATTCAGTTGACAGCGTGAAATTGAAAGAAAGATGTGCTGCTTTTCTGTTGCTCTCCGCACCGTCTGATGTGAAGGAATGTGAACCCAAAGACAGCTAGGGAACATGTAACATTGCATTTCGCACCCATTATATCTTCTCCCCCTTCTTTTCAAGTGGATTTGACAGCAGTTGGCAAGTGACAACACCTCTTGTTTTGATGCAGGATAACGACTCCATCACCACGCAGCATCAGTGTACCAACTCTGTAAGCAAAACGTTTCTTGGTCGACGTCCGGGCATTGTTGGCCCGAGCACGGCTTTTCCCAAGCCAACTGTGGCCGATGTTGATCAAGAACCTATTTTACAGGAGTCTACCGTCGGCTACATATAAGTAATAGATAATAGAGTATGAGGATCCAGCGGCGGATCTAAGGAATGTGTGTGTATGTGTGTGTGTGTGTGTGTGTGTGTGTGTGTGTGTGTGTGTGTGTGTGTGTGTGAGGGGGGAGGGGAGGCCAAGGAGGGTGGGTGGGGGTAGGGGCTTAATACAGCTCTTCTGGAAAAAAATAGCAGCGAAATAAACAAACAACAAACAAACTAAGTAGCAGTAAAACAAGCAAACAAACAAACAAATACACAGACAAACACAAACGAACGAACGAACCAAACAACCAAAACCCAAGCAAACAAACCAACAAAACAGACAAACAAACAAGCACACACTAACGAATAAACGAACAAACGAAACAACCAAACAACCAACCAACCAACCAACAAAAAGCCAAGCGAGACAAACCAACCAACCAACCAACAAATAAACAACCAAGCAAACAACAAACAAACCAACAAACAACAAAGAAAGAAAAAAGAGAAAAGAAACAACCAACCAAACAAACAAAAAACACCCAAAAAAAAACCCCACAAACAAACAAAAAACACCCAAAAAACCCACAAACAAACAAGCGAAAGAACGAACGAAAGAAACAAAGATAGCCATAGTGTACGGCACAGTAAGAATCGAGTAACCAAAGTATCACAAAGCAAAGCGCCATCGCTTTCTGAGCCGCGCTTCATCTCTTTGACTCTGCGTCATTAAATGTCCAAGACAAAGACTTGGATTTCCCGCACCCCCCCCCCCCCCCACACTCCCCCCATTCCCACCCCCTACCTCCCTCTTCCAGGTAGCTGATCCGCCTCTGGGGACTACATTTCTTGTAGATGATTATTACCTTAACGCTTTCACTGGGTGACTGAATATTAGCGTTGCATAGTTTTGAGTCATGTAGATTGCCGCAGTCGCCGTGCAGTATTTTCCCATTAGTTCGGATTTCTATCAGCAGCCCAGAATAAGCAGACTAGTTGTTTAGCTACACACGCCTGTCATGCTTAGCGGTGTTTTTGCCCCCCTCCCATCCCGTTCCAAAACAATCTTATGGTAACCTTCTCGTGCACGCAGCCGCCGGTACTGTAAACAGTATAGTACCGTCACACACGCATTGTAAACAGTACCATCACACACACATTGCAAACAATACCGTCACACACATTGTAAACAGTACCATCACACACGCACGCGCGCGCACACACACACACACACACACACACACACACACACACACACACACACACACACACACACACACACATTGTAAACAGTACCGTCACACACACACACACACACACACACACACACACATTGTAAACAACACACACACACACACATACACACACACGCGCGCGCGCGCACACGCACGCACGCATGCACATATACACACATTGTAAATAGTACCATCACGCACACATTGTAAACAATACCGACACACACACACGTTGTAAACAGTACACACACACACTCACACACATACACACACACACACACACACACACACACACACACACACACATCACACACACACACACACACACACACACACACACACACACACACACACACACACACACTGTATACAGTACCATCACTCTCACACTGTAAACAGTACCATCACTCACACATTGTAAACAGTACAATCACTCACTCACACACTGTAAACAGTACCATTACTCACACACTGTAAACAGTACCATTACCCACACACTGTAAACAGTACCATCACTTCCACACTGTAAACAGTACCATCACTCACGCACTGTAAACATGGCTGCATAGGCAAGGGGGTAAGTGACCTCGGCTTTGTCTGCAAACCACACAAATAGATGGGCTTTTTCAGTGCCTTCAGGAGGCGTGACTTATCATTGACCCCTGCAAGTAGCGAGCACATGTTGCTCTTAGTTTGCTGATAGTTGTGTGCTCTCTCAGGAGACGGTCAGAACATCATAAAAGTTATAGTCACATTTACGCACTCAGCCCAAAATAATTATGCTTGAAGAAAAGATGTATCGACCAAGCTAGTTCAAGAGTGGTGTCAGAATAGCTTGGCGCCTCCAGAAGAGTGGTGCCAGAATAGCTTGGCGCCTCCAGAAGAGTGGTGCCAGAATAGCTTGGCGCCTCCAGAAGAGTGGTGCCAGAATAGCTTGGCGCCTCCAGAAGAGTGGTGCCAGAATAGCTCTTGGCGCCTCCTGGCACCACTCAGTCTTGGGCTAGGCTTGGTCGATCTTTTTTCATCACATGACAACTCCCAGATTTGTGAATTTCGAACCTAGGGCTTATATGTGTTTACCCGTTAGCTGTCTGAAGCGCTTTTTTTTGTCGCTGTGGTTCCTGCGGGAATTCTTGCGGGGAATGACCGCTGCGCGAAACAACGCCGCCGGCGACCTAAGGGTTAAAACTCGTTGTGTGCAAGAAGCGCCAGTTCTCATTTATAATTGTAGCACTGCGCCTCTGAACTGACGTGTCTTGCAGCTGGAGGGCTCGGCGTAGAGATTGTACGAGCAAAAAACTAGCGGCAAAAATGAGGGATGCACAGCGAATAACAGCATAAAGCAAACAAGCAAAGTGACGGTTAGGTAACTGGGCACTGATAATTACCGAAAAAAAAAGAAAAAAAAAAAAAGGTAGACGAATTAGCTCTTTTTGCGCCATGGGCGCATTTCCCGAATTTTGGAAGTGTTACTTAACTCATTCTACCCCAGACACACCACAGGAAGATAAGGATCGACCATGATAGTTCAAGGGTGATGCCAGAATAGCTTGGCGCCTATGGGCGCCAAGCTATTCTGGCATCACCCTTGAACTATCATGGTCGATCTGTGTCATGCACTGCAATGCAGTCTTCCGACGACAACAGCAAAATTTAAGGATTTCGGTGTTGGGGTAGAATGAGTTAATGACTATGTACCAGTTGCTGGAGGAGGATTGCCCGTGATAATTCAAAGGTAGTGCCAGATTAGCTTGGCGTCTTCAGGCGCCAAGCTAATCTGGCACTACGGGCCCTTGAATTATCATGGTCAAGCAATCTCCTGCTGTTGGCGCTAAAAGGGTTAGGAAAAAAAACCCGCACTTGTCGGCGAACTGCTTGTTTGAGAAACAAGCGCGGGAATGAGTTTGCGAGTTTGTTTTTACTCTGTAAGTGACGCGTCTCTCTTCAGACGTAAGGAACTGCTGACAACGGTCAACAAACCATTTCGTCAGATAGTTGACAGTAAGACTGATTGAGACCGGAACGCGAAATAACAGGAGAATGTTAACTCCTCCAGCGAAAGTGGACGCAGCCAGTGTTTTTGATTTTTTTTTTTTTTTGTTGTTGTTTTGTTGGTCATTTGAAGAGCGGCCGCAGCAGTGCAAGAAACACGGGTACAAAGTAGTTTCAGCAAGAGACACAGCTCCTCATGACTGAGCCCCCGCAACAGCGGTGGGCTCTTGAAGGTCTATTCCTCTTACAGCTGGTTGATATTAACATTCTTTTTCTTCTTCTCACAAACCAGATAGGTGAGGCTAGCGCTGGCAGAATTGTATACAGACGAAGGGGAATTACTCAGCGCTGGACAGACAAACAGTTAGATCCCCTGCCCCCGCCCGCCTATCAGGCACCCAATCGCCAGCCCACCTTCGTGTTTGTGTATGTATGTTTCTCCTGCTTACTTCCTAAGTTCCGGAGAAAGACATGGGTTATAAGCGAGACCTGATGCATCCTTTTTTTGAGAATGTAGATGAGCGTCTTGCTCTATACTTGTGTATTTCTCTGTGGGCTGGCGATTGGGTGCCTGATAGGCGGGGGCAGGGGATCTAACTGTTTGTCTGTCCAGCGATGAGTAAATCTCCTTGGTCTGTACACATTTTTTCTTTTCGGCAGTCAAGGAGTTACAGTTTGAACGTTTGCAAGGGCTTAACGTATATTGTCAACTACGAAGGCGATTTTAAAGACGGGGCACCAACGCAGCAATAACAGGACTCTCTCACCCTGCGTACGCTTTAAAGTTTAACTGATTCGCGGCCAGCCGTATCCGGATGCGCGGCTTATGCCGCGCATCCGGATGCGGCTTTCCGCGAATGAGTTAACCCCTTCCCTGCCACTGGAAGCAAATTTTACTTCTATAATATTTTTTTTCTTTCCAAGACCAGAACTCTCAAACGTTCAAGGAGCATGGACACACATTGGTCTCAGCAAGAGACATAGATCCTCCTGAGCCCCTGCGACTGCGGGGGCTCATGAGGATCTATGTCTCTTGCCGTTTCAAGTGAAAGTGAAAGGGTTAATCCCGGATGTGTTTTGGTCTGTAATATTGCTCCTTCCGTCTCCCTAGCCGCTACTGACTGTGCTTGCTACTGTCGCATGGCACAAAGTCATCACTCAGTGTAACATTTTGTGTGGCAGAGCGTGGATTACCAGCGACACGAACGAAATACATTCGTCTATCTTGTATCTCGTGTTTGGGAGGTCTGAACTGCTTGTACCCCTCTTTATTTGTTTCTTTTCCTCACTCGTCCTTGTTGGCCCGTGTTTTCGGTCGTTGTTATCGTTCACATCGGCGCACAAAACATTGTCGTTTGGAGCAGCTTTTGTTTGCAGACTTGCAGCGCCAGTTCTGTATCCGTTTCGCCTCAAGAGCTGAACAGCTAACATTTCTTTCAGATCGTCTGGTTCAAGTGCAAATGGCGGGAGATGGCTCTCGATTCACACGGGTTGTCTCTCTTGATTCCCTACCGCGGCGGTACCGAATCGAGGCCGGAGACGCTAACCAGTGTGAGGTCGGCCATGATAGCGCCAGGAAAGTGCTGTACCTGAAGAATGTGAGCCAACGAACCAGTTCACATTTTAAGCCCTTCTCAGCCAGAGGGCGTACATCGTGTTCCTTGAAATCCGCCGTTGTTAATCAAATGACAAACAGTCTCAGCCGTTCAGGGTGCGTCATACAAAGTGCCGTTTCAGCAAGAGGTATAGATCCTCATGAGCCCCCGCAACTGCGGGGGCTCATGAGGATCTATACCTCTTGCAGTTGGGTAGTGTTCTACTTTCTCTGCAGTGAACTGGTTAAACTGTTTGCTGAAGCACTGCAATGTGGAGAGGCTGATCGACTGACCGCGTTAGCGGCTTAGGTGCAGTGTGCGCCGATTAGCGTGTCGCTTTTCCAGAAGCCAAACTAACCGGGCAGCACCGCCTTGATCACTTCAGACCGCAAATACCGGTCGACTCAGCCTTCCACTGTTTGGAGAATCCGGAATAGCCCAGGTTGTTAAGCGTCGGAGCGAAAGAGAGCGAAGGGAATCGCCGGGTCGTGGGTTCGAGTCCCCGTCCCGGCCCCGGTAGCTGGACTCGCAATCCAGGGGAAAAAGACGGGCTCGTTCAATAGCACGTCCGCTGAAAGGTCCTGGTAGATCAAAGCGGCACAGTTCACCAGCGCGCCTAAAGTGATCAGTGTTCAGGTCGTACTCCATAGGCAATAGCTGTCCCTCCATAACCCGCCCATTAGGGCCGTCCATTATTGCTCCGGCGCCGTGAACTTTTTACCCCAGACAGAACTTCGTATGGAGTAAAAAAAAAAATGAAAAGAAAAGGGGAGACTGCCAGTGCTAGTAGTTTAGGAAGATTACAAAGTAAAGTAGGTAAAAGCACTGTCAGGGGAGAGAAGTGTGCATGATCGACCAGTGATCCCCCTTTGGGGACCTAGATTGAAATTTCTATGCACCGAGTGGCTGGAACAGTGGGATATGTGATACGCCTCCCTTAGCTTAGGGGGGGGGGGGGTGCTTCCATATGCATTGCTTCCAGTCACTTTCTTAGCGCACCCCCTCTTCCCTACCTTTTTTTTTTCTTCTGTTGTTTTGACCACAGTAGATCTATGATCACTGGTCGATCATGCACACTTCTCTCCCCTGACAGTGCTTTTACCTACTTTACTTTGTAATCTTCGTATGGAGTATATGCATGATATCTTCATCAGTAATACATTAACCCGTTCAGTGCCGAGATTTTGTGAACACCACCCAACTGCAAGAGGTATAGATCCTCATGAGCCCCCGCAGTTGCGGGGGCTCATGAGGATCTATACCTCTTCCTGACACCCACTTTGAATCCACGTTCCTGAGACGGCTAGAGCTTGTTGGTGCGAAATTGACGAAGTCTGCAGGAGCACAGTTTCCGTCATCGGGCACTGAACTGATGCGAAATTGACGAAGTCTGCAGGAGCACAGTTTCCGTCATCGGGCACTGAACTGATGCGAAATTGACGAAGTCTGTAGGAGCACAGTTTCCGTCATCGGGCACTGAACTGATGCGAAATTGACGAAGTCTGCAGGAGCACAGTTTCCGTCATCGGGCACTGAACGCGTGGATTGAATTCCAAACTTTAAAAAAAAAAGTCCACTATTTGCACTGGAAGTGTAATATTTTTTTTTCTTCGGTTCTGTAATCTGCTGAAAACCTTCCAGTTCCATGCTATTCAGGCACTATCGTTAAGCAATGTCTGTCGATACCATATTCAGTTCCGTTTGCACGTACGGCTGAGAAGATTTCTATAAACTTAGTGCGCGTGTTTTTCTGGCCCCCGTGAGTGATTTTCTTTTATGGCTGCTGACTTCGCTATCGCCAGAGTGCTTACTTTTGGGTTTGGGTTCTTTCAAGTCTGGATGACAAACTGTAGCAGGTTGACCTCGACCGTGATAGTTCAAGGGTAGTGCCTGATTAGCTTGGCGCCTTAAAGGCGCCAAGCTAATCAGGCACTACCCTTGGGCTATAGTGGTTGATGTGTATCATGATTGTGCACTGTGTATCATGCGTCCATTAAAGTCTTTTGTCTATATAGATAATATAGATAAAATACTTATCCTTACACGTGATATGGAACGCGCGATTTTTAGCTGAGATTTTTGTGTGAGTGTTTTGCGTTGAAAGTTGAAAGGCAGTGCCTAATTAACTTTGCGCCTATCCAGAAATGCTGAACGGGCGATTGCACAGCTAAGAACTTTTTCTTTGGATGTGAAAGGGCAGGGCAGTGTTTTGATGGCGATCTGAGCTTGGTACTAATTGCTACTGTTAAGTGGATTTTTTGTTATTTGTTTCGCCGTATTTTTGTTTGGTTAACTGGCACCATGGCACCATGCTTGTGGTACTTTAAGTAGGTGAAGTAGTACAAAAATACACGCAGCAAAATAGAGGTGCCAGAGTTCTCTCTGTCTGCCTGCCTGTCCGAACACCGCAAGAGCCCCTTGTGTTGTTTGAGTATAGTGAACGTCAGTAGTTTTAGCAAGGACATACGGGAAGACAGGCCTCATATCTATCTCATTGCCAGATAAATACAGGTTTGATCAGTGAGTGAGTGAGTGAGTTAGTCTCTCTCTCTCTCTCTCTCTCTCTCTCTCTCTCTCTCTCTCTCTCTCCCCCTTCCCGCCGTGAGATGGCCTTAGTTGCCTGCTCGGCGTTAAACCCAAATAACTAACTAACTAACTCTCTCTCTCTCTCTCTCCATCATTTGAAGTACTATCCGTCACAGATGACCGTCACAGAATTTTCAACCAGCAGCAAGTCTTTGTCCTTTGGACGCCATTAAATCCAGACCCCCAACGCTTTGGTACCGGTCTCAGGCCACTTTACAAATTTCAAATACAAGTGATCAAAAATCTCTGTAACTTCAGTAGCTGACTGGCCCTTCGTTTGTCTTGTACTGTGTTTGTACTGTGCTTGTCTTAAATGGCGTAAATCCGTGTCTGTTTCGTGAGTGTGTGTGTGTTGGGTTTCAGGCGCGGCGCTTTGAGTCGATTTCCCCAAAATTGAGAAAAAGCGCCTATATAATAACGGTATTATTATTATTATTATTACAATCCATATAATGCCGTGGTCTCAACGTTTTGTTGCAGGCAAATATTTGTTGTCTTGTGTGTGTATGTGTGTGTGTGTGTGTGTGTGTGTGTGCGTGCGTGCGTGCGTGCGTGTATGCGCGTGCTAGTGTGTGCGTGCGTGCATTTTTGCGTGCGTGTATGTTTTAATGTCTTTGCGCTCTCGTATGTCTGTCTATGAGCGAAGCTCCGTGGTTTTTCTAGAGGGTGTTACTGTAAGCAAGCGCACGCTTTGCACTGAAAGATTGCACCCCACTGTTGCAATTGGCCGTCTGGCGCATACAGTCAATCTGCAAATGCTTGTTTTTAATGCCTTTTGGAGCCAGCTGTTTTCTCTTGCGTCATTCTATCCCATTTGAGCCATTCGCTCCATCACCACCCCGCTATTTCGCCTTCAGCAAGACGCACAGATCATCATGAGCCCTCGCAGACTGCGAGGGCTCATGAGGATCTATGCCTCTTGGTCAACTACGTGTGCATTTTTTTTTCTGAGCAGGCTGGTGTTGAAATCACGTTTGTTTCTCTAACAATGGGCTCGCCTTTACAACACTTCGAATCTTCAATTACGCCGACCCCCCCCCCCCCTCTCCCCCCGACTCCCCCCCCCCCGACCCCCTCTCCCTCCCCGTAAGCAAAAGGTCATCGGGCCGACGTCGGCCCGATCACGTTTGCTTTCTGGATTCTCTCTCTCTCTCCCCCCCCCCTTCCCCCGATCACCTCCAACCCCACCCTTCATAACATCGTGTAGAATGAACACCCTCTAACCTCCTTCATCTGCAAGAGACAGGTGTACAGAAGGATACAGCAAAAAGATACAGATCCTTATGTGATTGTGCATGTATAGGTGTCTTTTTTTGAAGGGCATGAAAGATAATTTGGGCTTTGGTCTGTGATTTTCACCGTACTGCTCTAGGCGGTATGGTACAGTAGCAGAGAACAGGACAGATAGCGTCTCTTAACAGGAAGCTTCTTAGTACCGCAAGAGGCAGAAAAAGGCATAGATTGTCCTGAGCCACGCAGCTGGCGAGGAACCATGAGGGTCTATGCCTCTTCAAAGATTGAAAGTGTGCACTGCATGACGTACCACCTTCTAGATTCCTCGCTCGACTTTCCTGTTTGTCTTTGTCTCTGACTTCTGCGCCGTTATTAAACGTAGCGATTTCGCATTATGCGTTGTAACATAGAAAGCCAACAAGGTCTTTCGAAGTTTGAACAAGAATAGGATTTATGGGTTGAAAACGTTGTCTTTTATTGCGTCAGGTTCCATTTGTTCGACTTCTGACGCGTCCTAGACAAGGATACTGAGACATGATAGTATAGAGAGCAGTTGTGCCGGCCCGGCAAGGAGAGGAGAAGCCATCCGGAAGACGTACCAAATCTTACCACCCAGACATAGTGGAAAGTGTGTGCTGGTCTGCGATTTTGGACCTTACGGCTTTTAGCCGTAAGGTCCAAAATCACACACTAGCACACACAAGCTATTAAGTTGCAGTGTGTACTATTGCTCTCCGACGCGGCTGTGGATTGTACGGCCCGAATTCAAAGGCTGATTCACGATTTGAAGTTAGAAAATTCCGATAGCAAGTTCCGACTCAACTGTGGAAACCTTTCGGTATTTTCACAAAATACAGGTAAGTACGGTATTAAAATTGACTACTGCGTCACCCCAAAAAGTAAGCCAAATATGAAATTTAAATTTTCAGGGACGCTCGGAGACAAGTGTAGAAAGGATATCGACTGTTCCGCGTCCATTCCTGGCAGCGTGTGTCATGGCCCTAACTTGACCTGTCAATGCCCTTCTGGGGCTTTGTCTTCTGATGCTTTGACAGGATGCCAGTTGAGTAAGTATTTTATCTAGACCTGTATCGCCTTACCCCTGGGGCTGTCGGTAGCGCTACATGTCGAGGTGATTTTTGTAGGAATCACCTCGACAAAAAGCGCTACCAACAGCCAAAGCGCTGGGAATGTAAAATGCAAAAGACGAGATTAATGAATTATTTCTATTTTTGTTCGTGTAATGCATTTTAACTATAACGTTGATACACGTTTCTTGCTTTTCCGTTTTTTTTTTTTTTTTTTTTGTGTGTGTGTGTGTCAATATTTAACACTTCAGTTTTAAGATGATGCAAATGGATTTTTTTGAAATGAGTAATCAAGGCATTCTGACTTTGAAAAAAAATAGCACGAGGACAGGAACACGCTGTGGATGAACAATTTTTTTTGTGTCTTTGTTTATCTACAGCGTGTTTCCTTTTGGTGTTTGTTTCCTTGGATGATCGACTAGTTATGTCTTTAGGAATTAAGTACACCTAATTTGTTTTGAATGCTGTTGTTCTTGTTATAGTTCGTGCACTGTTCTGTGTAAAATCTGCATAATAAATAGGTGCAGGAAAATCAAATAAAATGTTTCACAGTGTTTGCTGATGTTCGTTTGTTTTGTTCTCAAAGTTGGGTGAATAATAATATTACATCTTTGTATTTGTTGTTTTCGGTATTTTATTTCTGGTCTACAAAACGCTTGAAATAATATTTCACTGAATCGGAGGCCGTAAAATGTCAATAAGTTAGCTTTAACTCATTCGCGGCCAGCCGCATGCGGATGCGGCTGGCCGCGAATGACTGAATTAGCCCTTTCAGTGCCGGCTGACGCAGACTGGGATTCTGCAATCTTCGTTGACTCAACACCAATGAATGTCCTAGCTTTCCCAGGAACATGGACTCAACGTGGTGTCAGCAAGAGGCATAGATCCTCATGAGCCCCCGCAACTGCGGGGGCTCATGAGGATCTATACCTCTTGCATTTGGGTGGTGTTCGGATGTTCTCGGCACTGAACAGGTTTATAAACCGTTTGCTTCCAAAACTTGAACTGACCTTTGCAAAGTTTCTCTCATCTTTCAGGCCAAAGCATGAAAGCATGCTCTAGTGTTTGTGTGTGTATGTGTTCTTTCTAAATAACGTTTTTCCTTTCAGCAGAGTAATGTATGAGGTGCTGAGATGTGTCGCATTTGTAGAACGACCAAGCGAAGGTCGGCCGAAGTGTACTTTTGTCAAGAATCTGAATGCCGTGTACAACGCATGGACATTCTAGAATGGATTAATTTCTGAACTTTTCTGTTGATTAAGCCGTTTAATGGGTGATCAAATCATTGCTTATGAGTAGTACTAATTATTTTGTTTAAAATTGTGTTTATTTCTAGGAAAGCTGGGTGATCCTTGCAGCGTGACTTCCGACTGCGCAGACGCAGTACCTGGGAGTGAATGTCAGGACGGCGCTTGCGCATGCCAGAAAGGTTTCTCTTCAAATGTTGGCGCAACTTCCTGTGTTAAGCGTAAGATCATGGATTTTTTTTACACACACTGAATAGTAGAAGTATAACGTAGCATCAAATAGGTCTCGGATCCTGAACCATTCTACGTTGTCAGACTCAACTGGAACCTATGCAAAAGACAGTTAATTAATTAATTAATCGATCGATCGATCGATCGATCCATCCATCGATCCATCCATCGATCCATCCATCCATCCATCCATCCATCCCATCCATCCCATCCCATCCCATCCATCCATCCATCCATCCATCCATCCATCCATCCATCCATCCATCAGCACGAACAAACGAACGATACATGTAAATCTTTGCTAAATCAGATGAGGGAGATTCATCGGTAATGATAAGCACAAGATAGTGCCTGATTAACTCGGCTAACCACTACCCTTTAGCTGTCGCAATCCTGTGACTACAGTAAGTCCAAAAATAACCTCAAGCACAAAGGTTTTTCAATGTCACAATCGCGCAGTGCTCCGCTGATTATGAAAACGGTGTCCACCATCTGCTGCATACAGTACACAATTATTTTTCACCTGTTTGAACATGACTTCAGAATTGCAGGTTTTGCACGTGCGCGCGCGCGCGCGTGTGTGTGTGCGCGCGCGTGTGTGTGTGTGTGTGTGTGTGTGTGTGTGTGTGTGTGTGTGCGTGCGTGCGTGCGAACAAGCATGTATATGTGCACGAGCGTGATTGTGTGTTTACCATAAATTTTCGCTTTAAAGGTCACCTTGGAAGCTCCTGTTCCGATGACCTAGACTGCAGTGCTGCGGTTGCCCATAGCGACTGTACTTCAAGCGTATGCGGATGTGGCCTTGGTTTCTACGCCTCCGACAACAGTTCAGTTTGTATCAGACGTAAGTTGGTTCACTTGGTGAGAACTGAAAATCGACATCAACTAGGTGCCTGATAAGCCTGTAATGAGCAAAAAATACCTAACAAAGAAGGAAACTCGCTTTTAAAAAGACCAGTACAATATAAGTTATTGGTAGCAGGGGTTTGCTCCTTCTCGGCGTGAGGGAGGTCAAAGCAACCGTTGTACTCCGAAGGCCGAAGGCCTGAGGGTACAATGTTTACTTTGACCTCCCGAAGGCAGTGCAGCAAACCACTGCTACCAATAACGTATTGTTTTCATTCCTCCACTATTTTCGTGAAAGACATCAAGCCGAAAACATCTGACCTGAATCATACCAGACACAACTGACGTCAAAATAATAGACATTTATGCATAATAGACTTACGACGTGATATAATATCTTTTGTTTTCCTCCCTACGTCACACAACCAGTCTATTTAGCACAAATAGTACCATGTGATCGTAATACAAAAACTCTTGTAGCGACAAAATTAATGGCGAACTTTTTGTAGCCCTCTGTATGACTCGTTATGATCTCGTTTATGAGTCTTGTTCGACAACATAACAGAAGAAACGCACGAAAGTATTGCTATTTGACATAATACACATCGTCTGCCTCATTATTTACGACGTTAAGAGCCAACTTAAACAATATTTAACCACTAATTACACAGAGCAAATAGCAAAAACCTTCGCCAAATCCATCGTATTGCCATGCACCGAGCATTTTCAAAGTTCGAGAAACCACGGAAGAAAAATAGCCTCAGAGTTATTTTTAACCAACCAGAGACAGCATTCGTTGTAAACAACGCACTGTCGTCTGCTCAGCCGGCAGATTTCAATCAGTATTACCAACATGCCACGATTCCACCAAAGCACCGAGCAACAAATTCAAGAACTAAAACAAAATACACACCCAAAAACACTATAAAATCTAAAAACACAGCGGTGAACACTCTTCGTGAGTACTTCAAAGAAACGAACCAGGATGTAGATTTCGAATTGTTTGAAAACAAAAAACTAAACATCACACGAATTTTTGAAGACTATCTGACATCATGTCAACGCTGTAAAATAAAATCTTACCTTAAAATCCCTTTCAGCACTATTCCTGCTGTCAACAACGAGCGTTGTTTGGTATTCCTTTTTCCAGATATCCAAACGCACATGAGACTTTAGAATAAAACAATGACAATCTGCTGCACACTCGAAGCATCCCCTTCAAAGTCATCTTGAATCTTGAAAAGCACAAGGCGCCATGCTAACGCGCACATGCTGTCACATGGTCAAATGCCGATCACTGATTTCATGTAAAAGTTTTAAATTTTTCTGAATCACACAGCAGTCAAGCAGCACTCTTCTGTGTCACGGTCATACTTTGACGACCTTTTGTAGACATTGCAGCTTGAAGCTTTCTCTACACAAGCCAAAATAAACATTTTACTCTCGAAGTTTGCGCTTCACGCGGAATCATGCTACGTCACACTCTGTCTCGTAAGGGAATGGAAATCCCCGGCAGAACATGTATATTCAGTGGTGTCACCTATCCGCAAGAGAAGCGGGCTTCGTCAACTGGATTTTTTTCTCTAAAGAATACACGGAGGAATGAAAACAAATACGTTATTGGTCGGAAGGGTTCGCTGCACGGACCCTTGTAGGCCTTCGGGAGGTCAAAGGAACCATTGTACCCCGTCAGGCCTGCCTCTTGCTGACACCACTTTGAATCCATGTTCCTGGCACAGAGCGGATTTTTTCGGCGTTGAATTAACGAGGAGTGCAGAAACACAGTCTGCGTCCGCTGGTACTAAAGGGGTTAACCTCAGTTAACTAACTTGTCTGTGAGAAGAAGCAACTTCTCCTGCCTCAGAATGGACGGTTTGTTTTTGTTTGTTTTGAGTTCGACATTTCAAGCGTGTTTCTTGTGTTTTTTTGTTTTTTGTGATGTGACGATGCCATGTACGCCTTCCACTAAGATGTTAAGATAGATTTGGATCGAGCAGCTGCACACAGGGTGAAAAGCAGGACAATCCTGCACATCCCCTGAATTACCATCAGTCATTCAATCAACCGAACGACCGTCATAAAGCGATCGGTCGGACGGGCTGAAAACGCGTGAAGAAAACGTAGCATGGTTTGCATTGATTAGTTGATTGATTGATTGATTGATTGATTGATTGATTGATTGATTGATGATTGATTGTGTTTTGCAGGTGTACCTGGCGATAAGTGTTCACGAAACACCGACTGCCAAGGCGTGCCCCAGTCTCAGTGTCACAACGCGGAATGCAGCTGCGTACAAGGCTATGTCTACAGCCACGAGTACCGCACATGCAGAGAAAGGTTACTGGGCGACGCGTGCGACCTTGACCTGGACTGCTCGACTGTCATAGGCAACAGTTTCTGTAGCAACGACAGCTGTATGTGTAAAGCAGGATTTCACATTGACGTTACCGGTGAGAATTGTTTGAAGAAAGAGATAGGCGACTTTTGCGTGACTTCGGACGATTGTGCAGCCGCAGTCCCCAACAGCGTGTGCGGTGACAAAGATGGGCAATGCGTCTGCGCAAGCGGGTTCAAGGTCACAATGGACGGGTTGGCGTGCACGCCTAGGTTGCTAGGTGACGCGTGCGAGGTGCATAGCGATTGTAACCCATCCATAGAGCACGCACACTGTCATAACTGGATTTGCATATGTGATTCTGGATTTCACGCCGGTTTCGATATGACGTCATGCCAAGTACGCCGCTTGGGAGAAGAGTGCCGTGTGCAAGCGGATTGTTATGACGCAGTAACCGGGAGTAGCTGCGTGGATGGGACATGTCGATGTGACCCTGGCATGGAGGTCAATGCTATCATGACGTCTTGTCGGCCAAGACGTGTTGGTGTCAGCGCGTGCTCTGTACCAGAGGACTGCTCTGTGGCTGTTGCCCTCAGCACGTGTGTCAACTCTACCTGCGCGTGTCTTGCTGGTCACGTGAGCAACGCTAGCGGTGACGTATGTGTCAGACGTTCCCTGGGCGACAGCTGTGACATGGATGGCGACTGTAACGTGGTCATGTCAGGAAGCGCGTGTATCAACCTAACGTGCTCTTGTCCAACTGGTTTCCGCGCGTATATACCTAGCAACGGTCACGGCCAATCTTTCCAGGCTCTAAGCAGGAGTATTCCTAAAGACAGGGATAATATTTTGGTAGCACACACTAATCCAGGTCTGGACACTTTCGCTGACATGATGCCGGAAGACTCCACCGCTTGCTTACCGCGTACAGAAGGTGAGGAATGCTCCACAGATGACGACTGCCTCCCTCTTGTTCACTCCACGTGCTTCAATAACACATGTGCTTGCTTGCCTGGGTATCATGTCATTCAAGGTGACATTATATGCAGCAAAAGGTCACTGGAATCACCTTGTTCTGCTGACTCGGACTGCAGCTCGGCAGTCTCAGAGAGTTACTGTGAGGATAATGTATGCGTGTGCCGTCTGGGGTTTTCCGCGGGGTCTGACAATGCGACTTGTGCTTTACGTCACGTTGATAGTGACTGTAGTGATGACCTTGACTGTAGTTCTGCTGTGAACGACAGTCGATGTTTTGAGGAGAAATGCGAATGTTTGCCAGGTTACTTTGCATCAACCGACGGGACTTTGTGTACACGACGAAAGTTAGAGGATTCAACTTGTACCTTTGACCTTGACTGCAGTTACGCCGTTACCAATAGCTTCTGTGACTTCACTACATGCCACTGTCTACCTGGTTATGTGCCCAGCGACGGCCTTGACCTTTGCACGCAACGGTTGCTAGGTGACGCGTGTGATTTTGACCTTGACTGTGGAAACTTCCTCAACAACAGCGCATGCTTGAACGGAAGCTGCACATGCGAACAAGGTCACTATGCCCCTGACAACGTCACGTGCCTGCGGCGTCTGGTGGGGGACACTTGCCAGACTGATGCTGACTGTCAGGACAGTGTGTTGGGCAGCGTTTGCGAGAGTGGCAAGTGCGTTTGTGAGTCTGGACGAATGGCAGAAGACAACGGACTTCTTTGTCGGCTGCGTGAGTATATGATACGTCTTTCAGCCTTTCTTGAAATAATTTACAGACATGAAATTTGGGTTACTATAAGAAGAAAAGGAAGAAGAAAAAGAAGAAGAAAAGTGTGCAGTTTGATGGGAACCCGGGGCCGACGCCGACTTTAGTTAGCCCGTGCACAAACGTGCACGGGCTAACTAAAGTCGGCGTCGGCCCGACGACATTTTACCAACTGCGGCACCCTAGTATGATCTCTGTGCAGTGTGATGGGAACCCCGTGCCGACGTCGGCTTCAGTTAGCCCGTGCACATGCGTGCACGGGCTAACTAAAGTCAACGTCGGCCTAAGAACTGTATACTAACTCCGGCATTCAAAGATTATTTCCATGAATAGAGCGTGACTGTCCACGAGTCATAATGACGATAGTGAACGCAGTTGTCACGACGACGATAATTTATGATAATGATAACTAATTAACCCTTCGGCTGTCGGTAGCGGCTTTTGTCGCGGTGATTCCTGCAGGATGTCAGGGTGTTGTTATTCCTGCAGGATGTCAGGATGTTGTTATTCCTGCAGGATGTCAGGATGTGGTTATTCCTGCAGGATGTCAGGGTGTTGTTATTCCTGCTGGATGTCAGGATGTGGTTATTCCTGCCGGATGTCAGGGTGTTGTTACTCCTGCTGGATGTCAGGATGTGGTTATTCCTGCCGGATGTCAGGGTGTGGTTATTCCTGAAGGATGTCAGGGTGTTGTTATTCCTGCAAGATGTCAGGGTGTTGTTATTCCTGCAGGATGTCAGGATGTGGTTATTCCTGCAAGATGTCAGGGTGTTGTTATATGTCAGGATGTGGTTATTCCTGCAGGATGCCAGGGTGTTGTTATTCCTGTGGGATGTTAGGGTGTTGTTATTCCTGCTGGATGTCAGGATGTTGTTATTCCTGCAGGATGTCAGGAAGTGGTTATTTCTGCAGGATGTTAGGGTGTTGTTATTCCTGCAGGATATCAGGGTGTTGATATTCCTGCAAGATGTCAGGGTGTTGTTATTCCTGCAGGATGTCAGGATGTTGTTATTCCTGCAGGATGTCAGCGTGTTGTTATTCCTGCAGGACGTCAGGGTGTTGTTATTCCTGCAGGATGTCAGGGTGTTGTTATTCCTGCAGGATATCAAGGTATTGTTACCCCTGCAGGATGTCAGGGTGTGGTTATTCCTGCAGGATGTCAGGGTGTTATTATTCCTGCAGGATGTCAGGGTGTTGTTATTCCCGCAGGACGTCAGGATGTTGTTATTTCTGCAGTATGTCAGGATGTGGTTATTCCTGCAGGAATCATCTCGACAAAACCGCTATCGACAGCCAAAGGTTCACATAATAATTTAGTAACTGATAGAATACGACAGGTCTACACTACTTGGACCTAATGAACTTCATAGTCACCATTTAGCTTCGCTTTCAAAGGAAATAGGAAAATTGTTAACTTCTGTTTTCGTTTTTCGGGGAGCTGGGTGGCTCGGTGACAGAGCTTTCGACTCTTGTCCGAAAGGTCCTGGGTTCAAATCCAGCTGGGGTCAAAATTTGTTCAGACCATACTCGGTGCCCCGTCTTTGAAATCACCTTCGTGGTGGACAAAAGACGTTAAGCCGTAAACGTTTTTTTGTTTTCGTTTTCGTTTACCAGGTCGTATTGACGACCAGTGCACTTCAGATGCTGACTGCAGCGACGCTGTGCAAAACAGCACGTGCAAAGATGGGTTCTGCGCATGTTCACCAGGCTACCACGCGCAGGAAGACGGCAGTGAGTGCACGCGCCGCAAGATAGGGGACAACACGTGCAAGACCCACGAAGACTGCGCGAGCGCCGTGGAGGACAGCACGTGCGATTACGGGACTTGCATCTGCGCACTAGGCTATCATCCGGGGCACGATCTGACGTCATGTTACATCCGCAGGTCCTCGGAAATGCTTTATAATGAATCTTTTCTTATTAGTTTGTTTGTTTGTCTTTGCATGAGATAGTCTTTAATCAGAAAGGGATAATAACCCAGCACGCAAAGACTGTCGGGCCGAAGTCTGTCGCAGTGGGCCCGCGCACGGTTGTGCGCGGGCCCACTGCGACAGACTTCGGCCTGACAGTCTTTGGCTTACTGGGTGACATGCACTTTCTATGCAACTTTTACTTCAGTCCCGATCACAGGCATGATGAGTCCCGATCACAGGCATGATGACTGGTCCCGATCACAGGCATGATGACTGGTCCCGATCACAGGCATGATGAGTCCCGATCACAGGCATGATGAGTCCCGATCACAGGCATGATGAGTCCCGATCACAGGCATAGTCACTTTTGAATGGTGAATTTATAGCTTGTTTACAGAGTGCGTTGTATTTTGTTTTAGTACTTTTTTTTTGTAAATTTTATTTTTTCTTTGTAATTAGTTATTTTTGTACAATTAGTTTTTGTTAAGCGCCTAGAGCTGTAATCTGAGGTTAGGCGCTATACAAGTACTTATTATTATTATTATTATTATTATTATTATTATTATTATTATTATTGCTGATCGATCGGCTCCATAATACGGGTAGTAAAAAAAATAGCACAATGTGTATTATTTCCGTGTTATGTGTGGTCCATCCCGAAACGACCATCCCGTGCCTGTAGTCCCGATCAACATTCCTTACATTGCCAAAGAAAGCCCGAATACAGTCGTCTTCACTTATTACAATGTTGGATATAACAAAAGTCAGATATAACCACGCTTTTCAGAAGTCCCATACATTTTCTATGAAAATTACTTCGCTTATAAGAAACTTCGGATAGAACAAAAAAAGTTTGGGTCTCCTTGTGTCCGAAGTCCACTGTACATATATTTTTAACAAGTAGCACTTTTATCAGTTTCCTTGCAATTGTGAGTAAAAGAAATACGTCTGGGATGCACTAAAAAAAAAAGGTTAGCACACGGCGCACTGTCACACACAAGTATTAGAATGGTACACATAAATTTGCACGTCCTTTGAAGTTCACGTTTATTCTTGCTCACTTCGATGAACCCTTCAAATCAACTCTTTCTTCTCGTTTATCGTAGGTACGTGGCCCGTATAGGGTGTACATTGTGTGAGACGCTGTGTATGAGAAACTTTGTGTCGGAGTGTGGACATTGCACAAGAGACTTTGTATCAGTGTTTGTGCATTTGGAAATGCATTGTGTGGAGATCGCATCGCTGAATTAAAATATTGTTGGAACTGTTAAACTCTTTCTTCTCGGTGACCAAAAATTTCCGGTACCTCTAGTGAGATCTCTATGTAGAGATGGAAATGACCCAATACAAATATGCGCTTTAAATACGCAACAAAAACAATCGTAACTTCAAATCGTGCGATCCCATGCTGTCCAACGAACACGGACACACAAGACTAGCAAGAGGCGACAGAGGGGGCTCATGAGGTTTTATGCCTCTTGCAGTTGGATGGTTCTGTGTCCCGGCGGTCAAGGTGTTAAAGCTTAGTTCGACGCAACTTTTTGATACTAACTTTTTGATACTATGTTTTCCGTCCGAAAATACAGCTGATGAAAGCTGTCGTGTTTTCGTGTGTTTTTTTTTTTTAGTGCTTAACTGTACAACGTAAAAAAGCAAACGTCTATCCCGTTCAGACGTGACACAACAGTGGGCTGGTCTGTGATTTGGGACCTTGCGTCTCTTGGCACAAATGTCACACACGCCACAACAAAAATACATTTTGTTCATCTTCTGCAGGCTCGGTGACCCCACTTGCGTCCTTGACCCGGACTGCAGCGTCATCACTAACAGCACGTGCTTTGACCACGTCTGCACGTGCATCTCTGGCTTCGAGGGTGAACTCAACGGCAGCGCGTGCACCCGGCGGCACGTGAACAGCACGTGCATGACGTCAGTGGACTGCCAATCGGCGTTTGATCACGGCACTTGTATTGACAGCGTGTAAGTTAGTTTAGAAAAATGTATTAACAACCAAAGAGGAAATTTGTTAGAGACACAGATTACAAGCATGATGAATCAGTGAAAATCACAGGGAGGGTAGACCAACACACACACAGTCCAAACACACACACACTGCACGCACGTGCTAAAATGAAAGCTGTGCAGCTTCGAAATGGTAGTGCCTTATTGTCTTATACTGACTTAGAATTGACTCCACAGTCGATACGAGTCTTCAACAAATATAAAAGCGCATCACCCGCTATTTACTTGTTGCAGAGAACGCTGCTGATTCATGCTTGTCTTTACAATCATTTGGCACGGTCATACGCCTGTTATTAGTGGTATTACGAGGCTTTGCCAGTGGTTCTTGCCGACTGGACTGTCAGGTCCGACCAGCGAGTTTATTTTGAAGATGAACTGAAGTCGAGGGCTTCAGACTTTCATCTTCAAAATAAACTCCCTGCTCGACCAGAGAAGCGACAAGAATCATTGTCAAAGTCTAACTCGTAATACGATTTTATCTTGAACTGTAAAACTATAAATGTACGAAGGGTCCCCTTGAAACAATCCCTGTTAAGTACTTTCAGTATTCAGGGGATGCAACTCTCAATGCCAGTCAAATACATCCGTTTACCGGGGAAACGTCGCTTTCGCTTCGACAAGGCATTTGGGTCGAAGGTATTGTCTAACTTACGACATTTCCATTTATTATTTTGTATGAAATATTAGCACATAACACGTGCATATACCTTTCTGTTGCGTAAGCCCATCAGTTCTTACTTATCTGGCTTTTTTGTTTTTTCGCTGTTTCAACTGACGATGGTCAGTAGATACAGCCCACGTAGGTCCTTCGCTTGGAATTTTGTTGTTGATATTATCTAACTTACCTAATTTTTGAGTTATGTTTTGTACGAAATTAGTACCAACTGTATTACATAACACCTTCATATAATTCTTTTTTGTTGGGCAATCCCCTGAAATGTTAATTTGTCAGCATTTTTGTGGTTAGAGGTTTCACAGAATGAATGTTTGCACAGAGAAATGTGATTGATCAAAGACGTATCTGGGAGTAAACGATTTGCTCAGCGATCACGTTGTCATCGTAACACGTGTTACGTTAAATCTACTTATCACTTATTACCCTGGTAACATGTGATAAAGATAATCTCGTTGCCTTGAGAACGGGCGACCAGGGAAAAAACGTGAATAGAGCTAGGCCAATGAAAAAAAGTGTAAAATGTCTGAAAGAAGGCAATAAGTATTATGTATATAGACATTAGATTATTGGCACTGTGCATGCACACTCTGAGCAAACATAGCATCAACAATTAAGAGTACGCATTCATTAATACTATCCTTCCTGTTCAATTCATTTTAGTACATAACAAGAATGTCGACGGAAGACATCGTCTTTAGTTGGCCCGCGGGCCAAATAATGATAAACTCCCCACTGGCTAGCCATGCCACCTTCCTTCTACGTCTTTAAAAAAATTAATTAATTAATTAATTAATTCGTTTATTTATTTATCTATTTATTCAAAGGAGTGTGTGCCTTCTGTCCAAACTGAAATATTTGGTCAGCGCACTTTTGTTTATCAAGCCCCAGTGTTATGGAATACACTTCCTCTTGAGGTCAGAAACAGTGAGTCTGTCTCTGACTTCAAGAGGTCGTTGAAACCTCACCTCTTCAAGCTTTACTTTGAATAACTGCAAGTGTTTGAGGCATTAGGTGTAATTCTGTAATCTTCATTGTTTAGACTGAATGTTAATTAGAACATAAATTATTAAGTATGCATTGTTGTTCAGTTCATTGTAAAATTGGTGTGTTCGGGTATTGTGCTTTGTTTGTTATGTGCATATGTCAATGTATTTGTGTGTGTGTGTGTGTGTGTGTGTGTGTGTGTGTGTGTGTGTGTGTGTGTGTGTGTGTGTGTGTGTGTAGATTGTATAGCGCTTAGAGCTTTTGATTAAGATTAAGCGCTATACAAATACTCATTATTATTATTATTATTATTATTATTATTTATTTATTTTCCATTTATACGCCTGTCGTTGTGACAGTGTGAATAGTGCTATAGTGTGAATACTCTCCGCTCCTCTATGCGTGAAGAAGGCGATGGCAAAATGGGATGTGGGTTTTTTTTTCAGGTGTGGGTGTGAGACGGGGTACAAGGCAGCCGACAGTTTAGAAGGTTGCGTGTTACGTCATCTCGGCGACTCGTGTGATGCCACAGCCGACTGCACCGTGTCTACTGAACACAGCACGTGCCGCGCGGGACTCTGCGCCTGTGTGTCGGGCTACAGAGAAACTGAGGGAGGACAATGCGTAAAACGTAGGCAGCATAGTGCACGTACATTGTTGATACAATATCTCTCTTTCTCTCTCTTTCTGAGTAGTTAAGGCCCTCTGATGCTGAGAGCCGTTAACCCTTTGGGTGTCGGTAGGGTGTTTTGTCGCGATGATTCCTGTAGGAATCATCGCGACAAAAACCCCTACCGACACCCAAAGGGTTAAACAGTTTCATAACTAAATGATTTTAATTCAAAATAATAGAAGCCATTTAATTCTTGACTTGAAGGGATGAAACAGGCCCTGCACTGTTGATGTGCTGAATGTACACAAGGACTTGAAAGGGAAAAAACAACTAGAAAGCAACATGTCCTTGGGCCGACATCGCTCCTAGCTGGCCTACTCACGGCTGTGCACGGGCTAAATAAGGCTGACGTCAGCTCGAAGACCTTCTGCTCGTTGCTGCTTGAATTATTTTGTTTCTTGTAACTTCAAAGTCTACGTTTTAAATATGCTTATATCTTCCTACATTTGTTTTCGGCTCTGCAGGTGTAGTAGAAGATCATTGTGATGTGGACACAGATTGTTCTGACGTCATTGAACACAGCGTTTGTCACGACAGAGTATGCGCATGCCAGACAGGATATGACGTCGTCCACGGTGCAACTTGCGTCAGACGTACGTATATGCGACTTTGGTCTGGTCCAAGGCAAGAGCAGTCAATCCAAAACGTTTTCTCTCGTTTTCTTTTACCCACTCGCAATTTGAAATAATCTGAGGCAAATCCAGGACAGATTACACCATTTTGGAGAGCATGATTGCATGTCCTTGGTGTTTGCGTTAGGACCTGATGCCCGCAAGCCGTCGGGTCCAAACGCGAAGACCAGCACACATTTAATCTGTATTTCCTTGCCTTCCTATTAATTTTATCTTTTCTTTGACTCATCAGGTCGACTTGGGAGAATTCAAAGATTTTTTTAAAATTTTGAAATAGATGGTTTTCTCCTGTATCTCAGTAAGCAAAGGAGCCGTGGACTATCTCGGCCGCAGTGGGCCCGCGCACACTCGTGCGCGGACCGGCATCTGCGGCCAATGTCGGCCCGATGACCTTTGCATAATGTGACTTTTTTCCCCTCTAGAGCCGCAGATTGGCTTCGGCACGACGTGACGCTGATTTAAATATGGCCAGACTTACATTGTAATCCTTTCAGTGCCGGTTTGTTATTATTTCTGTTTTTTTTTTTCTTTTCTGAAACTGTGTCAAGTGCGCTCAATTGTCTCGATCCTAAATGGAGGAAGCAACGAAAAGTTGTATTTAATCTGAAATCTAAATCATTCGATCATGTGTTAAAGCCATTTTGTTCCCAGCTCCTTCGCTGAAATGAATTGGCAACTAATTTGTTAAGAGATAAACAAAATGTTTGTTACCCGGCACCAAAAGGGTTAAATTGCATGCGGTTTTGTTTGATTGGAAGCAAACGGTCGGTAAACAAATAATGTTACAAACTTTAATATGCATGTACAGTGCGTAGAACATTGTTTTGTGTGCATATACTGTTTCAGATTGAATACAATCAGAGACAATGTGTGTTTCACCGTGCACGCATTTGTCGTGAGTAAAAACTGATCTAGCCAAAACAATAGCACACAAAAACACGTTTTTGTTTGTGTGTGAGATATTCCGTTGGAACTTGAGTGAGGCTTTTAGGGCTATGAGACGCGAATCGTTTATCATCGGCAAGGTGAGTCACGTGATTTCAGGGCCCAAGTTGCTAGGCGACCGGTGCAGCTTCCAGTCTCAGTGTCGTCTGCACGTGCATCCCAGCAGCCTTTGCGGCAAAAACAACACGTGCCAGTGTCTCAAGGATCACTACGTCGCAGCCAAAAAAACGTCATGTCAACCACGTGAGTGACGTATTATTTATTTAACTAGCCAGATAAAAAACACAAATGCAAGAGGCGTAGATCCTCATGAACCCCCGCATTCGCGGGGGTTCATGAGGATCTACGCCTCTTGTTGAAGCCAATTTATATGTACGCTCATTCGGACGGCTTTATTTATTTATTTTTTATTTAATTTTTATTTTATTTAATTTATTTATTTTTTATTTTTTTTATTTATTAATTTTTTTTTTGGGGGGGTGGGGGGCGGGGGGGGGGGGGGGTGGGGGGTGGTGGTGGTGGTGGTGGTGGTGGTGATGGGGGGGGGGGGGTTTGAAGTAGCTCAGATTTCACGATACTTTCACAATCTGCTACCAGTGACAGGGTCCACTTGTAGTATTAACTTGTGGTAAACTGTACCCGCCATTATGTCCTCAGTGAATTTAGAGAATAGTTGACAACTCTTCAAAGCTAATGTTTGATGGTTTCAAATCGAAGTGTTCTTGTTTTTCTCTGTAAATATGTGCCAGTGCAGGGTAAAATACACTGCAATAGAAATGGATAGACCGTTTATAGACATATCTTTCAGTTGCACTGTAACTGGACATCGCAACTGCGGCCGGTCTCATGAGTATAGTATAATTAGTTAGTTATTGGGGTTTAACGCCAAGCAGGCGACTAAGGCCATCTCACGGCGGATGAGGGTGTTTACATTTTCCCTGCACAGTACGGGTTAGTGTGGGGCGGTCCGTGGCGCAGTGGTTAAGGCGCCTGCCACCAATGCCAAAGGTGCGAGATTCGATACCGGGTTCCGGCGTCGGACTTTTCTCCTCTGGTAAGTGTCACCGTTAATTCGGGCGGACCGTCGGGGGTTCTTTCTCCGGGTACTCCGGTTCTTCCACCCCCCACACCCCCCCCCCACCCCCCACATTTTGGTACCGGTTTCAGGCCACTTTACAAATTTCAAATACAAGCGATCAAAAATCTCTGTAACTTCAGTAGCTGAACTGGCCCTTCGTCTGTCTTGTACTGTTTGTCTTAAATGGCGTAAATCCGTGTCTGTTACGTGAGTGTGCGTGTTGGGTTTCAGTTCGCGGCGCTTTGAGTCGATTCACCCAAAAATTGAGAAAAAGCGCCTATATAATGACGGTATTATTATTATTATTATTATTATTATTATTATTATTATTATTATTAGTGTGCTAGCTAGGATTAGCAACGAAGTGAACACATTGTATGAAATCTGCATGACAATTTACGAAAATAACAAAATATGTATACTTACCTTATTACACATTTCCTTTCATTTTTGTTTTTCATTGTTCAGTTCCGACAAGGATAGGCCAAGCTTGTGAAAGAGAACGTCACTGCGCTGCCATAGCTCACAGCACGTGCAACGCTACTGAAGTGTGCGATTGCCTGCCGGGACACTTCGCGGACCACAATGACTCAGTGTGCCAGCCATGTGTGTATTATAAGTTCTTGGTCGCAAGGGTTTGCTACACGCACCCTTGTAGACCTGAGGGAGATCAAAGTAACCATTGTACCCCGAAGGCCTTCGGGGTACAATGGTTACTTTGACCTCCCGAGGTCGCATGACACGGTTTGCGCTAAAGGGACTGGTCGTGTGACGTAAGGATGAAAACATTTTTTTTTTTTTTTTTTTTTTTTTGGGGGGGGGGGGGGGGGGGTCGTCATATGATGACATTTGGGCAAATGTAGATTTTGTCTCTCTCACACCTAGCGCTAGCTGTGCAGGATGGATTGACAGAGACAACTCAGAGGCCACGATACACACATGAGGCTCTATGCCTGTTGGAGAGGTAGGAGTGTTGACTGTCTGTGCTTCTATTACACGCTGGTTGTCCATCGTGATTTCGCTCGCCTTCGTTGTTGGGGAGTGGCTCGTTGCAAACGCAACCTCACTAATAACTTAGCCTCTGTAGATGTAAAGATAAATAGTTGTAAAAATGTGCGTGCTACATACGCTGCGATTTCGGACCTGAGGGCTTTGTCGTAAGCAAAACCCCACTACCTTTAGGAAAACTACCAAGTAATGTAGGTAAAAACACTGTCAGGGGAGAGAACTGCGCATTACTGACCAACGATCATAGATCTTTCAACTCTTTGTTTTGTTTTACAACACGACGCAAAAGGCCTACCCGATGCTAGACCTTCTTCCAGTGGCAGAAAAAATAAATAACAAACAAAGGGAAGGGAAGGGAAAGGGGGAGGGGTGGGGGTGGGGGGTGGAAGTAAGTAAGTAAGTATACGTTAGTGAGTGAATAAATTAGTGAATGAAGGAATAATTGAATGAATGCGTGAATGAATGAATGAAGGGAGGAGGGAAGGAAGGAAGGAAGAATGAAAATAATTAACGATCGACCGAATACACGAACGAACGAATGATCAGACAGACAATCAAACGGGGGAGAAAAAAACCCCTAAGAAAACAAATGACACAATTTAATATCTTTTCGTTTTGTTTAGTCCCCGTGTGGCTCGGAGCCCGTTGCCTGACGACCGAGCATTGCCTGAGCTCCATGAACCACACCGAGTGTGCCGCCAACCTGACCTGCCTGTGTGTCTATGGATACACCCCCAGCGGGGCATCTTCCTGTCTCGAGAGTACGTTTAACCCTTCCACGGCCAATACAAAACGAGCACCGTCCATCTGCAAGAGGCATAGAACCCCATGAGCTCCCGCAGTCGCGGGAGCTCATGAGGTACTATGTCTCTTGCTGGCTTCACTCATACAGGTCGTTTGACATAGCGGGGCGGTCCGTGGCGCAGTGGTTAAGGCGCCTGCCACCAATGCCAAAGGTGCGAGGTTCGAAAACGGGTTCCGGAGTCGGACTTTTCTCCTTTGGTAAGTGTCACCGTTAATTCGGGCAGACCGTCGGGGGTTCTTTCTCCGGGTACTGGTTCTTCCACCCCCCCCACCCATCCCCTCCACACTTTGGGACCGGTTTCAGGCCACTTTACAAATTTCAAATACAAGAGATCAAAAATCTCTGTAACTTCAGTAGCTGAACTGGCCCTTCGTCTGTCTTGTACTGTGTTTGTCTTAAATGGCGTAAATCCGTGTCTGTTACGTGAGTGTGCGTGTTGGGTTTCAGTTCGCGGCGCTTTGAGTCGATTTGCCCAAAAATTAAGAAAAAGCGCCTATATAATAACGGTATTATTATTATTATTATTATTATTATTATTATTATTATTATTATTATTATTATTATTATTAGAAGCGCACAACGTTTTTCGCAAATATCACCGCAAAGAGTCACTTTTCTATAGCAATCTTACAACAAAATACATTCAGTGACAGTTGACCTAACACCATTTTACTTTCCAAAAACTACAACAATGTGTCCGTTTTGCTGTACTGTGGTTTAAAAAAATCACATTTTTGTTATTATTAAATGACTAATTTTACATCCCTAAATGTGCCCCAGATATATTAAGCCCAGTGTGAGAAAGATCCGTTTTCACGTGAATTGGCCAAGCTTTCAAACCCGAAACATCACAGGCATACATGAAGTCTGCATGCTTGACCTCCATATTGAGATCTGCCGGGGCTCTATTTTAAGGCCCGCTACCGCCGTAACTGTTGAATGAAACACTTCTCTAACAGATGGTTAAGAAACGCTACACACAGATCTAGTTATAGTTCATTTAGACACAGGACAATCCAGTTCAGCACACGATGACTCCACTCCGTTCTCTAAATACAACGCTATCAGTACGAGAAACAGCTACACGCTAACGGATGCACAGAATAAATAAATTCGATTACGCGTGTGCTTTTGCTGCGTGTCCCAGCTGCTGTTAAAGTTCATTAGGTGTGTCGACAAGGAATAACAAACACAAATGGTGCTGAAATGCGTCTTCAAATTTACTCGTAATGGTACTTTAATATATTGAAAATGGCTTCTTCTTGTCGTTTGACCAAAATACGACTGTACAGCAAAACCGACACATCACAGGAGTTCAGTAAATATATTTCACATTAGGTCAATTGGCACTAAATGATATTTGTTCTTAAAGTTGTACTGACAAGTCTTTCTTTGCAAAGACATTTTGCAAAAACGTTGTGCTCTCTGATGTCATACTGCCTTTAGTGGAAAACGCGCGGGCTGTCATTCTGCTTTAGCGAACCGGTTACCGCTTTGGTTCTGTCAGGGTTTTAGATATGTCACACACTGGCAATGAAGAGGTGTCACTCATTTTTTTCCACAGGACCAGTTATTCCTCCTTACCAGCACGAGCACCGCCCGAGCCCGATGACGTGTACAGCCGAGTCTGAGCGGAGACTGTGTGGCGCCACCTCTGGCCGGAAGTGCGTCTTTCCTGAAGAAGAGATAACTGGCAGGTGCCTGTGCGTACATGGTTTCCGCGCTCGCTACGGCCAGCTGCTTTGTCACGGTATGCCAAAGTTCCGGAAGTGATGTAGATTTTGTGCCGGTCGGCTGTGACTTAAAGTCATGTTCCCCAATATCAAGCATCTCAACACAGTCAGAAAACTGCCTGCAACAGATACTGCTGACAGTATGCGTATGGGTCCTTTTTGTACTATCTTAGAGCTTTATGATGTAAATACAATGCCAAATGTCGAAATTCATCGTTTGAAGGGATGTGTTGTTTTTGTACTCGAGTCCGGATTATCGTCTGCACCGGCCTCGTTTTGAATATGTGCATGTTTACTAGCCTACGTCACAAGGCAGAACCCGGATGACTGTCAGTGTATCACAATACTGCAGGTCACGATGCCCCCGGTGTGATATACACACGTGTCAGTGTACACGTGTACTGATGTTCTCCGGCATCCCTTTGACGTAATTTTTCACGAGAAAGTAGAATAACCTTCCGTACTCGCAATGCTCTCAAAATCACAATGCGGGTTCCGCTCGACCTGCTAATATTGTACTAATAACGATCTTGCGTAGTGCACCTAGGGCGTGTGTGCGTGCGTGTGGCGCTCGCAAAGCGAGTCCACGGTGCCTAGTTTGACCTTTGATCCGGCCTTTACCCCCCGGAAACAGGCACCGTCTTCCATCATTGAAACAGAACTTTGGTATTTTTTACTTTCTGCACTGCTAAAAATTTTACGTCTCACACATCGAGGTCTACGTAAAGCATCATTGGAAATGACAAATGCACCCTCGCCGCAAAAAAAACCCCACAAAAACACTACCTCTTTGAATCGAGTGAATGAGAGCCTGCACAGACAAAAACATGTTACGACCAACGATGTGCAACTTTGACACACACCGTAGTTTTCAGATCTCTGCAGCATAAAATGTGATAACTAGCTCGTACCTATATGATAAAACAGGTTTAAAATCTTGCGAAATCAGTAAGAGATACTGAAGATCATGAAATCTGAAAATCACTAGCGCTCGCGGAACTATAGGAAGGTCGACACAGACATTAGATTACTTATTGATTCAGCAGGAAAGTGGCAAATTCCGGGTGTGTCTTAAAGCCAAGCTCTTGATTTACGCGTTGCCATATGTCCCTATTCCCGTGTCCGATGTCAGTTTGACTTAGGCGGATCTTGTCTCTCTTCTTCTTTCTTCTCTTCAATTCCGAGTCTGTCAATGTCGGCGCGACTCGATGATACTTTCTTTTCTTCTTCGCTGCCGGTTCATCCGCCATCTTGTCGCTGATTGGTTATAATTATGCAGATGACCTAAGGTCGTATAGAATAGTTATGACGTCAGCTACCATCGCCTATCAGAAGGAATCTTTTCAGGGATCCCACAAAAGATTCCGGTGGGCCTTTTTCACTTTGAACGGACGAAAGAAAGCATTAGGTGGGACAATAGTGTGGTCACTGTCAAAGCGGGCATGCATACTGAATCCAAGTAAAAGCCTTTTTGCGAACTGAAACATTAAAAAAGGTCGGGTGTGCCCCTTTGCACCTGACCTTTTTTAATGCTTCAGTTCGCATAAAGCTTTTACTGGGATTCAGTATACATACCCACTTAGACAGTGACCACCCTATTGTCCCACCAAATGCTTTCTTTTGTCCGTTCAAAGCGGAAAGAGGCCACCGGAATCTTGTCACTGGACACCATCAAAAGATTGCTTGTGATAGGCGATAGTAGCTGACGTCATAACTATTCTATACGACCTTAGGTCATCTGCATAATTATAACCAATCAGAGACAAGATGGCGGATGAACCAGCGAAGAAAAAAAGAAAGTATCAGTCGACTCGCGCCGACCGACAATCTGACAGACTCGGAATTGACGAGAAGAAAGAGGAAGAGAGACAAGATACCCCTAAGTAAAATTGACTTCGGACAATAGAGCTTGGCTTGACCTCCCATCCGGAATTTGTCGCTTTCCTGCTATGTGAATCAGTAAGTAATCTACGTTCTTTGTCCGGTCGATCTTCCTATAGTTCCGCGAGCGCTATTGATTTTCAGAATTCATGATCTTCAGTAAAATTTATCTCTTACTGATTTCGCAAGATTTTAAACCTGTTTCAGTTATCATAAAGTTACGAGCTAGGTATCAGATTTTATGCTGCAAGGATCTGAAAACTACGGTGTGTGTCGAAATTGCGGCACATGGCTGGTCGTGACACGTTTTTGTCTGTGCGGGCTCTCATTCACTCGATTCACAGAGGTAGTGTTTCTGCTGCGATGGTGCATTTGTTGTTTCCAGTGATGCTTTCAGTTACGTAGACTTCGATGTGTGAGATGTGAAATTGCAGTGCAGAAAGTGGGTATAAATACCAATGTTCTGTTTCGTGTTTCCGAGGGATAAAGGATCAAAGGTCAAACTAGGCACCGTGGACGCTGGCTCAGTGGCTTTGCGCGGAGACTGAGTCGAACAAGCCACGCTCCCGGCGGCTGTGCACTGACGATACAGCACGATTTTTACTAGTAAATACTAGCAGGTCAAGCGGAACCCGCATTGTAATTTGGACAGCATAGCGAGTATGGAAAGTTTATTCTACATTCTCGTACAAAATTATGTCAAAGGGATGCCGGAGAACATCAGTACACGTTTACACTGACACCGTTAACCTCGTGACCTTCAGTATTGACCTGGTTCTTCCTTGTGACGTAGGCTAGTAAATATGCACATATTCAAAACGAGGCCGAAGCAGACGATAATCTGCGCTCTCGGGTACAAAAACAACACACCCTCCAAACGATGAATTTCGACATTTGGCATTGTATTTACATGATAAAGCTCTAAGTTAGTACACAAAGGACCCATACATAATTATACTGACAGCAGTATCTGTTGCAGACAGTTTTCTGACTGTGTTGAGATGCTTGATCCTGGGGAATATAACTTTAACTCATTCTACCCCAACACCGAAATCCTTAAATTTTGCCGTTGTCCTCTGAAGACTGCATTGCAGTGCAGGACACAGATCGACCATGATAGTTCAAGGGTGATGCCAGAATAGCTTGGCGCCCGTAGGCGCCAACCTATTCTGGCATCACCCTTGAACTATCATGGTCGAACCTCATCTTCCTCTGGTGTGTCTGGGGTAGAATGAGTTAAAGGCCATTTCTATTATTTTATGTGTTGGTCTGTGATTTGGACCTTACGGCCTTCGGTACGCCAATTTATAAATGACATTTTCTGTGTGAAACGCGAGTACGCATGTTTGTTTGTTGATTGAATGTTGTTTTTTGTTGTTTTTGAGCGGTTTATATGGCGACGTAAGGGCAAAGAAAACTTGGATATAACCAGTACTAATGGATAACAATCACGTTTCTTTTCAGCTATCCAGACTTACGAGGTCACGCTCAACGTGACCTTGCAGGCCGGTCGCTATGACTACGAGCCACTTTACTACAAAGACGATTACGAGAGTGCACAGCTTGCAGGCTTCCAGAAAATGGAGGAGCGCCTGTCTGTACGCGGAGTAAGTGTCTCAAGAAATACTGACAGTATTTAGATTTGTGTGTTTCCTCTTGGACATAAACAATTTTTTTTGTATTTCCTCTTGGACATAGACAAGTTTTTTTTAAAATGTTTCCTCTTAGACACTGTCACATTTTAGACACTGTCACATTTTGTGTGTCTCCTCTTCGACATAGACACAGTTTTGGTTTTTGTTTTTTCCTCTTCGACATAGACACCTGCACCTGCTGATTGTAAGCAGCAGGTACAGGAGTCTGTGTCAAAGACGATGATGAAACGTTTTTATTCAGGATAAAACGTTTTAGGCAAACCGATGCCTATCTTCCAAACTGACCTGCTACTCTACACATATAAAAATACATCAGACGATACAGCAAAAGATAAAACATATATAAGTAAAAAGACACATCCCCCCCCCCCCACACACACACACCCTCAGGAAAAAAAATAGTTAACACACACACACACACACACACACACACACACACACACACACACACACACACACACACACACACACACACACATATATATATATATATATATATATATATATATATATATATATATATATATATATATATATATATATATATATATATATATATATATATATGTATGTATGTATGTATATATATATATATATATATATATATATATATATATATATATCCGCATACGGCTGGCCGCGAATGAGTTAAGGAAATGTAAAGCAGGACTGAATGCAGTCTGGTTTGTTCATCCATTTAACCCCAACGACCGGCAGGAGGTGTTACTTAAAACTATGGTACTTTTCAAAGGTATTTTTTTTTCTGAACCCATTTAACCCCATGGCCAGATATGTAACCCACAGCGGGCATCCCCAAACTTTCTACTGTTTGGATGGGTTGTTTTAAAACTATGGTACTTTTCAAAGATCAAAAAATCTTTCTGAACCCATATAACCCCATGGCCGCCTTTCCCAAATGTTGAAGGCGTCTTTTGACAACTGTGTACCAGTCCCAAGAGATCCGGCGCCAAGCTAATCTGGCACTACCCTTGAATTATCATTGTCGATCCATCTCTTGGGACTGGTACACAGTTGTCAAGAGACGCCTTCAACATTTGCGAAACTCGGCTAAGGGGTTATATGGGTTCAGAAAGAATTTTGATCTTTGAAAAGTACCACAGTTTTAAAACAACCCATCCACACAGTAGAAAGTTTTGGGATGCCCGCTTTGGGTTACAAATCTGTCCAGCAAAGTATCCGTTCTGAACATGCTCACACAGAACAATATTTTAAAATTTTGTTGAATAATATAATTTGATAATTGATTTCAGGAAAAAGAAAACTGATCCCCTCCCCTTAACCATCCAAGGAAACGATATTGAAATTGTTGAAACGTTCAAGTTCCTGGGTACTCTTATCTCGCACGATCTGAGGTGGGAGAAGAATATTGAACAGCTAGTAAGAAGGCCCAGCAGCGCCTGTTTTTTCTTCGGCGGTTGAAGATTTTTGGCGTCAGTCAGCAGATCATGGTGCAGTTTTACCGCGCCGCCATTGACAGCATTCTTACCTTCTCAATGACGGTGTGGTATGGCAGCGCAACCGACGAAGCCCGCAAGAAACTAAATAGGGTGATCAAAACAGCATCTCATATTGTTGGAAGCGATCTCCTCTCGCTGGAATCTCCGCGGCCACGCACGCACCATGAAGAGAGCGAGCTCCATCATACATGACGAGCACCATCCTGCACATAACCTGTTCGAGCCCTTGCCATCTGGCTTGCGCTTTAGGTCCATCAAGGCCAAAACCACTCGTTTTCAGAAGAGCTTTTATCCCTTGGCTGTTCAGGCCCTGTCTAATGTGGCAGTGATATGATTTAATTCAGCAGATTGACTTAAAGTCCCTCATTAGAATTACCTACAGCCTATCTTAGTTGTTTATAGTTCTTTATATGTTCTATCAAACCTCTTCTCAAACAGGATATACAGTTTTAAGAATGAATATGAATGTAGCTAATATGTTTTCGCTGCGGCCTCACTTGGCGGTCTTTGTTGTCATATATGTTTATTATGATATAGGTTTTTTTTGTTTTGTTGTTTTTTTTTTTTTTACTTCACTTACTTAGATGTGTGTGCACACTTAGTAGAATGACTGCTATACATATGTGTGTTTTGTTATTTTAGAGTCTGCTTGATTGTGATGTATGTATGTTTTATGTGTTGATGGTCATATGGACGCTCGTCAGCTATGCCGCAAAAAATTCCTAATGTTATGGATATGGCAATAAAGTTTATCTTATCTTATCTTATCTTGAACATATATTAAAAAAAATATATATTCGATCAGATGAACAAGTTAATGGGAAGCACACCTTTCGCTCGTCGCCACGTAGACAGTGACGTTGTGCGCATGTCCGACCTAAATCCGGGCGTCCTGGCTGTGATGCTGGTGCACTTGATTGCTGAGAAATACAAGCCCACCCCTGTCGAGATTGTGTGTGAATTCATCCGTCTGGCGCTGAACAAGTGAGCACAACTGTCGATAATGTAGTTCTTTACCCACACCAAGGGGAGTTACTCGGCGCTGGACAGACGAACAGTCAGATCCCCTGCCCCCTCCTACCAGACACCCAATCGCCAGCCCCCAGAAAAATGACGCAGCTAAAGAACAAGACGATCATTGACATCCCTTTCAAGGTATGTATACGATCGTCCTGTTCTTTACCTGCGCTGAGTAAATTGGTCTAGCGCTGAGTAATTCCCACTGGTGTGTGTAGTACAGTACTATTCTACCAGCGCTAGCCCCACTTATGTGGTTTGTGATGTTGTAGTTCTTTAGTTTTAAACATTTGTGTAAGAAATATAAGTGTTTATGTGTAAGAAATGCAAATGAACACACTGACAAATGCATGAATAAATAAGCAAATAAGTGTAGATTAAGTGTAGTAAGCGATCAAGTAAACAAGCTAGCAAGCGAGAGAGCGAGCAAGCAAGCAAACAAACAAACAAAAAACAAACAAACAAACAAACAAACAAACAAACAAAAAACAAACAAGAAAATATAATAATAATAATAATAATAATAATAATAATAATAATAATAATAATAATAATAATAATGATAATAATAATAATAACAATAATAAATTAATCCATAATTAACAGGTAAGTAAATGCTTGACATCAGGTGCTGATATAATGATGTGTGTTCGTTTGCGATTTTTCCACCTTGCGGCAGAAAATCATAAAGCCAGAAATCACAGCCGACAAGCTAACTCGTAGACCAAGCTAACTCGCGTCTATGATTGTGTCCCACTGACAGGTCCGGCGGTGAGCTGGGGGAGAGTCGGCTCAGGGTGGAGCCGCCTTACGCTCTGAGTCTAACAGTGAAAGGTGCGTATGGCTTATACTTCAAGCAGTTATCCACTTACCTGCTGGGGCAAGGCTAACATCACCCATCTGCAAGAGACATTAACCCTCATGAGCCCCCGCGACAGCGGGGGCTCATGAGGGTTGATGTCTCTTGTTTAGTCATGTTTTCGTTATAACTATTTGTAGGTCATTTACATCTGTGTTCTTCACGCTATGTCCGTCAGTGTGGAGTCGTCTCAGGCGCGGATTTCGTGGTCTTTTCAAGCGAAAGGGCGTCAACCCATCGGCTGCCGGGAGACAGCGCCACGAGTGCCATTTCAGGTTCAGCTCAGTTCGGTCAAGATGGGATCTCTGCACTCGGAGAGGCACATACGCCCTCCACCCGCCCATTGAAAAGTCTTCCCAGAGTTCCTTTCGATGTCGTATCATTATTGGTCTGGTTTACCGTGGATCTCTCGTGTCCGCCTTTCAAGTCTCAGCCCAACGTCCGCTGCCTTTCTCAGCACCTCTGCTCTAGAGGCGATCGACTGTGCGGTGCCCTTGGCTTTGTTCCTGGAAATGCTTCATCAGGTGTCTCGCCACGTCTGATCTGGTCGTCCGTAGCCTCCGTGTGACCTCTGCCTTCAGGCGCCAAGCTCATCTGGCGCTACCCTTGAATTATCATGGTCATTCCATCTCCTGCCGAAGGGGGTTGAGCCTGGGGTACAGTAACCCATTCAGCCTCAACCCCCTTCGGCACGAAATGGACTGACCATGATTTTTCAAGGGTAGCGCCAGATGAGCTTGGCGCCTGAAGGCGCCAAGCTCATCTGGCACTACCCTTGAATTATCATGATCGATCCTTCTCATCTGCGACAGGTACATAGTCCTTATGTAGCACCTCCAGAATTTGTGGGAAATGTGGTCTTGGGGTTAAATGGGTTAAAGAAATCTGAAGGAATGTCGATCCCACACTCATTCCAACTCGGAACATTTCCATTTCGTTTGGCTTAAACCGCCTGGACTAGTCAACTTTCCGTGGCAATGAATGGGATTAGGGGAGGTGGTGGCTGTCTTTTTTTGTTGTCGGTTAGTTTTGTTTCTAAGTTTTTGAAGGGGAAGATGACCCACGCCGTTGTAAAGGGGTTGACAGTTATACACTGTTTTCCGTGCGTTAGATTATGTCTTGAATTCTTGTTGCTGCGTCAGCTAACATCCCAGCACACAATGACCATCGTGCTAAAGTCGGCCGCAGTGGGCCCGCGGACCCACTGCGGCCAACTTCGGCCAGATAGCCTTTTGCGTACTGGGATGCTCGCTGACGCAGTGTATTGGGATAGATCGTTATTCCAGCCAATCGACCAACCAACCAGCAAGCCAACCCACCAAGCCACGCACCCACGCTCCAATCAGTCAGTCAATCAATCTGCCAACCAATAAGTCAGTCAATCATTCAATCAGTCAGTCAGTCAGTCGCGTCCGTCCGTCTTGTCTCTCCGTCAATCAACCAATCAACCAACCAATCAATCAACCAACCAACCAACCAACCAACCAACCAACCAACCAACCAACCAACCAAACCAAACCAAACCAAACAAACCAACCAAACCAACCAAACCAACCAACACTGACGTGGAATATTGTTTTCGCCGAAGGACATTCAGGTGATAAAAAAGCATATTTACACAGATAATATTATGTTCTGTTTTCAGATTTTGACGAGTGTGTCAGCGCGGACACAAACGATTGTTCCCCGGACGCTTGGTGTATCAACACACCGGGCTCCTTCTATTGTGTGTGTCACATCGGATATGACGACTTCTCGCATGAACTGAACATGCGCAAAGGACGCTCCTGCATGAGTAAGTGTGTAAAGTGGTGTAGTGGCCACGCAGGGCAATTAGGTTACGCCCCCTTTTCACACACTGTTATCTGTTAGCCTCTTGCAGCATAAAACTATGAACGAAGAACTTTTCTGCCAAAACAAAAAATCCACGCGGAGCACATCACAGGAGAAGCTATTTTAGCAATTCTTAAAAAAATTAAGAGTTAGCGTTTTTCACAACATTCAAATGCACTAAGTACCCCATGACAAAACTGTCGTCTGCAAGCCTGCATACAACCGTGCACATGCCCCAATTAGGCTCCCATGAACACACTAGGTCGACTAAAATTACCCAGATTTTGCTCTTTTTCACACCACCTGTCATGCCTTTTGTTGCTCAAAACGCCAAAAAAGGCACACAATTGAAGTTTTACACCCTAAAAAAATGGCAAAAAGGGAGGAAATTTTTTGAACTATTTCTGGCGGAAAAGTTACTACATGCACCGGAAGCAATTGCCCTGTGTGGCCAGTGGTTAGAGAGGCAGACAGAACAAACGAAGCTTGTCTGTGCGTAACCATTTCTTTTGTTCGAATTTGAGAAAGGATTTTAAGCCTTGCGATAACAATAGCGAAAAAACCCAAACTAGTGCAAGGCAGAAAACCAGTGCTTTTGCGATGTTTCAACGCATGTTCCCAATACTGTTTAACCCCTTCACTGCCGGGGCAAAACAAACCTCACCCAAGTGCAAGAGGCATAGAGCCTCATGAGCCCCCGCGTCCGCGGGGGCTCATGAGGATCTATGTCTCTTGCCGACACCACGTCGTATCCATTATCCTTGGAGAACTGGAGTCTTTGGCGTCAGTTTTTAATTAAAAAAAAAAAAAAAAAAAAACCCGATCTGCGCCCACTGGCATTGATGGCGTTAACCCTCTTGTGCTGGGGCCCCCCAGTACTGTTTAAACGACACCGGTGGCTGCCTGTACAAGAGGGTTAAAAAGGGTTAAATGGGAACACGAGACGAATTTGAAATTATACGACATGCATGAGTCTGTTTTAGGCTTTCTGTTAAAAAAGAAATGTAACGTGAATTCAGAGTGTAACCAGGGTTGTCGGTGGAAACCTGAGCTGGGATATTAACCCATTTAACAACAAAGCCGGTGGAGGTGGAGGCGTCATCTATCGACAATGTATCAGTTGCAGGAGATGGATCGACACAGATATTTCAAGGGTAGTGCCAGATTAGCTTGGCGCCTGATGGCGCCAAGCTAATTTGGCACAACCCTTGAATTACCATGGTCGAGCCATCTCCTGACTGAGAGCTTTGGGGTTAAATGGGTTACAGTGGTATCTACCTAAGTGGGGTGTATTGTGTATTACTGACGAAAGGTTTGGACTTTTGGAGAATATTCTGGAACGTTGAAGACCCATTCACTTACCGCCGTAACTGCCATTATACACTTCTGTCACAGATGGTTACGAAACGCTACACACAGGTCTAGTTATGGTTCATTTAGACATGGGGCAATCCAGTTTAGCACACGCCGTCTGTATATCAAGTAACCTGACCATGACTCCGCTCCGTTTTAGAAATACGTACGCTTTCAGTACGAAAAATAGCTAAAAATAGATTGACACGCTTACGGCAGCGCATAATAAATAAGTGCGATTGCGCGTGTGCTGTTGCCGCGTGTCCAAACTGCTGTTAAAGTTCATTATGTGTCTCGACAAGACATGACAAACACAAATGGTGCTGAAATGTGTCTTCCTATTTATGGGTAATGGTACTTTAAGATTATTTTGTTTATTGCAGTTCCCACTACAACTGAGGAACACAGCAAATCGTAAGTGCACTGACTGGCAGTGTGTTTGCGCGCGTTCGCACGTGCTTGCAGTTCGTCGGTGTAACCGGGAAACCTTGTATCCGACACGCTAACCCAGCCAACCCCGACGCACTACAGCAGGAGATGGATCGACCAGAATAATTCATGGATCGACCATGATAATTCAAGGGCAGGGCCCGATTAGCTCATTGGCGCCATCAGGCGCCAAGCTGATCTGGCCCTATCCTTGAATTATCATGGTCGCTCCATCTCCTGCAACTGGCGCATGGTCGTTAGGTGACACCTTCAGAAAATTTGGCAAATGCAACCCTGCCGTCACCTGCGGTAATGTGGCCGATACAAGATAGTCTGGTTACACGGGCGATATGTGTTGTTGTCGTGTTCTGGATCATACGCAGCGCAGGACAATGGAGAAGCTTTTAGTGAAACTTCAGGCGATCGTGTAAAGTAAGGTTTGGCCCATTCCCTGCCATTGTACGTGCACTGTACGCACTTTTTTTTTGTTTCTGAAATCATTCAACGGCCATAAGCCAACACCGTCCAAGAAACATGGACACAACCTGGTCTCAGCAAGAGGCATAGATCCTCATGAGCGACCGCAGTCGCCGGGGCTCACGAGGATATAGGTCGTTTTTGCAGTTGGATCGTGTTCATTTTTTCTCGGCAGTGAAGGGGTTAACGCCCAGAAAGCAAGAAAGGCCATCTCACGGTTGGTGTATTATGCTAGTCGAGCACGCAACCGAGATTCTGTGTCAGGATCAGGATCAGGATCAGGATTTTATGTAACGTCTTTTCACACATTGGTGATATTAGAGATTCTGTGTGTGTGTGCGTGTTTGTCTGTGTGTGTGTGTGTGTGTGTGTGTGTCTGTGTGTGTGCGTGTGCGTGTGTGTGCGTGTGTGCCTCTGTCTGTGTGTGAGTGTGTGTGTGTGTGTGTGCACTTGCAGGCGCGCGTGTTTGCTACCAGTTAATGAAAAAATGTGGATGTCAGCGTTTTTGACGTCCGGACTTTTATATAATAATAATAATAATACATAGTTTTTATATAGCGCCCTTCCCCACGAACAGCAAGCTCGGAGCGCTTTACAGCACATAAAAAAACATTAAAAACGAAAAACATTAGAACACACTCACTCTTTAAATAAACATCTGCTCGCACCATGTAGGCGCATTTCTAACACGAAACACACACACACACACACACACACACACACACACACACACACACACACACACACACACACACACACACACACACACACACACACACACACACACACACACACGCACGCACACACACACACACACACACATGGGCTACCCACATACGAAACAACCAACATTTCCAGGCAGCACATCCAGACTAAGCTAATCTTGATATGCTACCAGGAAAAGATGGGTCTTCAAATTTGTTTTGAAGGTCATCAGCGTAGGGGAAAGTGCTTGTATTGATGTGTTTAACAAATTGGTAAACAATAAACGCAGCCATATTAACTATTATTAACTGCAACATGTTTTGCCTCCGTTTTATATATTAGGTACACAGAGACACATTTTGTCTCTTTGTGTACCTGATATGTAAAAAGGAGGGAAAGCATGTTGCAGTTAGGACAGGTTTTTTGTGTGTGTTGTGCTCTTGTTGTCTTTTCAGATGTTTAGATTCTCCCTCACTCACTGCCTTTAGATCTGCCCTTAAGACCCACCTGTTTGATACCCCAATGTAGCTCATTTCTTCGTGATTATGTACCTGTCTGTTTGTCTGTGTGTGCGCGTGTGTATTGCAGAATCGTTTGTTTCTTTGGTTTTATGACCCCCTCCACTCCCACTCTTTATTTGCAAAGCACTTAGAGCTTATTTTAGGATAAGCGCTATATAAGTAGCCATTATTATTATTATTATTATTATTATTATTATTATTATTATTATTATTATTATTATTATTATTATTATTGTTATGTTTCATCACAATCAGAGCTAGACTGTTTGTTTTGTTGTCTTTTCAGATGCTCGACAGATACCTGTGAAACAAACTGGACCTGTAAGAACATTTTCACTATACAGCTGCACACCATACAGGGCTTTTAACCCTATGTCTGTCGGCAGCGGTTTTAGTCGCGATGATTCCGGCAGGAATCATCGCGACTAAAACCGGTACCGACACTCAAAGGCTTAGAACAGTGTTCCTCTTAGTGGGTAACAACTTACAGCCCAGAGTTCATCTTTCTTCCTGGTTGATATTTGAATACAATGATTACTCACGTTTTGTTGAATGGCCTTGGCATTGTCCTGTCTGCTTCATTATAGTGTAACCCCTTCTCTTTCACTGGAAGCATATCTTGTGTAAATATGTGTTTATTGAAAGACCAAATTCCACACTATCCAATAAACTTTAAACTCTCCCTACTGTCTGCGCTGCCTGTAGCTCTTGATATTGAATGTGTTTTGCTAAAATTTATGGTCTTAGGTTTATTTAGCGTATTAGACCGGCTGGCGACATACATTCAATGTTCTGTTTAGTTTTTCTTTTCACAAGCAGTGCAGGCACGTCCTGATAAAATCTTGTTGTTGTCGGGGCGTTAAGCAATGCAACAACCAACCAACTATCCAATAAACACTGGTCTCAGCAAAAGGCATAGATCCTCATAAGCCCCCGCAGACGCGGGGGGACGGAGGTGGCTCATGAGAATCTATGTCTCCTGCAGTGGGTTCGCGTTCATTTTTTTGTCGGCAGTAAAGTGATTCAGTAAAAAATATGGGCGCGATAGATATACACCCCGGTTACCTATCTCCATCCGTTAGGCTTCAACCGTAGCATAGCGGATCGAGTGAGGTAACCAGCGTGGGCGATTATATGTGCCATCCACCCTCCTTTAACCCACTCAGCCCTGACACACTACAGCAGGAGATGGATCGACCATGATAATTCAAGGGTAGTGCCAGATTAGCTTGGCGCCGACTGCTGTCGGCGCCAAGCTAATCTGGCACTACCCTTGAATTATCGTAGTCGATCCATCTCCTGCTGTAGTGCTGTCGGCGCCAAGCTAATCTGGCACTACCCTTGAATTATCATGGTCGATCTATCTCCTGCAACAGGTGCATAGTCGTTAGAATACGTGCGCCGGACTGAATGCGTTAAGGGTTCCATATAAACCAGTTTAAATTCAGGGGGAGAGGGTGGGTGGTGGTGGTACAAGGGGTGAAAACCGATGTGTTGCCAGTGATATGAAGAGTTGTGCCCCTGACTTGGAGCGTCACTGGTAATTAACTCATTCAGCCCGACGGCCTTATTTCCCAAAACTTGTAGGCGTCATCATGAACTAACGACTATGCACCAGTTGCAGGAGATGGGTCGACCATGATTATCAAAGGGCAGTGCGACAGGCGCCAAGCTAATCTGGCACTACCCTTGAATTATCATGGTCGACCCATCTCCTGCTGTTCTTCGTCAGGGCTGAATGGGTCAATGCTAACGAGTTAGTATATATTTTGCGCTCCGAGTCAGGGGGCACAACTCTTGCCATAACTTTCGTTTTTTTTCTCCACCTGTGGTTGAACTTGTATTTGGGAACTGAACTGTACATTACTTTTAAAAAGTTCTGTTTAATACTCGCTTGTGTGGTGTGTGTGTGTGTGTGTGTGTGTGTGTGTGTGTGGTGTGTGTGTGTGTGTGTGTGTGTGTGTGTTTGTAGTTGTGGCCCTGACCTTGGTGGGAATATTCCTGGTGATCGTCTTGCTGATTGTCCACGAGATCTGTCAACGTAAACAACGGACGTCTGCTCGGTAAGTAGCGCGCGCGGTAATTAGACACAACACAATACTAGTAAGGCAGCACCAACAAAAGCAAAAACGATAACAACAGCACCACCACCAACAGACATTGAAAATTTGAAGAATGGTCACTTAAACTCTATTTGTATTCCCGGAATTTAATTACGTTTTGGAGGAAGGTCTTACATTTTAG
>BTPG01000001.1:305464586-305614586 GCA_036245525.1 Semisulcospira habei | reverse complement strand
AGACGTTTCGCTGCCGGGGTGTATGTGGGCCGCCCCGAATTGTATGTCATGTGTGAAGGCTCGTCGTCATCCTGGCGTCCAGTTCTCTGAGTTTTGACGTCAGTGTTTGTAGCTTACTGGATGAGGCATTTAGCTGCTCGCGGATCTGACCCACTTCATTCATGAGTTGAGGTGTAGTCTGACTGAAATAGGATCTCAGCTGGCTGACTTGACCCTCCATTCTGGTGAGGCCAGTCCTCATCTGTATTTCCAGCTAACTGATGGTGGATTTCAGGCTGGCTTGGGGCTGGGTGACTGCAGTCTGTAGTCGAGCCTCCAGGCGGAACATGTCGGACTGCATCTTGGATCTTGCTTCAACCTGAGCTTTCACTTGAGCCTCCAGCTGATCTTTTGCACGTCTCAGTTCCTCGATCATACGACACAGTTCCTCCGTGTGACCTTGCACATGACGCAGTCCCTCCGTTTGACCTTGCACATGACTCAGTTCCTCCGTGTGACCTTGCACATGACGCAGTCCCTCCGTTTGACCTTGCACACGAAGCAGTCTTTCCGCTTGACCTTGCGCATGACGCAGTTCCTCTGCTTGACCTTGCACATGATGCAGTCCCTCCGTGTGACCTTGCACATGACGCATTTCCTCCGTTTGACCTTGCATACGACTCTTTTCTTTCTGGAACTTGCCTTCAGCGCGCGATGTTCCAGACCTGATGTCAGCCTGCATTGTCTGCGAGTCATGAGGTGGTGTGACAGGCGTCCCGGGGACTTGGTTCCTGTCCAGACCCCGAGTCTGTCCAACACGCGCGGTGATTGCTGCAACGGTAAAAGGGTAACACCGTCAAACGTGTAGTCAATGGTGAAAGGAACGCAAGTAAATTAAAAAAAATAGATAAGCAAAAGCAAAGTCCACCCAGTAAGCAAAGGTCTGACGTCGGCCTCTGATGGTCCTCCCACGGATGTAGGCATGTCGGCAGCACGGATGTACGTGGATCAACTAAGGCCGGCGTCGGCTCGAGGATCTTTTGCTCAACGGGCATTCACTTGAGAGCCAGAGGCGTGTCCGCATGGTAACCGATTTCGCGGTGTACTGCTGCGCTTATTACTGAGGTGGACTAACCTGTGCAGGTATATTAACCCATTCAGCCCTGACGCACTACAGCAGGAGATGGATTGACCATGATAATTCAAGGGTAGTGCCAGATTACCTTGGCGCCTGAAGGCGCCAAGCTAATCTGGCACTACCCTTGCATTATTATGGTCAGTCCATCCCTTGCAACGTGTACACAGTCATTAGGTAACACCTCCAAAATTTGGGAAATACGCCTCTGGGGTTAAATGGGTTAACTCATTCAGCCCGACGCACGTACTTCCCAAATTTTGGAGGCGTCATCTAATGATTATGCACCAGTTGCAGGAGGGGGATGGATCGACCGTGATAATTCAAGGGCAGTGCCAGATTAGCTTGGCGCCGACAGGCGCCAAGCTAATCTGGCACTATAATAATAATAATAATTACGGTATTTATAATGCGCTTATCTTATAATAATTATAACTCTAAGCGCGCACTCACAACTCACGCACACATGCGCACGCTTTAGACAATGACCCACGTACCACAAATAGTGAAATACATTACGACAGTCAGCTTAGGGTGGGGAGTGTGGTGGTACAGTGCTAGAACTGTTGAAAGAGGTGAGTTTTGAGGGCGGACTGGAAGGAGGAGAGAGAGAGTGTTTCTGACGGAGAGAGAGTGAGAGAGTGTTCCAGGTGGATGGACCGTATACTGAGAAGAAGCGGGGGCCGAAAGTGCTGAGTTTGGTGCGGGGGATGTGGAGGCGGAGAGGGTCGGAGGCGGAGCGGAGGGAACGGGAAGGAGTGTAGGGGTGAAGTAAGTTTGAGAGATAGGCAGGAGCGCAGTTGTTCAGGGATTTGTAGCAGAGACAGAATCTTGTATTGGATGCGTTGGGGGATGGGAAGCCAGTGAAGGAGTTTGAGCAGGGGAGTGATGTGGTCGGATTTTTTCTTTCTGAGGACGAGGCGGGCAGCATTGTTCTGGACGCGCTGGAGAGTGAAAGTGGTGGAGTGAAGGAGGCCGGAAAGGAGAGAGTTGCAGTAGTCGATGCGAGATAGGATGAGAGAGACAGCAAGTTTGGTGGCAGCTTCGGTAGTGAGGTATTTTCTGATCTGACTGATGCGGCGGAGGTGGAAGTAGCATGCCTGGGCCGTGGCGGAGACAAAGCTGGTCATGGAAAGAGAGGAATCGAGGATAACGCCGAGGTTTTTGGCCGAGTCAGAGAGGGAGATGGGGGTGCTGTCGAGTTGAAGGTGGAGAGTGGGAGGGAGCTGGGAAAGTTTCTGGCGAGTGCCTACCAGCATGGCTTCCGTTTTGTCGTCATTCAGTTTAAGCTTGTTTTCTGTCATCCAGTTTTTCACGTCTTCGTAGCAGTCAGCCATGCGAGTCAGTAGTGACTGAGTTTTGTCGAGTTTGTCTTTGTCTAGTAGTTGTGAGTCGTCAGCGTAGAGATGGTAGTTTATGTGGTGAGACTGGATGATGATGGACAGGGGGGAGGTGTAGAGTGTGAAAAGGACCGGGCCCAGGACGGACCCCTCTGGAACTCCGCAGGAGAGCCTGACTGGGTTGGAGGAGACGCCGTGGATGGTGACGGACCGCTGTCTGTAGGAGAGGTAGGAGAGAAACCAGGAGTGAGCAGAGTCAGTGATGCCAAAGGAGTGGTGAAGGCGGTGGTGGAGGATAGAGTGGTCTATAGTGTCGAAGGCGGCAGAGAGGTCGAGTAGCGTAAGAAGGGAGATGTTGCCCTAGTCGGTGGAGAGAAGCAGGTCGTTTAAGATATGTAGAAGGGCTGTTTCAGTGCTGTGATGTTTGCGATAGGCAGACTGGAAGGGACTGAGGAGGTTGTTGTCGGCGAGGTGGAGGTTGAGCTGGTTGAGAATGACCTTCTCAAGAAGCTTGGACAGGAAAGAGAGATTGGAGACTGGGCGATAGTTTTTGAGCTCGTTTGGGTCGAGGTTGTGTTTTTTGAGGAGAGGACGGACGATGGCGGACTTGAAGATATCAGTGACGGAGCCGTTCTCTAGAGATGTGTTGATGATGTCGGTAATGAAGGGCAGAAGATTTGGAAGGCCGTCCCGGTAGAGAGAAGCTGGGAGAGGGTCTAGTTCGCAGGTTTTGAGAGGCATGGACTTTATGGTCTTGAGGACTTCGTCCTGAGAGACGGGCCGGAAGGACGAGAGGGGGGTGCCGGAAAAGGGGGTGTCGGGAGGGCAAGGCGGAGAAGGCAGAGTGTCGAGTGTGTTGCGCAGAGTTTGGATTTTGTCGGAAAAATAGGTGGAAAAAGCGGACGGGAGTTCTTCTTTGCTGTGTGTGTTGGGGAGAGGAGAGTCTTTAGAAATGCCTAGGCGTGTGTTCATGGTAGCGTAGAGGGTTTTGGAAGAAGTGGATTCCAGGATTTTGTTTTGGAGGTGTTTACGTTTGGAGTCGGAGATCATTCTGCAGACTTTGGATCTAGTTGTTTGGAAGATCTGTCTGTGAACGGTGAGATCCGATGAGCGCCAGCGGCGTTCCGCTTGTCGGGGCTCGCGCTTGGCCTCAGCTATGTCGTCAGTGAGCCAGGGGGAGGGGGGTCGGTTGGGTATGGAGCAGGTGGTGATAGGTGCATGGGTGTCTAGAAGTTTTCGAAGGGAGGAGTCGAAATGGGATGCAAGATCAGGAGAGGAGGCGGGGTCCAGGAGAAGGTCGACAGCTTCGTCGAAGAAGCTCTCTCGGTTGACAGATTTTAGTTTGCGACGAGAGACAAGGAGCTTGGGTTTTTTTTACGGGGGAGGTAGGTTGAGGGAGACGAGAATAGCGAGGTGGTCAGAGGGAAACATAGAGGAGGTGTCAGAGTCGAGAAAGAGTTGATCGGAGGTGCGGGTGATGATCCAGTCGAGGGTGTGGCCGAGTCGGTGGGTGGGTTTGGTGATGTGTTGTGTTAGATTGTGGTTTGAAAGTGATGTGCAAAGGCGTTTTGTGTCAGGGTGGTCGGGTTTGTCGAAGTGGAAGTTAAAGTCGCCAAAAAGGATCTGTTTTCCGGGTCGTGTGCTGTAGTGGTCGAGGAGGAGGTCAAACTCGGCGAGAAACATGGAGTTTGTGAGTTTGTTTTGAGAGCTTGGAGGGGGGCGATAGATACATGAGAAGATGAGGGACTGGCAAGGGAGTGTTGCTACGGCCTCGACAGATTCATAAGAGGGATGAGCAAAAGGGAGAGACTGAGAGAAGGAGAGGTGAGTGGAAAGACAGTCCCTGTAGATGATGGCAATGCCACCCCCTCTGGAAGCGCGCGGGAAGGAGGCCAGGCCAGGCACTACCCTTGAATTACCATGGTCGACCCATCGCCTGCTGTAGTGCGTCAGGGTTGAATGGGTTAACGTCACTAGTTCCGTAACGTGAATGGCCAGGACAAAAACTTACACGAATGGTCATGGATGCGGGAAAACTCCGTCATGCCAGCCTTTTTTTTTTCAGTTTAGGGAAGAAGCAAAAGTCGCACTGGTAAAGGCACGGACTGTTTGATGGCTGAGGAAGAACACGAATGTTTTGCCTCTTTGTATAGGACGCAGTGACATTAGCTTTGTGGTCACTGGCATTTTCAAGAGAAAACAAATAGATGATCAGGCCACCGAGAGTTGGCCGCTGCTTATGGACAGACATCAACACTATTAAAAAAATACATTCTTACAGGATACTTTGCATTGACTGCGTGCTCCACTGGTAAAATATGAATAATGACATGGACCTCTAAATTTTAAAAAATAACGAAAATATTGCTGCGAATTCTGAAAGTCTCCACTCATCGGAGGCCAGCTACTCCTGATTGGACTGTTTGCTGTGGATACCGTCATAAGACAAGCAAATATCAGCTTCAGTGATGACATCACAATGTCGTTAAAGGCCATTTATGCTAAACGTTTTGAGCAGTTAATCTAAGCGATCAACTTTCTGTTACATCTGCGCCTCTGTCAAGAAATGGGGTATCCTTCTTGTAGATAGTTGTTGTATGTCAAGGTCATTGCGCACTATTCTTTGAACTGTTCCAAGAGAAAGAGCGGAAATTTGAGATATTACTCAAATTAAAATTTATGCGTATTTTCCTATCAACGTATAAAATAAAGAGCAATGTTTGCTCGTTCCTGGCTGAAATTTGACTGTCAGACCAGTATTATACTGACATTCAAAGTCCTCTATTTCAGAGATAAATTGCACAATCCACATGCAGTCAGTAGCCAGACAATAATTATACAAGTACCATATCAAACAACTTTCAAATCTGTCAAAATAACACTGTTTTAATAACGTAGAAATATATTTATTATCTTGAAGTGTCCACTGCTTTCAAGCACACCTGTTTACATCACTTTCAATGACGTCACACAGCGGCATGGCTGAAGATACCAGCTCCCATATTGTGCACACATAAAGGGCAAAGGCAGAAATTTGTTTTGATACGAATTTTATTATGTGACTTAACCCTTTTAGGTCCCAAGGTCTCATTTCTTTTGGACGTGTTGCCTAACGACTATATACCAGTTGCACGAGATGGATTGACCCCCATCCGGGTCAGCCCTGGGGGATTTGGGTGGGGTTAACTACTTTTTAGTTCCCAGGGTCACCCTGGGGTTTCCCTTCTATTCTGGGGCATGTGTGTCTGTCTACCCTTGGTCCATTCGCCTGTATTTTCATTTTTTAAACTCTCCCTACTGTCTGCGTTGCCTGTTGCTCTTGATATTGGATGTGTGTTGCCAAATGGTCTTAGCTTTATTTAGCGTATTAGACCGGCTGGCGACATACATTCAATATTCTGTTTAGTTTTCTTTTCCACAAGCAGTGCAAGTCATGCGCCAAGCTAACCTGGCACTACCCTTGAATTATCATGGTCAGGCCATCTCCTGCTGTAGGGATCCGCGGCTAAAAGGGTAAAGTAATTTACAAATGGCGGCCCAACTATCATTACTCTCTGACCATACCTCGTATCATAGCATAGGGTTTGTCTGGTTGTGAAACTGATTTAGGATTCACTAGCATACTGGCAAAGTGTTAAAACCCTTATTGAAACAGAGCCACTTTTGTCTGGCCAAAAATAAATGTAACCTCTCTTTGTGATAAGGCATGTGTTTCCTTTTTGTCCTAGATCATATAATAAGATAAGATAAGATAGTTTATATAAGTTATTGATAGCAGAGGTTTGCTACACGGACCCTTGTAGTCCTGAGGGAAGTTAAAGGAACCATTGTACCCTGAAGGCCGAAGGCCTGAGGGGTTCAATGGTTCCATTGACCTCCCGAAGGCCTACAAGGGTCCGTGCAGCAAGCCTCTGCTACCATTAAAGTATTTATTTTCATTCCTCCACAATTTTCGTAAAAGAAATAATAATAAAAAAAATCTCCCGACCTGGATCACGCCAGACATGACTGACGTCAAAGGAATATACATTTATACATAATAGACTTATGACGTAATAAAAAATATTTCATGACGCTGCCATCTCCAGAAGAGTGCTTGTTGTTTCGAACAACACTAAGTAACTTTTTACTTTAGAGCGTTTTGGTGATCTTTTATAGAACAAAACTCGCATCCAAGACAAGAAGTCCGCCATTTTTTCGCTACATTATAAGTTATTGGTCGGAGGGGTTCGCTGCATGACCTTTGTAGGCCTGAGGGAGGTCAAAGGAATCAACAAGCAAACGAGTATTCATGAACTTGCTTGATATACTTTCCTTCCCAAAATCCCTCGCAGAACAGGAAGATTCACGACTCAAAAGACCTTGCAATACATGTATTTGGTAGTGGTCAGTGACAGACAACTCTGCGGTTAATCCAGTGACATACCCGGCATGCCAGCGATGGCCGTGTGCACTGTGTTGGGGATATCATTGGGATCTGAAGGCAGCGGCCTTAACACAAACACACGCATGGTCCACTGACTGCCCCCGACACGCAGTGTCACTCGCTTCATGTTGACCACGGTCACGGCATCTGTAAAATAACATCTGACAGTTTCACAATGAGATTTTTTTTAGCAACCCCCCCCCCCCAAAAAAAAAAAAAAAAAAAAAAAAAAAAAAAAAAAAAAAATAACCACGGTCACGGCATCTGTAAAATAACATCTGACAGTTTCACAATGAGATTTTTTTCAGAAAAAAAAACCAGTAGCTAAAGGTCTTCGGGCCCGCGACGGCCGCAGTGGGCCCGCGCCCGAGGACCTTTGATTGCTGATGGTAAAGGACCGTCCTGACTCACCGTCTGTGTCAGTGCCCAAAGCAAACTCACCCTCACTACATTTAAACTCCACGATGGCGATTCCTATGGGTTCGACACGCCAGACCCATTTTACGCGACTCCTCACATTGTGCTGATTTTCCATGAGCGTTCTGATGCTGTTGGCTCTAATGGAAGGGTAAAGAACGCTAGTGATGAGGACCGAAGTCGGCGCCTGACGAACCACGCCTAGGATGTCCACTGCTGGCTTGCTCCAGTGTCCTACACACAGTCAACCCGTTCAGTGACAGCCCGGACGCAGATTGTACAATCCAGACCAAAATGGTGACTGTACAATCCAGACCAAAATGGTGACTGTACAATCTAGACCAAAATGGTGACTGTACAATCCAGACCAACATGGTGACTGTACAATCCAGACCAAAATGGTGACTGTACAATCCAGACCAAAATGGTGACTGTACAATCCAGACCAAAAATGGTGACTGTACAATCCAGACCAAAATGGTGACTGTACAATCCAGGCCAAAATGGTGACTGTACAATCTAGACCAAAATGGTGACTATACAATCCAGACCAACATGGTGACTGTACAATCCAGACCAAAATGGTGACTGTACAATCCAGACCAAAATGGTGACTGCCATGCGTGTACAATGCAGAGAAGAACCCAACGGAGGAAGAAACTGTCTTTTCTGAGCGTGTTTCTTTCTCCGTTGGGTTCTTTCCCTGACGCAGGCTGCGTTTCTGCAACCTTCGTTGATTCAACAGCAGAAAGCCCTAGCTGTCCCAGGAACATAGAGTCAAAGTAGTGTCAGCAGGAGGGATAGATCCTCATGAGTCCCCGCAACTGCTGGGGCTCATGAGCATCTATGCCTCTTGCAGTTGGGTGGTGTTCACAAAATCTCGACACTGAACAGGGAAATGTATTACTGATTAATACTTTATGCACATACTCCATACAAAGTACTGTCTGAATGCAAATTCTCGCCGTGAGATAGTCTTTGGGGGTTGAAGGAGGTAACCAGGATGGTTAACTTATTGTGCCCGAGGAACAAAATACACACATTCTGGAGTTATCCTCTGAGGACTGCATTACAATTAAAGGAGACAGATCGACCATGATAGTTCAAGTTCATATAGGGGCCAAGCTATTCTGCCGCCACCCTTGAACTATCATGGTCGAGCCATATCTTGCTGTGCTGTGTCGCGGGCAGAATGAGTTAATACACAAACTTTGGACGTAAATTAGCTACAAACTAAACTTTATTGTTCTCTTTTACGTTTTAGGCGAAAACAAGGAAAATGCACTAAACGTTGCCACTTCCTATCGCTCTAACCATGACGAGCGAAATCTGTATTCACCTTGACAGGATACAGTCTGATCTGTGCTGTAGACAGATCTGGAGTTCCCGTCATACAGAAACACGTGCGCCGGACACCCCTTTATGGAGTGATCATCCCTGCGTGCTACGTTCACTGCATCTGTAACACGAGCATTTGCTACATATTTTATTGTATTTGTTACACTTTTTATTGTAGCATTTTAATATTGTGATATTGTTTCTCTCTTTTACCTTTTTATTGAGTTAAGGCCCCGCCACACATGCCGGTTGTGCCCCGATTTTGAAGCCGATTCCGATCCGATTGCGATCGGATGACGTCATATATCGGATCCGATCCCAATCGGCTGGGAATCGGGTGTCTAGAACCTGCTCTATTTTTCCGATCCGAATCGGCCCCGATTGTAAGCTTCAACCAATCAGAGCGCGTCTCGCAAAGCATGTCGTTTCAGTTTAAAAATGGCGGAAGATCAGTACCACCTTTGTTGCCGATGTCTCGCCCGCCTCTTCCCGAATATGATGCAAACTGCTGATAATGCAAGCACATCATCATCACTGTCAAAACTAGCAGCCATTTCGCTGAACAGGAACGACCTTGATCTTCGATTCAAACCGGTCGGCTCAACTAAAAAAAAAAGCCGGGGAATGTGTGGCAGTGCACACGTTTTTGTAGTCCGGTCCGATCACACTCCGATTCGAAAGTGCTCGAGAATCGGCCTCAAAATCGGGCATGTGTGGCGGGGCCTTTACTTAGAATGACCACCACGCAACAATTTCCTTTAATGGATAATAAAGTTGTTTGAATCTGAATCTGAATCTGAGCAGTCAACTTGTCGCCTAATGAGGGAATCTGTCCCTTCATTAAATAGTTTTGTCCTTGGGAAAGAGAGTATGAAGGTCAAATGTTCACACACGAGTTGACGTTTGCTGTCATTGAAGCAGTAGTATGTAGTCTAAAGTGACCTTGAGGCTTTTGCCCCAAAATAAAAACAACAACAACCGAAATGATGCCCGCGTTCCAATATCGGAGCCTAGTTTCCAATATTGGAACGCGTGATCGAGTTTCGATACTGGACCGCTTACATTTAGTGTGGTCATGCTAATACTGATTTAACCCATTCAGCCCTGACACACTACAGTAGGAGATGGATCGACCATGATAATTCAAAGGTAGTGCCAGATTAGCTTGGCGCCGACAGGCGCCAAGCTAATCTGGCACTACCCATGAATTATCATGGTCAATCCATCTCCTGCAACAGGTGCATAGTCGTTAGATGACGCCTTCAAAATTTGGGAAATATGTGCGCCGGGCTAAATGAGTTAATACTGAAACTTTCAGATTTTTTGAATCAGAGGAACGGGGTGAAGGGATGCGGGGTGGGGGTGGGGGGGGGGGGTGGGGGGTAGAGGTGAAGACTTCAAATCCTGACCAGACATCCTATCAATGTTCCATCTAAACAGGACTGATGTGGCAAGAGAACAGTCACCATGATTTTTCTCTATCTTTACCTTCGTGGTCGTGGAAATCAACAACGTAAGTGTGGTAACCAAGCTTGTAGACACAATCCACAGGCCCGCCCCCGCTCTTTTCCCGCGTCATCATGTATTGCCAAACGTCGGTGTCGATAGGGCCGTTAAGCAAGCCACCGTAAGTAACGAGAACACATTTCAGCGGTGAACGATCGAGATCGGACGATAACTCGTCCACAGCGTGCTCCATGGTGTGTGGGTTGTCTAAAATATCACACATGCACACAAGACCGCACGCAAGCACGCACACGCACAAAATTAGTACATGTGGTATTTTGTGAAATCTAATATGCCATTCATATTTATCCATGTGTATATATATTTGTATGAATTGATCAGTGCTCAGGTCGTACTATATGGGCAATAGCTGTCCCTGCCCCCCATAACCCGCCCGTTAGGACCGTCCATTACCACTCAAGTGCCGTGGACGATAAGCCCCGAACTAACCAAGCAATCTTTCCCTGACTGGACATCTTTCGCACAATATGATTCTCTGTAGTTTGGCTGGTACGGGGGACTGAAACATTCAGCGTTAAATACTGGCGAGCAAAAGAAATGCGAAAATTTTGGAATCATCGGAAACACGGATTTTGATTCCAAAAATGTCGCATTTCTTTTGCTCCTCAGTATTGATGCCTTGTTAGCCTACACCACAATCTGTGATTCTGTGTAGCCTGGATCAGTAGTACAGGAACTGAAACAATCAGCAATATTATACGATACCTTGTTAGCCAAGGTTCCCTGTAGTTTGGCTGGTACAGGTACTGCAACATTCAGTAATATATACCTTGTTAGATCACATACTGATTCTGTGTAGTTTGGCTGGTACAGGGAATGAAACAGTCCGCAATATCATTAGATACCTATCTATCAATTTGGAATTCCTTACCAAGCATGACATGACCTGTCCAGCGAAGTTGTCTCGTTAAGATCAAGGCTTCAACACTCCCTAGGCCAGCATTGTCCAGGACTTCCAGGTTTGTCACCTTGTCTTGCCATTTGATGCCCATGAGTGAGCGCAGGGATCTCATGTGGAAACGTTCAAGCTGCTTGAGGTGCTTTCTGTACAGCGTCCATGACTCGCAGCCATAGAGGAGGCTGGGGAGGACTACTGCCTTGTAGACTTTGATCTTGGTGGAGAGCTTGACGTTGTTGTTATTCAACACACGAGTGCGCAGACGACCCAGGGCTTTGCTGGCTTTGCTGATGAGAGCTGCGATTTCCTTGTCGATAGTACCGTCAGAAGAGATGATGCTTCCCATGTACCTGAACTGGTCGACAGTCTTCAGCTCGGTGCCTTCAATATACACTTTGGGTGGAGGTGATCTTGTGCCTGGGGCTGGTTGGTGCAAGACCTCGATCTTGTTGAGACTAATGGTGAGGCCAAACAGTCGAGAGGCTTCCAAGAACCTGTTGACGATGGTCTGGAGGTCAGACTCCGTGTGCGCCATCAGTGCACTGTCATCGGCAAACAGCGCCTCAAGTATCAGTGTCTCGATGGTCTTAGTCCTGGCGTTCAGTCGACGGAGGTCGAAGAGAGATCTGTCTAGTATGCTACAACTAAACTAGGAATTACTCACACACATAATCACAAACACGACAACGGCCCAAAACATGTCACAAAGACACAAACAGACAGACAGACAGACAGACAGACAGAGGGGACAAGGGCAGAGATAGTGGATAGAGGCACCTAGCTACTCTGGCAACGAGATGGAGATGGTAGTGTGTGTGACTGCATGTGTGAGGCTGAGCGGTGTGAAATGTGCGTCTGACAGCATACCGAAAGAAAATATGTGCAGATCTACCGCTGACAGATTAGTTTTTCAGCCCGGCCTATCATGTACTGAAACTTCCGGTGTGTTTTAACAAGGAAATATTTTGGTGTCAGACAGGTCGTGTGTTGACAAAAAACTGAACTCACTGGCGGCTGAAGTAGATACAGTACAGTGTTTTGTCTGCTTTAAAAATCTGCCATAATGATCTATATTATTATTATTATTATTATTATTATTATGATGATGATTATTATGATGATTATGATTATGATGGATTAGTGAGAATTTCATGTATAACAATGACATTTCGCTGGTTTCAACAAAAGAAAAAAAAGCCATAATAACTTTTGCCAAATCACAACAGCAATTTTCCCCTTTGTCCCACCCCCTCCACTCTCCTTTTGCGCTGTCTCTTTGAGGGGAGAGAGAGAGAGAGAGAGAGAGAGAGAGAGAGAGAGAGAGAGAGAGAGAGAGAGAGAGAGAGAGAGACAGAGAGACAGAGAGACAGAGAGAGACAGAGAGAGAGAGAGAGAGAGAGAGAGAGAGAGAGAGAGAGAGAGAGAGAGAGAGAGAGAGAGAATGACAATGACAATGACAACGATTCTTTATTTTACAACGGTGAAAGTTTTGGCTGGCACAACCATTTTTCGAACTTGCCGTTGCTAATCTAATCTACAAATAATGCACAAAGTGTGAAAATATTATATTGAAAAAATAGTGATAAATGATATAATAACAAAACAAAACAACAACAACAAAAACGTGCACACACACACACACACACACACACACACACACACACACACACACACACACACACACACACACACACACACACACGCATACACACACACAAACACGCGCATGCACGCACACACTGAGTAATATAGGGTCGCAGTGAAAGTATTAAGATAATGACGTGAGGTAATTGAAAATACTGGCTCTAAAATACGAAAGGGTCGTTGATGTTGTAACTTTCCTAGGCAAAGTGTTCCACAGGCTTTGACCTGAGAACGCTAAGCTTGTCTTGTAGAGATCGATTCTAGGTTGTGGTACAATAATGAATTTCCTTGATCTTGAGTACGTTGGTGATGTAAAGGAAAATAGTTTCTTAATATAATCAGGCATTTGGCTATTCAATGTTTTGAACATAATTATTCCCTTATTGTACATTAAATGATTTTTCAGGGGAAGAATCTCCAAGGTTTTCAATTTATTATCGGTAGTTGAGTTAGGGTCAGGTAGGATAAGTTTTGCGGCTCTACGACGAAGAGAGTTCAGTCTCTTTAACTGGACCTCGCTTGCTCCATCCCACACTGTAGAAGCATAGTCGATATTTGACCTGATGTGGGCGTTAAAGAACAGTTTACGTGTTTCTACATCAGTGATATATTTTAATTTGGCTAAAATGTAAAGTTTCTTTGATATTATGTTGCATATGTTAGTAATATGACACTGCCATATAAACTGGTTATCTAAAGTAACACCGAGAAGACGATGTTCTGTTACTTGACTGATGGGTGTTCCTTGAAGAGACAAGCTGAGTGAGAGAGAGCCGAGCTGGTGCTTTTGACGGGTGCTTAATACCATACATTCAGTCTTCGCTGGGTTTAGGATCATGAAATTGTTACTACACCAGTTGTCAATGTCTTGTAGTGCGTTTTGCAGGCGTGTATCAATAATAGATAAATCCTCGCCGGGCGTGTGTATAGCAGCATCATCCGCGAACATATCGCATGAAACATTATGATCGCTAATTGTGAGCGGAAGATCGTTAATGAACAAACAAAATAGAAGAGGGCCTAAAATAGAACCCTGGGGCACGCCATGCTTGACTAAGCGGTGATTAGAATATGTACCATTAAGAAGGACTTCTTGTCTTCTGTCATCCAAGTAGGATTTGAAGAACGTGGCAGCGCTGTTGGTGTATAATGAGATTTTCTTTATCAGTATATCATAGTTTACTAAATCAAAAGCTTTACGGAAGTCTAAAAGGACTACACCTGTTAGTTTGGATTCATTGATAGATGCCAACCAGGTGTCTGCCATCCTAATCAGCGCGGTATGGCAGGAATGTTTTGGTCTGAAACCTGACTGCAATGAATGGATAAGATTTCGGTTTTCTAAATATTTAGATAGATGTTTATGAATATGCCTCTCTAAAGGCTTTGACAAAACTGGCAGTAATGAAATGGGACGAAAATTATTAATTTCACTTAGATCTTTTGATTTTGGTAGTGGGATTACTTTTGCATCTTTAAATGCATCCGGAAAACAGTTTTGTTTTATACAGAGATTGTAGATGTATGTGAGACTCTCAACGATATATGGAAGAGATGTCTTGAGTATTTTTGAGCTGATCTCATCAGGCCCGGATGACTTTTTATTTTCCATCGAGGTAATTAATCTGCCCACTTCATGAACCGCTATAGGCGGTATGATGAAAGGTTCGTTGTTTTTATTTTTCTGGTTACAGTAGTCTAGTAGTTTGTCTGGACAAATATACTCATGTGAGTTATTTCCCAGTGGCATTAGTGATTCCGCCACAGAGACAAAATGGTCGTTAAAACTGTTTGCAGTGAGGTGGGGTGGTAAATACGCACTACTTTTATTTGTACCTTTGGTTAGAGAGAGAGAGAGAGAGAGAGAGAGAGAGAGAGAGAGAGAGAGAGAGAGAGAGAGAGAGAGAGAGAGAGAGAGAGAGAGAGAGAGAGAGAGAGAGAGAGAGAGAGAGAGAGAGAGAGAGTGCGCGTGTATGTGCGTGCGCGCGTGCGTGAGTGTATGTGTTAGCATTGCAAACCAATTATTCAGTAATACCGCAGGCGTAACTCGAGGGGGGAACGGAAGGAGGGGGGAGAAGACGCTACCCCCCCCCACCCGGCCCTCCTCGCCCCCCCCCCCCCCCTCCTGTTCCCGTTGCCAGAAGAAGGGAAGAGAACGATAAGAAGAACTGATACCCCAGTAAAAAGTCTTCAGGCTCACGACGGCGCGGGACCACTGCGGGCCCGAGGACCTTTGCTTACTGGGTAGGTCGACAGAAAAACACAATACATGACTTGGTTGTAACTTCCAGGCTGTCATGACTGTCGCTCACTCCTGCAACCCCATCCACCTACAAGTGACATAGATCCTCATGACAACGGGCAGTGGCTGGGGTTCATGATAACACTATGCATCTTGTTTGCCAACATCTGCTGTGGTAAGTTGTGTTTTGTAGATATTTTGGAATGAGTCAGGTATGTTCGGGGGGCGGGGTGGGGGGGGGGGGGGGGGCGGGATGGTGGAGAGAAGGCGCTGCGTGCAAAGACTCACCATTCGCCAAAATATCAAACAACGGAGGAGGGGGGGGGGGTGAGAGGGAGGTGGGAAGGGTGCGTGTGTGAAAATTCGCCAAAATATTGAACATGTGGAAAGGGGCAGAGGTGATTCTAAACACCCCAAAAATAGACTTTGTTATTGCACTTTAATGAATTTTAAATCGTGGGGGGAGGGTGGGGAGGAGGGGGGGCAGGGGGGGGGGAGTTCGGAACACCCCCCCCCCTTCAATCCCAGATCCGCCCCTACAGTTGTCCTGAGCTTTGCGGCCCTTTGGGTGTCGGTAGTGGATGTAGTCGCGATGATTCCTGCAGGAATAAGAACACCCTGACATCCTGCAGGAATAAGAACACCCTGACATCCTGCAGGAATAAGAACACCCTGACATCCTGCAGGAATAAGAACACCCTGACATCCTGCAGGAATAAAAACACCCTGACATCCTGCAGGAATAAGAACACCCTGACATTCTGCAGGAATAAGAACACCCTGACATCCTGCAGGAATAAGAACACCCTGACATCCTGCAGGAGTAAGAACACCCTGACATCCTGCAGGAATAACAACACCCCGACATCCTGCAGGAATAACAACACCCTGACATCCTGCAGGAATAACAACACCCTGACATCCTGCAGGAATAACAACACCCTGACATCCTGCAGGAATAACAACACCCTGACATCCTGCAGGAATAACAACACCCTGACATCCTGCAGGAATAAGAACACCTTGACATCCTGCAGGAATAACAACACCCTGACATCCTGCAGGAATAACAACACCCTGACATCCTGCATGAATAACAACACCCTGACATCCTGCAGGAATAACAACACCCTGACATCCTGCAGGAATAAAAACACCCTGACATTCTGCAGGAATAACAACACCCTGACATCCTGCAGGAATAACAACACCCTGACATCCTGCAGGAATCATCGCGACTACAACCGCTACCGACACCCAAAGGGTTTATCCTTTTAGGTACAGACGGAACGTGACAGTACAAAGAAACGTGTTCTTACCTCCAAAACGTCCAACAACTTGTTTATAGTCCACGTTTCCGTGCACAGTCGTGACTGCCACCAATGCAAGTGTGAAGCAAATTGCTCTGAAATGAATGGCTGCTTGATTTAGTCACTGTGATGCGTGCGGCGTTACTTTCGGTTGTCATTGTTGTGCATCAGTCAAGAGCATAAGGGCCTGACTGTGACTGTGAGGGCAGCTACTCAATACCAACACCGCTGCTCAACAGTTGCAGTAATGAGTAAGTGGCTAGCGCGGTGGCTGGTTGCGCACGCGGTGGCGCAGCGGTGTTCGCATTCACTAAAAGGTCTATCTTCAGGTCCGTATGCGTACGACTGATTACTCAAGGACATTTTTTGTGGCACAGATGTACAGGCATTTGATAATGAACATTGAGAGCGGGCTAGTACAGAATTTGATATTGTACATTGAGAACGAATGGTTCTAAATGCATTTGATACTGGTACGTTTACACCTGTGACGGGCGATACTACATGCATTTGATCCTGAAAATTGATAGTGGGCGGTACTCCAGGCATTTGATAGTGAACAGAGCGGCATCTCTGTGGATAGCGTGGGTGTACTATAGGCACTTGATACTAAATCTCCACAGAGGGCTGAATGCGAGAATACGGACACTGTCGGGTCCCACGTGGATAACGCCGCGCGCAAACCCGGAAGTGACGACACCTGATAGTGCAAAGGGTGTGAACGTCGGCCCGAGGACCTTTTGCGTGATTTGTGTTGCATTTGAAGACAACTTGGACGTCCAGTGCAGATGTGGACAAAGCGATTTAATCATGAAAACAGCGGATACCAGTTCCACAACCTTCATTATTTTGACCTTTATAGTCATTTTGTCTGTGTGCTTACTTCGTCTGCTGACCTGGTTTATCCTATTGGTGAGTTTGAGAGCTTGGTTTATTTTTTTCCTGTTCGTGTATTTGCTTGCTTGCTGTCTTGCTTTCTGCCTGCCCATACCATCACGCAAAATACAATCACTGTCCTGCAGGAATCACCTCGGACGAAAGCGGTATGGGCATCCAAAGAAATTAATCTGTACAATTTTATCTCTATAAATAACTATTCAAGTTGAACCATCGTGACGATGAATGCGGCATTACAATTGACGATTTCAGTGGATCAGAAGTCGCCCCACATTTAACACATTCAGCCCCAGGACCGAAATCCCCCAATTTGGAAGTTGTCCTCTGAAGGACTGTATTATAATTATAGAGAGATCGAGTATGATAGTTCAAGGGTCAAGTATTGGCCAAGCCCAAAAATGGAAACAGTTAATAAATTCAAATACTTAGGAGCCATTGTGACAGATGAGCGATGAAAACCAGAAATACTGTCCAGGATTGCGCAGACAACAACAGCACTGACAAGATTGAAGACCATACGGAAGGACAGAAACGTCACGCTCTGCTCCAAGATCAGACTGATGCGCTCCTTAGTCATATCAGTGTTCTTGTATGCCTGCGAGTCATGGACCCTCACAGCAGACCTTGAAAGGAGGATACAAGCCACTGAAATGAGATGTTTTCGAAGGCTGCTTACCATTTCATACAGAGATCACATCACGAACGAGGAAGTGGGAAGAAGAATCAGACAAGCCATCTGGCCCTATGAAGACCTATTAGCCATTATGAAAAAACGCAAACTGAAGTGGTATGGGGGCATGTCACGCGTTCAGCAGGGCTTGCCAAAACAATCCTGCAAGGCACTGTGCAAGGAGGACGAAGGAGAGGAAGACAGAGGAAAAGATGGGAGGACAATATCTCAGAGTGGACAGGACTGAGGCTGGGCGATACGCTAAGAATGGCAGAGAACAGAGAGGAATGGAGGGAGCTGGTTGCCAAGTCATCAGTGGTGCCCCAACGGTCACAAGACTACGGGATATAGATATATAGATAGTTCAAGGGTGGTGCCAGAATAGCTTGGCGCCCATAGGCGCCAAGCTATTCTGGCACCACCCTTGAACTATCATGCTCGATCCATGTCTTGCTGTGGTGAGTCGGGGCTGAAGGAGTTAACGCAAAAACTGGATATACCCCATCACTGCCGCCGAAGAAATTTCCAAGTGCAAGAGTCATAGATTCTCATGAGCCCCCGCACCTGATCTATGTCTCTTGCTGCCACCAATTTGTATCCACCTTCCAGGGACTGATGATGCTCTTTGGCGTTGACTTAAAGGCCCACTACCGCCGTAACTGTTTAAAGAAACACTTGTAACTAGGTAGATCCTTGTGTAGTAGCGTTTCGTAACAGATGGTTACGAAACGCTACACAAGGGTCTACCTATGGTTCATTTAGACACAGGACAATCCAGTTCAGCACACGTCGTCGTTATGTCAAGTAGTCTCACAATGACTCCACTCCGTTCTATAAATACAACGCTATTAGTACGAGAAACAGCAAAAAATAGATTGACACGCTAACGGCTGCGCAGAATAAATAAATAATAAACGCGTGCTGCGTGTCATGACTGCTGTAAAGTTTATTAGGTGTGTGGACAAGGCATAATAAAAAAACAAATGGTGCTGAAATGTGTCTTCAAATTTAGGCGTAATGGTACTTTAACGAAGATGTCTGAATCACCGTCGGCGTCTGCGGGCAGCGAAAAGATTGAAAGCACTAACGCACATGCTGCAGTCTGCCTGGCTTGTGACAATTTAGTTAGCTATTGGGATTGACGCCAAGCAGGCGACTAACGCCATCTCACGGCGGGACGGGTAAAGGTGTGGTCAGCCAGCTTAACCCTCATCATTCGGAATACACCAGTGAGTGAAATAGGTTTGACTAAAATAGTTCAAGGGTAGTGCCAGAATAGCTTGGTCCTTGAACTAAAGTCATTGGTCTATATATATCCGTATCTTCAAGTACTATAATGTAGCTTGCATATGGCAGTGTACAATTTTTTGAAGCTTTTAGCCTCAGTGTGATATGGGTTAAGAAAAAGGTCTTAACTCATTCGAGACCTGCCGCCTCCGGATACGCGTTACGCCGCGTATCCGGAGACGGCACGTCTCGAATGAGTTAAAACGTGATGTAAATACAGCTAAAAAGTAATCTTAGCTAAAAAGTCACACAGGTCAATCGAACTTGTCTACAGACATTGAAAGTTCATAACAGGGCCGGATACAGCAACACTGGGATATAGGAACACTTTTTTTTTTTGGAGAGGTCCCAAAAGCACTCCTTCTATGTAAATTACTTCGCTTACAACACACTTCGGATATAACAACAAGAAAAATTGAGCCCGTTGCCGATTTTGTTAAAGTACCATTACGCATAAAACGGAAGACGTATTTCAGCACCATTTATGTCTGTTATGTCTCGTCGACACGCATAATGAACTTTAACAGCAGTTGGGACACGCAGCAAAAACACACGCGCTATCGCACTTATTCTGCGCTGCCGTTAGCGTGTCAATCTATTTTTAGCTGTTTCTCGTACTGATAGCGTTGTATTTCTAGAACGGGGTGGAGCCATTGTCAGGTTACTTGATATAAAGACGACCTGTAGTGGGCCTTCAGATCCGAAGTTTACTGAATACCATAGAAATACAGCCCTACAAACACACAATAACGACACCAATACCAGAATGCTTCTCAAATATGTTCATCAAACAATTTTATTTTAACTTTTTCTTTTCCTTTTTTTTTCTTTTTCTTTATCGGCGGACAAACTTTAGTTCGAAACAAAGAGAAACTTTTTTTGTTTGTTTGTTAATCCGCACATTAAAAACCGTAGTGTTGCTTGAGCCACTGCGCACGCGCAATGACGTCATTGCTGTAGTCATGTCCGGTTGTATGGCTGTCCACAGCGGAGAAAGCGGCGCCTGAGGGGAAATAATTATACGCAGCCACGCCACCTGCAAAACAAACAAACAGACCGTTTAACCCTTTTAGCATCAACACCCTACAGCAGGAGATGGATTGACCATGATAATTCAAGGGTAGTGCCAGATTAGCTTGGCGCCTTCAGGCGCCAAGCTAATCTGGCACTACCCTTGAATCATCATGGTCAATCCACCTCCTGCAAGTGGCACTTAGTCGTTAAGTAACACTTCTAACATTCGGGAAATGCGCCCATGGGGCTATAAGGGTTAACATGGAAGCGCACAACTTTTCTCGCAGATATCTCCGCAAAAGCCACTTTTCTGACCTATCTTGGAACAAATAGCATTTGGTGACATTTGACCTAATACGATTTTTTGTTAGGAAACTCGAACGATGTGTCAGTTTTGCTGTACTGTCGATAAATTGACTGATTTCACATCCCTAAATGTGCGCCGGATATAATCAGCCAAGTAACTATAAGAAAGATCCGTTTTCACGTGAACTGGCCAAGTTTTCAAACCCGAAACAGCGCAGGCATAAAGGATGTCTGCATGCTTGACCTCGCTGTTGAAATTTGCCGGGGCTCTGTTTAGGGTAGTGAAAATAACTTGTTTTTGGTCTTTTCACCAAATGTGTACGACTGTCGAGCAAAATCGGCAAATCATAGAAGTTCATTAAAAAATACTCCATATCAGGTCCATTGACAGGAACTGATATTTGTTCTGAAAGTGGTACAGAAAAGTTTTGCCGCTTTGCGGAAATGTTTGGCAAGAACACTGTGCGCTCCGATATCAAACGGCCTGTACTATACTGACGAGCTATTAGGGTGCATGGAAATTTAGCTCTAGGCGGAGGCATGGAATGTATGCCCCTGCAGACACCACTGTAAAAATGTGGGCTGTCTTTGCAGGTAGGCAAAAGTTTCTGCCTTCCACCAGTATTGCCGATGGTGTGCTGACGAGGTGGCCAAGACCAAAACAGCTGTGCACACGGGCTAAATATCTGGACCCCCCTTGGGGGGGGGGGGGGGGCTAGATTTAAATTTCCATGCACCAAGAGGCTGGAACAGTGGGATATGTGATACGCGCCCCTTCACGGGGGGGGGGGGGGGGGGGGGGACAGGGGGGGGGGAGGGACCCTTCCATATGCATTGCTTCTAGTCACTTTCTTATCCTATGATCACTGGTCGATCATGCACACTTCTCTCCCCTGATGGTGCTTGTACCTACTTTACTTTGTAATCTTTCTGTACTGACGAGCAAATGAAATACGACATCACTGGGATCATCTTTCCGATGATCCCAGTGATGTCGCATTTCTTTTGCTCGTCAGCATATAAACAAATAAACACTGTCGTTATTTACGGAATGCTCTGAAAGTATGCGCTCACACACACTCGGTGTATAAAAAAAAAAACAAAAAACACACACACACCTGAGGAGACAATTGCTTTTATCCTTTAACTCATTCTACCCCAACACCGAAATCCCCAAAATTTGCCGTTGTTCTCTGAAGACTGCATTGCAGTGCAGGACACAGATCGACCATGATAGTTCAAGGGTGTTGCCAGAATAGCTTGGCGCCCATAGGCGCCAAGCTATTTTGGCATCACCCTTGAACTAGCATGGTCGATCCTTAGCTTGCTGTGGTGTGTCTGGGGTAGAATGAGTTAAACTACATTAACCCGCTCGGTGCCACTTGAAGCAGACTGTGTTCCTGCAGTCTCCGTTAACCCTTTGCGTGTCGGTAGCGGTTTCAGTCGCGATGATTTCTGTAGGAATAGCAACATCCTCACATCCTGTAGGAATCATCGCGACTGAAACCGCTACCGACACGCAAAGGATTTTAATTCAACACCAACATACTCTAGAATGCCTGCGAGTCATGGACCCTCACAGCAGACCTTAAAAGGAGGATACAAGCCACTGAAATGAGATGTTTTCGAAGGCTGCTTGGCATCTCATGCAGAGATCACATCACGAACGAGGAAGTGGGAAGCAGAATCAGGCAAGCCATCGGGCCCTATGAAGACTTATTAGCCATTGTGAGAAAACGCAAACTGAAGTGGTATGGGCATGTCACGCGTTCAGCAGGGCTTGCCAAAACAATCCTGCAAGGCACTGTGCAAGGAGGACGAAGGAGAGGAAGACAGAGGAAAAGATGGGAGGACAATATCTCAGAGTGCACAGGACTGAAGCTGGGCGATACGCTGAGAATGGCAGAAAACAGAGAGGATTGGAGGGAGCTGGTTGCCAAGTCATCAGTGGAGCCCCAACGGTCGGCAAGACTACGGGATATAGATAGATAGATAGATAGATAGATACTCTAGCTGTAACAGGAATAGGGATTCAAAGTCATGCCAGCAAGAGGCATAGATCCTCATGAGCCCCGCAACTGCGGGGGCTCATGAGGATCTATGCCTCTTGTTGTTTGGTCGGTGGTGCATGTTCCATTGTCTCAGCACTGAACAGATTAATTAAACACAATCGAGTCGCACAGAGACACAGATACTCATGGGACATAGATGCTCAAATGGCCGATATCAAACTGCAAGAGATATAGATCCTCATGAGCCCCCGCGACTGCGGGGGCTCATGAGGATCTATGCCTCTTGCTGAGACTACTTGTTATCTTATGTTCCTTGGGCAGCTACTTTGTACGTAGGATTCTGGGACAGTTGTGGAGCATTTGATAGAGATAATAATAACAACAACAACAACAACAAAAACAACAATAATAATAATAATAATAATAATAATAATAATAATAATAATAATGAGTACAACCTCAAAACTTGGAGCTCTAGGCGCTTAACAAAAGCAAATTGCACACACACACAAAAATAAAAACAAATTAACCACAAAAGCGCAATTTACAAAAAGTTAGTTTAAAAAAAAAATTGAAAACAAAAATACAACTACACTCTATAAACAATATACAGACAATCACCATTCAAAAATTCATTCTAGGAGATGAAGCGTGATAACAGTGAAGCAGTCCGTGGCGCAGCGGTAAAAGTGCCTGCCAGCAATGCAAGAGGTGCGAGGTTCGATAGAAAGTTCAGGCGTCGGACTTTTCTCCTCTAGTAAGTGTCACCGTTAATTCGGGCGGACCGTCGGGGGTTCTTTCTCCGGGTACTCCGGCTCTTCCTCCCCCACGACTTTGGTATCAATTTCAGCCCACTTAATCAAATTTCAAATAATTATAAAACGATGTGAATTTCCAAAACTTCAGTAGCTCGCTTGAGCTTGCCCTTAGCACCACGTGACTGTTCTGTGTTTGTGTGCAGTGTGTGAGTGAATGCGCGTGATTCGCGTGAGCGTGCAGGTTGGGTTCAGTTCGCGGCGGCGCTTTGAGCCGATTTTCAGCTCGGATAAAGCGCCTAATTAATGCGCCGATTTATTTATTATCTAATTTATAAGAAGATGAAAACAGGCTGAACTAAACTTGTGACGTGTTAGAGATTGCCTGTCCTTACCCTGCAGCTGCTGGGACTTGGTCCAGGTGGTGTGGCGTGCCTCGACGGCCTTGATCTTGGTGATCAGGAACGCCGACATCATCTCCAGGTGGCAGCACGATCGGGGCGCGCAGCGCGTGCAGTCAAGGCCAGATGTATGGATGTCACACTAATAAATAAATGAATATATGAACAATTAACCCCTTGACTGCCGAGGAAAAGGTGAACAACATCTGCAAGGGGGCTCATGAGGATCTATGTCTCTTGTTGAGACTGACCAAGGTGTATGTATCTATGTTCCACGGACGGTTGTGGCTTTTGGTCGTCAAATGAACACAGATTGCAGAGATACAATATTATAAGTTATTGGTCGGAGGGGTTCGCTACACGGACCTTTGTAGGCCTGAGGGAGGTCAAAGGAATCATTGTACCCCGAAGGCCGTTTATTGTTTAGAAAAAATCCGGTTTATGAAGACGGCCGCTTCTGTGGCGGATAGGTGACACCATTGAATATACATGTTCTGCCGGGGATTCCCAGACTGTGACGTAGCATGATTCCGTGTCAGAAGCGCAAGTCTTGTTTTCGCGAGTAAAAAGCTAATCTTGGCTTGTGTACAGAATGATTCAAGCTGCAATGTCTACAAAAGGTCGTTAAAGTATTACAGTGACAGTGCTTCTTGACTGCTGTGTGATTCAGAAAAATTAAGAACTTTTTGATGAAGCGATCGGCATTTGACCACTGATGTGACAGCTTGTGCAAGTTAGCATGGTGCCTCGTGCTTTTAGATTCAAGATGACAGAAGGGGATGGCTTCGAGTGTGCAGCAGATTGTCGTTGTTATATCCTAAAGTGTCATGTGTGTTGGGATATCTGGAAAAAGGAATACCAAAACAAAACGCTCGTTGTTAACAGCAGGACTAGTGCTGAGACTGATGGATTTTAAGGTAAGATTTTATTTTACAGCGTAGACATGTCAGACAGTCTTCGAAAATTCGGGAGATGTTTTTCTTCAGATAGTCCCGCATTGAGTGACGTGAAAATTTGGCAATAGCGTGCTTTGTGTATAGTGTTGCTGGGTGTGTATTTTCGTTTTAGTTCTTGAATTTGTTGCTCTGTGCTTTGGTGAAATTGTGGCATGTTGCCTGTTGGTGTTTGAGCAGACGACAGTGTGTTGCCGGTTTGCAAGGATTGTGTCTCTGATTGGTTAAAAAAAAATCTCGGAAGCTATTTTTGTTCCGTGGTTTCCCGAACTTTGAAAATGTCTCGGTGGAAGGCTTTTGCTGTTTGCGCTAAGTAATTAGTGGTGAAATAGTGTTTAGTTGGCTCCTCATGTCGTAACAAATAAGCAGATGATGTGTATTACGTCAAATAGGACTACTTTAGTGCGTTTTTTTTCTGCTATTTTGTCGAACCGATTTGCTATCAAGACTCGAAAACGAGGTCGTAACGCGTCATCGAGAGGGTTATAAAACGTCCGCCATTTTTCGCTACAGTGGTTTTTATATCACGGTCACATGGTACAGTTTGCGCTAAATTTACTGGTCGTGTGACGTAGGGAGGAAAACAAACATATATATATATAATGGCAGGGAAGGGGTTAAAAGGAGTGAATGAGTGAATGAATGAACGAATGAATACATGAACTAACTTTTTCACAAAAATGGATTTACTGTCTACTGTCTTCCTATAGCAGAGTATGCATGTGGAATGAAAAAACAACAACAAACAAACAATAAAAAAAACAACAACCAAACAACAAACATACAGGGTCAATTTCCAAAGCCTAAATCTTTATAAAGTTTTAACCCATATCATACTAAGGCTAAAAGCTTCAAATTTGTTCACTGCCATATGCAAGCTACAGCATAGTAGTTACAGATAAGGATATAGACCAGTGGCTTTAGTTCAAGGGTAGTGCCAGACTAGCATGGCGCCTAGAGGCGCCAAGCTATTCTGGCACTACCCTTGAACTATTTTAATCAAACTTATTTCACACACTGATGGATTCCAAATGATAAGGGTTAATAGGTAAGGGAAGGGAAGCAACGCTTCGACCTGCATGATGCCATATCCGTTTCCGTTGTCTCCGTATCCGCGAGCGTCCAGCAGTGCTCCCCCCTGAGTCTCCCTGCTGGCAACACCGGCCAGTAAGGCGGGCTCAATACCTGCAGGCACACACAACTAACATTCGTATTGCTTCCGGTGCATGTTGTAACTATTCCGCGGCAAGAAATAGTTTTAAAAAAAAATCCTCCCTTATTGCAATTGTTTTAGGGTGTAAAACTTCACTCTTTTGCTTTTTGGGACTTCTGAGCAGCAAAAATTCATAACAGGTGGTGTGATCAAGTGCACACTGCATGATTTTGGGTAATCAGTTGTAGTCCACCCAGCGTGTTAATAGGAGCGCCCCTTATATGGGGCATGTGTACAGTTCAATATTGCAGACGACAGTTTTGTCATGGGGAACTCAGTGCATTAGAGTGTTGCGGAAAACGCTAACAGACAATGTGTTTAAGAATGGCTGGAAATGTTTCTCCTGTGATATGCTCCGCGTGGAAATTTTGTGTGGTCAGAAAGATTCTTTGTTCATAGCTTTGTGTTGCAAGAGGCTAATAGAGAAGAGTGTGTGCAAAGGGGGGTAATCTCATACGGGGAGTTGAACCACAGGACTTCAGAACAACACATCACAGGGTTAGGCGCGGGGCAAACCAAGATTATCGTTTGTGTACAGGAAGGCGGGCTCAGCACCTACAGGTACAGCGGACGTCAGAACACAGCACTGTTTACTGTGTTGTGACAGCCGGGCGGGTCAAGTATGTTGTAAAATGTAATCCAAGGATATATACATGTGAAATACGCACAACTGAAGTAGCCAAGCCAAATTTGATCAATTAACCCCTACACTGCCGAGAAAAAGTGACCGCGATCAAATTGCAAGAGGCATAGATCCACATGAACCCCCGCTGCCTCTTGCTGAGGCCACTTTGTCTCATTGTTCTTTGGACAGTTTGCGGCTTTTGGTCGTTCGGTGGACACAGATTTCAGAAACAAAATGTAAGTCCTTTGGCCGGGAAGGGATTTTTTTTATATATATAAAAATCCGTAAGTTCTCATCAGTACATGCAGGCTGTAAAGGCTCACGAGAATCTTTGCTTGTTGCTGGCAAAGTTTCTGGACTTTTCACACTCACTGGGGTCCTCGCTTGTGAGAGCGTAGGCCTGAGTGTGCTAAGACTCCTGATCGCGCGTTTGCCAGAACTTCCCGACTTACAGTGGGTGTTGCCGAAGTTCTGGAAGCAGGTTTTCAGGCCGTTCAGCTCATGGATTCTGGCATCAACATCGCTTCTGGAAGCGGGAACACCTAGCGGAGAAAATATTTCAAAACTAATCACTAATGTACGAATTAAAAATACATATATATGTACTAGTATGTATGTATGTATGTATGTTTGTATGTATGTATGTATGTATGTATGTATGTATGCCGGTGTGTATGTATGTATGTATGTATGTGTGTGTGTGTGTTTGTGTGTGTGTGTGTGTATGCATGAATGTATGTATTTATGTATTTATTTATGTTCATTCATTCATTCATTTATATTTATTTATTATTTTCTTATTTACATATTTATTTATTTATTTACTTATATATATATATATATATATATATATATATATATATATATATATATATATATATATATATATATATATATATATATATATATATATATAAATAATTATTTATTTATTTATTCATTTATTATTTACTCATTTTGTTATCGTCCCCTTCATTTCCAGAATGAGCACTATACCCAAATGCAAGAGGCGTAGATCCTCATGAGCTCCCGCAGTCGCGGGAGCTCATAAGGATCTATGCCTCTTGTCGGCCTCAAATATATTCGTGTGCCTTAGGCTGAGAGAGACATAGAATTTGATCTTCTGTTTTTTCCCCCATATATAATACGTTGCGTTATCTGAACCTAACATACATTAATCCAGGATATGAAACAAATATTGAGTGACACGTATTGTCCTTGCTTCTTCATTACAGAAAAAAAAAGTACAGAACTGTAAAAGTCGTGCTGGCTCGCACGTATACACAGCCTATCTCTGTCTGAAACTAGTACAGTTTTGTAGATAACGTTTATTGTTTCCTGCAAAGTCCACATGCCCTCCGCCGTTTGACCAACACACAAGCGTTGTATCATACGTATAGCCTGGCCGGCCAAAGAAAACAAACGGCATAGATTGTCATAAGCCTTTATAGCTCTAGGCCTGTCGGAGAGCCGGGAAATCATGTACTGACTGTGGAGGTTATCTACAAAACTTTGGGACCGAAATCACCAGGGCCGGGTCAGAGTTTAGACGTACTAACCCCAGAGAAAAAGTGTCAACTGCAAGAGACATAGATCCTCATGAGCCCCCGCGACTGCGGGGGCTCATGAGGATCTATGCCTCTTGCTGGGACCAGTTTGTATCCATGTTTCTTGGACGGTGTTGGCTTTATGTTGTTGAAGGAACTGCAAAGAGTTTAGAGAAAAAAAACAAACAAACAAAAAAAAAACCATGGGACCTACAGTGGCAGGGAAAGAGTTAGCTTAGCCTGAGTATTGCCCAGACACGTCATTACACGCCCAAGGACTTGTTCCTGGTTCCCAAACTGGACGACTGGTGAGCAAAAGGAAACTCAGTCGGGCCGACGTGAGCCTTAGTTTACACGCACACAGCCGTACAGTACCCAGGCAAGACACAGCCAGTACAGCACGCAGCCAGTACGCAGTCAGTAGACAGCCAGTGCACACCCGTGCGCGTGTAAGCTAAGGCTGATGTCGGCCCGAGGACCTTTTGTTCTCGACCGGATGTTTTCATTTATTTATGTGCTTAATTATTTTTATTTTTTTAATCTATCTTCACAAGCCTAAATCAATTGTTTACGGTGCTGCCATCGGTCCCAGGATAATTTTTTTTAAAAAGATTGATTGATTGATTGATTGACTGACTGATTGATTGATAGACTGATTGACTGACGGATGGATGGATGCATTCATTCGTTCATTTATTGTACAATTGTATTAAAAAATTTCTACCCCAGGACCGAAATCCCCAAATTATGAAGTTACCCCCTTGTTCAAGGGTGGTGCCAGAATAGCTTGGCGCCTATGGGCACCAAGCTATTCTTGCACCACCCTTGAACTATCATGCTCGAGCCATGTCTTGCTGTGGTGTATCGGGGCTGAAGGAGTTAAACATAAGCATCACATTATCGCGAAGACGGATACCGCGGTCTGACCTTATGGCAGGGTTATATTCTTTCTGTCAAGTACATTGGCTATTTATTCCTTTGTAACTCATTCAGCCCTGACGCACTACAGCAGGAGATGGATCGACCATGATAATTCAAGGGTAGTGCCAGATTAGCTTGGCGCCAAGCTAATCTGGCACTACCCTTGTGTCGGCGCCAAGCTAATCTGGCACTACCCTTGAATTATCATGGTCGATCCATCTCCTGCAACTGATGCATATTGGTTAGATGACGCCGGCTCCCAAATTTGGGAAATACGGCCGTCGGGTTGAATGAGTTAAAAAATAAATCGTATAATGATAATGTGACAAAAGAGAGAGAAATAAATGTAGGTTACCGCCGCTAGCCTTGCCAGTCGGGTGCAGGTCGTCAATGGTGCCGTAACAGTGAGTGCCGGAGCCTCCTGTACTGGCTGGAGAAACCAAACTGAACTTTAACCTTCTTGTGCATGCGGCCACCGGTAATGGGTATAGTACCAGTGGCTGCATGCACAAGAGGGTTAAAAAGTCAAAACAGAGACATTTACATTAACCGTTGTAATAGTAATAATACTTTCAAATAATGATGATGATGATGATCATGACGATGATGAAAAAATGATGATGATGATTATAATAATTTAAAAAAAACAATGATGATGATGATGATAATAATAATGTTAATTATTATACTTTAAAAAAAATGATGATACTAATAAAAACAATAATAATTTTAAAACAATGATGATCGTGATGATGACGATGGTGATGCTGCTGCTGCTGCTGATGATAATAATAATAATAATTATTATTATGATTTTAAAAAATGATGATGATGATGATGATGATGATATGATGATGATGATGATGATGATAATAATAATAATAATCGTATATAAGTAGAAGAAGGAGCATTATAAGCGGTAGTAGCAGTGATAGTGAATATAGCAGCAGTAATTAGATTATGTTTGCAGCGAGCGACTCCCGACAACAAACGAGAGCGAAATAGCGGTTAACAACCAGTTTGTACCTTAAGCATAGACAACACTCCAAAGATCTCCAAGAGGCATAGATCCTCATGAGCCCTCCGGGCTCATGAGGATCTATGCCTCTTGGAGATCTTTGGAGTGTTGTCTATACTTCCGGGCTCAGGAGGATCCATGCCTCCTGAAGATATTTGGAGTGTTGTCTATGCGGCTTCCGGGTCATGAGAATAATTATATGCCTGTTGGAGATAGAGATATCTGGAGTGTTGTCTGTGCTTATGGGAAAAGGTTATTCTCCACGATTTCGCTCTGGTTCGTTGATTTGAGTCGTTCGTCGCAAACGTAGCCTCAGCACTATTGACTGCACAACTTACTGGTAGTAGGGACACAACACTTCCTGTTAGCGGCCCCAGAACACAGTCCACTCTGGTAGTGACCGCTACACGCCGTGGTGTCCGTCTGACAGTGACCGCCGGCACTGGTGCACTGGGCGTCAGAACCTATTACACACAGTAAATAAATAAATAAATAAATAAATAAAATTAATTTTAAAAAATCATTTAATTTTTTATATATTTTTGTATACTACGAATCACACGAGCAAAAGCAACAAAAATCACAACAGCCAAACAAAAACTGGTAAATGGTTCAATTCATCTTCAATAAACATCGCTATAATTAATGTTGTGCACTTCATTCCAGTAGGCCAATTCTGGGTTTCAATGCGCCATATGGTGTATTGTCTCTCAGTACTGGCTTACTGGATGCTAGTATGTTAAGCTCTGGTAAACCTTGCTTATAAATAATAAGGACATAAATACAACAAACTGAATAATGTTATGATCATAGATAGGAAAGGGTGTGGTGGGGTCGGTGGAGGTTGGCAGGCAGTCGTCCGTGACTAGATCATGTGCCCCTCAACTTCTTCTTGTTGTCGTGGTTGTTTTTGGTAGGTTTATTCTGCGGTGCCGTTAGCGTGTCAGTTTATTTTTAACTGTTCCTGGCACTGATAGCCTTGTATTTCTAGGACGGAGTGGAGTCATTGTCCGATTACTTGGTGTAAAGTCAACGTGTGCTGAACTGGATTGTCCTGTGTGTAAATGAACCATAAATAGACCTGTGTGCTGCGTTTCCTAACCATCTGTTACAGAACTGTATCTTTGAACAGTTACGGCGGTAGTGGGCCTTTAAGACTTGTTGCTGTTGCTACTGTTGGAAAGAGTGGTGCCGGACTCTTCTAACGTTTGTCCCGTTTACTAGAACCAACACAAGGACGACGATTCTCAGTGACGACACAATCATACATGACGATGACGACAATGAAGACGCTCACCGCTAGCGCTACCAATGCAGCATTTTCTGTTGGCAGCTCCGTCACAAAGGCCAGTGTGATAGCTGCCCGAGCATGCGGTAGTGTCGATTTGACAAGTTCCCCCCGCGTTAATACATGGCGTATCGGCGGCTGCACACACAAATCAAGCGCGACACACACACACACACACACACACACACACACACACACACACACACACACACACACACACACACACACACACACACACACACACACACACACACACACACACACACACGAAAACATTCAAATGTATTCGGCTCATCAGAATGTCATAGGGCTCGAGTCAGCCTTCGTTGGTCGACTTACTGAGCTTCGCAGTGAGCGAAGGTCCTCGGGCCCACGACGGCCGCAGTGGGCACTGGCACGGCTGTGCGCGGGCCCACTGCTGCCGTTGTAGGCCCGAAGACGTTGTGCTACTGGGGTTAGTACTCTGGCGTACACAACTAACGACAGGCAGAGTTGCCACATTCCTTCTGCGAATGAAGATAAGTAGCGACTGATCTCTCTTTGTCTATTTTGACAAAGGGTATTTACCCGACATATTAATAAATTGATTTGTAACCGTCTTTTCTAAGCGTGTTTCTTTCTCCGTTGTGCATTTTACACGCTTGGCAGTCGCCTTTACAAGCCGCGGCTGGCGGACGCGCGGGCACGCACGCACAAGGCACGCACACACGCGCGCGCGCACACACACACACACACACACACACACACACACACACACACACACACACACACACACACACACACACACATACATACATACATACACAAACTCGAAATATTAATAAATGTGTTGTAATTGCCGTCTCAGTAAGCGCGTTTCTTTCATTGTTGGGATGATCACTGACGGACACACATCAAGTGGTTTCAGAAACAAACGCCTGAGCTGTCCAACTTGAGTGCCTGTGCATACAGCGCTTTGAAACGATTGCTTAAAGCACCACTTTGCGCACACATCTGAAGACACATATTTTCAGCACCATTTGTGTTTGTCAGTTTTGCCTTCTCGACACACCTAATGAACTTTAACAGCAGTTTGAACGCGCAGCAAAAAGCACACGCGTAATCGCACTTATTTATTCTGCGCTGCCGTTAGCGTGTCAATCTATTTTTTTTTTCAAAGCTTTTTCTCGTGCTGACAGCGTTGTATTTCTAGAACGGAGTGGAGTCATGGTCAGGTTACTTGACTGTGATATAAAAACGACGTGTGCGGAACTGGATTGTCCTGTGTCTAAACGAACCATAGCTAGTCCTGTGTGTAGCGTTTCGTAACCATCTGTTACAGAAGTGTATATCTTTGAGCAGTTGTGGCCGTCGTGGTCGTTCAGTGTGTGCTAGTCTGTGATTTCACTACGTGACCTTTCGGCTGTAGTCCGCAAAGGTCCAAACTCACAGAACAGCACACAACATTCACAAACTGAATGATAAGCTGTTTGGTGTTTGGAAATGAACTGACGTACGTACCCCAGGCTGAGGCCAGGATCAAGGAAAAGAAAACAGCTGGCACCACACGCAGCATTCTGAACGGCTGTTGAAAGTCTCTACAAAGACAACCCGCTGTCTGGCAGAAAGATATAATGAACGGTGTCAGGCTGGACTGTGTCAGGCTATGACCTTAACTCATTCAGCCCGACGCGCGGCGTATTTCCCAAATTTTGGAGGCGTCATCTAACGACTACGCACCTGTTGCAGGAGATGGGTCGACCATGATCATTCAAGGGCAGTGCCAGATTAGCTTGGCGCCGACAGGCGCCAAGCTAATCTGGCACTACCCTTGAGTGATCATGGTCGATCCATCTGCTGTAGTGCGTCAGGGCTGAATGGGTTAATGTTAATTACGTTAACCCCTTCACTGCCGAGAAAAAAATGAACTCCAGATTTAAAACCGAGCAAAATGCAGAGTACGTCTCAACGAACAAAGAAATGAGATTAACTCATTTGAGACGTGCCGCCTACGGATACGCGGCAACAGCCGCGTATCAGGGATGCGGCACGTCTCCAACGAGTGTAAAGGAGAGTAACAAGAGAATTTATAAAATAAATACAACCTTTTTTATTTTTCGATGCGGGGGCTCATGAGGATCTGTGCTTCTTGCGGACACCCCTTTGACTCCGTTTTCGTTGTCGTTGTGGGACGGTCTTCATAACCTGCTCGGCGTTCAACTGCAGTAACTAATTAACTGAACACCCAGGCTCTGTGTACTGCTGGGGCTTGCTTGGACCGTGTAACAACGAAGAGTACAGGCACTCAGTCTGAGACCGCTGACAGTGATTGGGTTAAACGCCACGTATTTTGCAGCGTGACTCCGATAAGACAACAAGAATTAGGTCACGCTTATTGTGTGTCATCAGTCAGCGTAAGGAAATGTGTGTATTTCAACAACCTCTTAGACAATGAAGTTACAGAAGAAACGGGGGAAAAAAAAGAAAAAAAAAAAAAAGAAGGTGCCACACGATGTAATGACTGACTACTCCAGAGCGTTCTCATCAATATATTCAGCCTTTTCATTTTGATAACCCATTGCTTGAAACATATTTGATTATGATAGTTCAAGGGTGGTGCCAGAATAGCTTGGCGCCTCAGGCGCCAAGCTATTCTGGCAACACCCTTGAACTAAAACGCTTGATCTGTCTCCTAATCTGCAACGTAGCCTTCACAGGACAATAAGCAATTTAAAAAAAAAAAGAAAATCACCCTCAGCATGTAATGGGTTAACACTAGGGATACTTTGATTATTTCTGTGCCTTTAATGGAGACCTGCTCTAATACAGTGCTAATAATTTGCAATATCTGAAATATTTTTTAGTATGACTTACAATAATGCTGGTCAAAGGTTGGTTGGTGGTTGGTTGTACATTGTACAGTAACAAACCTTTCTCAGGACGTGCCTGCGCTGCTTGTGAAAAAAAACAAACAAAAAACAATATTGAATGTCTGTCGCCAGCCGATCTAATATGCTAAATAAACCTCAGACAAGCTAGGGACGCCGCACCTTCGTGCTAATTTATCGTATATAGTTTACACTCACACACACACAAAAAAGAGTAAATAAAAAAATACATAAATAAATCAGCGCATTAAATAGGCGCTTTATCCCAATTGAAAATCGGCTCAAAGCGCCGCCGCGAACTGAACCCAACAAGCACGCTCACGTGAATCACGCGCGTTCACTCACACACTGTACACAAACACAGAATATTCTGTGCTAAGGGCAAGCTCGAGCGAGATACTGAAGGTTTGGAAATTCAAATCGTTTATATCTGAAATTTGATTAAGTGGACTGCAATTGATACCAAAGTCGTGGGGGAGGAAGAGCCGGAGTACCCGGAGAAAGAACCCCCGACGGTCCGCCCGAATTAACGGTCACACGTACTAGACGATAAAAGTCCGACGCCGGAACCCGGTATCGAACCTCGCATCTTTAGCACTGAGAAATCATTACAATTACAAGATGCATGCAGGGAATGATATATAAAAATGCATTAACCGTAAACACATAACTTATCATCTCTTAGGTGCAGCAAACCATTTAGCAACACGATCCAATCTCAAGGACTAAGGGCAGTGCAGACAGTGGGACGAGTTTCAAAAAGGATACCTACGGGTGAATGGATCAAGGGTAGACAGAAACAGGTGCCCCAGAAAACAGAGATAAACTGACCCACCCTTTGGTGCTGACGAGGGTGACCCTGGAAACTAAAATGTAGCTAACCCCACAAAAATCCCCCAGCGCAGACCCGGGTGGGGGTGGACATCAGGGCTAACTTAACACGTGAAACAGGTCTGAATACAGTACAACGAATCGAAAGACTGGTCTTCTTCTTCTTTTTCACTCAGTAAGGTTCAACCTTTGCGCACAGTGGAGCAGAAGGAAATCTCTGCCGTGTGTGCCTACTCAATGCGCAAAAGGCCATCGGGCCGACGTCGGCCCGATAGCCTTTGCGCACTGCGTACTCAAATGACTTTCAGTGTGCCATGAAGAGTACAAAAGTCTTAGTAGAGGCACGCCGTTAACCCTTGTAGCCCCGGGACCCTGCAGCAGGAGATGGATTGATCATGACAATTCAAGGGTAGTGCCAGATGAGCTTGGCGCCTTCAGGCGCCAAACTCATCTGGCACTACCCTTGAAATATCCTGATCAGTCCATCTCCTACAACAGGTACATAGTCGTTAGGCAACACCTCCAAAATTTGACAAATGCCGGGGACCTTGAGGTTAAAAGGATTAATCGATGATAACTTCTTGTACCGGCAAATTTTAGCGATCAAAGCCAGCCACGGAGAAGATCGCTTTACCCAGAGCCCCATTCGAGAGCAGCTTCATAGACTCGCCTGGAGGAGGCATGATCCACATTTACCGTATCTCATGGGCTGTCGGTAGCGGTTTTTGTCGCGATGATTCCTGGAGGTGATCAGAGCGAGTACCGGTGTACTCAATGTGCTGTGGCCTTGGGCGACCAATGTGTTGAATCGTCTGACGCGTTTCGTGAAAAAAAAGGTTATAACCCCCTTTTGAAATATAACTGATACGCATCAGCTCATGATATACAGTGCCCATATTGATCAATACTCTGTGAAGTACGTCATATTACACGATAATAATAATACTGATAATAATGATGATAATAATAATAACTATCGTGATTTGTGAATCGCAAAATGAGTCGTTAGAGAATATTACGTTACTAGCCCCCCCCCCCTCCCCCCTCCGACAAACACAAACTTCGCCCCAGTCAATAATTTTTTTTTCTCCATTTGTGTGCTTACTTACACTGTCACCTCCCAGCTCAACCAGAAATCCAACTTGATCCGTTTAGCCCTCCCACCTTCCCACCCCGTCACCTGGACGTATCTAAACAAGGATAACGAAAGCTTCATTTTTGTACTCAAGTGTCACCGTCCGCGGAAACCCTTGAGATAAATAAGGACAACGTTACGTTCTTTTTCCATCAAGTACAACCTTAACCCCCACCTTAACCCGTTTAAACCCAAGGACGCATTTCCGAAATTTGAAGGTGTTACCTAACGACTGTATACCCGGCAGTTGGAGAAGATGGATCGACCATGATAATTCAAGGGTTGTGCCAGATTAGCTTGGCGCCTTCAGGCGCCAAGCTAATCTGGCACTACCCTTGAATTATCATGGTCAATCCGTCTCCTGATGAAGGGCGTTGGCACTGAATGGGTTAATCCGTTTAGCCTTGACTCTGCAGTAAAACACGAATCAACCTGGGAAGTTCGATGGTGGTGGCAGAACAGCTTGACCGCAAGCTGACCACGGCAGTTCAAAAGTTGAGTGATGCATTGTGTAGCTCCTGGAAATCTGAACTGGTCACGACAGTTCAAGGTGGTATCACAAAAAGCGTGTCACGGCAGTTCCAGGGTGGTGCTAAAATAGCGCATGGCGCAAGGAAGTTAAATGGACCATGACAGTTCACAGGCGGTGTCAGATCAGAGTGGCGCCTGAATTAATCACGACAGTGGTGGGCGGTGTCAGCAAGGGACCTCGGCCTCCGGGGCCCACGACGACCGCAGTGGTTGTGCGCGGGCCCACGGTGGCCGTCGTGGGCCCGAACACGTTTTGCTACTGGGCTTCTGTCGACGCCACGCTGTTCTGGTGGGTTGGTTAGTTCGGGTTTAACGTCCACGGCACCGAAGTGATAAAGGACGGCCCTAACGGGCGGGTCTATGGGGGGACAGGGAAATCTAATGCTTATGGAGTACGACCTGAACACTGATCAATTCAGGTGCACTGCAACTGTGTGCCACTTTGATTTACCACGACCATGCTGGTAGGCACTCGCCAGAAACTCTCCCAGCTCCCTCCCTCTCTCCACCTTCAACTCGATAGCACCCCCATCTCCCTCTCTGACTCGGCCAAGAACCTCGGCGTTATCCTCGATTCCTCTCTATCCACGGCTATTTCCACCTCCGCCGCATCAGTCAGATCAGAAAATACCTCACTACCGAAGCTGCCACCAAACTTGCTGTCTCTCTCATCTTATCTCGCATCGACTACTGCAACTCTCTCCTTTCCGGCCTCCCTCACTCCACCATTTTCACTCTCCAACGCGTTCAGAACAATGCTGCCCGCCTCGTCCTCAGAAAGAAAAAATCCGACCACGTCACACCCCTGCCGCTCAAACTCCTTCACTGGCTCCCCATCCCCCAATGCATCCAATACAAAATTCTGTCTCTCTGCTACAAATCCCTGAACAACTGCGCTCCTGCCTATCTCTCCAACTTACTTCACCCCTACACACCTTCCCGCTCCCTCCGCTCTGCCTCTGACCCTCTCCGCCTCCACATCCCTCGCACCAAACTTAACACTTTCGGCCCCGGCTCCTTCTCCGTCCACGGTCCATGCACCTGGAACACTCTCCCACTCTCTCTCCGTCAGAAACACTCTCTCTCCTCCTTCCAGTCCGCCCTCAAAACTCACCTCTTTCAACAGTTTTAGCACTATATCACCACACTCCCCACCCCAAGCTGACCGTCGTATATTCCACTGTTTGTGTACGCGAGTCATTGTCTAAAGCGTGCGCATGCGTGCGCGAGTTGTGAGTGCGCGCTTAGAGTTATAATTATTATAAGATAAGCGCATTATAAATACCGTAATTAATTATTAATAAAAATTAATTAATTAAATTAATTAATTAATTAACCTTTCAACGGACATGCTATGGAACAAGCCCGTCTTTTTTTCCCTGGATCAGTTGTGAGTCCAGCTAACGGGGCCCGGACGGGGATTCGAACCCACGACCCGGCGATTCCCTACGCTCTCTTGCTCCGACGTTTAACTGCCTGACCTATTTCGGACTCAGATGTTCTGGTCCCACCCTTAATCTATCATAATCGAGTTGTCTTGTGAACTGCAACGTAGCGATAAGAGCATAAACATCACTGCAATTCTGGAATTTTGACCTAACGGCTCAGTGTGTTAGAGATCAGCTGACGGCGCCAAGCTATTCTGACACCACCCTTGAACTATCATGGTAGATAGTTAGAAGGGCTGGGTAGTGGCTGGATAGGGCGATCATAAGAAAGCTATTGGCTTTATCTGAAAACCCGTCGGTATTGTCAATTAACCCATTCAGCCCTGACGCACTACAGCAGGAGCGGAGTCGACCATGGTCGATCCATCTCCTGCAACTTGTGCATATTCATTAGATGACGCCTCCCAAATTTGGGAAATACGGCCGTCGGGCTGAATGAGTTAAATCGAAGCCAGTCAAAATGACGTCGAGAATTTCGTTATCACTAAGGGGCATATCACACCAGTGGCGTAGGAACCCTGTGAACCAGTTATTGCGCTGGGTTATCTGCGCTGTATATGGCTAGACCGGAACATTCTTCAGTATAATTATCTCATCTCTTTTTCCGGCCTTGGGACTTACATAGTCTTCACCCTACATATGGGCGGATCAGTTACCTTCTGTTTGGGACCTTCAACCAGACACAAAATGCCTCCCCGACGATAGACCTTCGGCTTCCAGCGCCAAATTATCGAACACCGGGGTGAGGGAAGGGGGTATAAAATGCACGTGTGTGTGTGATGACTCTCACCACTCGCCAAAGTATCAAACTGGGAGTAGGGGGGCGGGGGTGGGGGGTGGGGGTGGGGTGTTCGAAACGTCCCCAAAAGAGGACTTATTTATAGCGGCATTTTACAGAAGATTCGGTCTGGGGCGGAAAGGTTCTGAACCCCTGGACCCCACCCCTTCCCAAACTGAATCCAGACCTGCCCATGCTACCAATATCAAAATGTATTCCGGTCATAATTCATTGAGCTCCAAAAGTCAAGTCAGTGAAAGAGTAGAACACTTCAACAACAACAACAACAACGACAACATTTTATGATAGACACAAACACACCAATGCGCAAAAGGCCATCGGGCCGCCCGATGGCCTTTTGCGCATTGGGATCCGGGTTTTTTTTCTCTCTCGCTTCCCACCCCTCCCTCGTCACGTTTGATTTGAAAATGTCCTCCGAGTATCTTGTCCTACGCCACCACACAGTGACGTATAGCTGTCATTGGCAGCAGAGTAAACAAAACATTGCGCCTGGCAGAAAGAACCTTCATTCTTGTAGGACACAAACAAACAGTGCGCCTGGCAGAAAGAACCTTCATTCTTGTAGGACACAAACAAACAGTGCGCCTGGCAGAAAGAACCTTCATTCTTGTAGGACACAAACAAACATTGCGCCTGGCAGAAAGAACCTTCATACTTGTAGGACACAAACACTGAAACAGTGCACTGGGCGTGAAGTCAGTCGGGCGGACTTGTGTGAGTTTGACAAAGTATTTCACTAGTGTAACTCATTCAGCCCGACGGCCGTATTTCCCAAATTTCGGAGGCGTCATCTAATGACTATGCACCAGTTGCAGGAGATGGATCGACCATGATAATTCAAGGGTAGTGTCATACACAAACCAAGGGGAATCACTCAGCGCTGGACAGACAAACAGTTAGATCCCCTGCCCCCGCCTATCATCAGGCAGATGATCGTCTTGTTCTATACCTGCGTATTTCACTGTGGGCTGGCGATTGCATATGTGGGTGCCTGATAGGCGGGGTGCAGGGGATCTAACTGTTTGTCAGTCCGACAGGCGCCAAGCTAATCTGGCACTACCTCTGAATTATCATGGCGACCCATCTCTCCTGCTGTAGTGCTTTAGGGCTGAATGGGTTATGGATTTGTGTTTATTCCTAGTGTGCAGGGAGTATTGCACTTTTAGGGTTTGGCCACTTTTACGTGGTCAAATCGAATTCAGTGACCAATGTAGAAACTCGGCGGGCTGACGTGTAAATGCAATGCTGACTCGCTGGGAAGTATGGTTTCTCCCTATTGCCAGCACGGTCAAGGCGAGTCCTGCAGTTGCAAATTAAACTAACTCATTTTACCCCAAGACCGAAATCCCCAGATTTTGCCGTTGTCCTCTGAAGACTGCAGTGCAGGACACAACGACCATGATAGTTCAAGGGTGATGCCAGAATAGCTTGGCGCCCATAGGCGCCAAGCGGCTATTCTGGCATCACCCTTGAACTGTCATGGTCGATCCATATCTTGCTGTGGTGTATCTGGGGTAGAATGAGTTGTATAATGATGTGCGTCTGAATCTAACGAAATTGTGTGCTAGTCGTAATGTCAGTGAACATCACAAACCAACACACAGTTATATACCATCAGTGTCATCGTAGCAGCCCAGCTAAGTGCTCACACTATATGTAATTCAGTCATTCGGAACACCGCCTTCAAATGGTGTACAAGGCGTTAACCCCTCCCCTGCCACTGTACCTACATTGTTGTATCTGAAAACTGTTATTTCAACCAGACTGACTCAGTAAAAGCGAAAACCGTCCAAGAAATGTGGTCTCAGCAAGAGGCATAGATCCTCATGAGCCCTCACAGCCGTTGAATCTCTTGCTGTTGAATCGTGTTCACGTTTTGTAAGCAGTCAAAGGGGGGCGGGTTTGGGGAGGGGGGCGGCGGGGGTTGGAGGGGTAGTAATAGGAACTGAATGTCTGTGTTTCAACTGACCGCTAAGTTGTTAAATGCTTTCGGGGCTTTTGCAGCGAATGTTATTTAAAGTTGTAGGATTTCGGCGTCATCGAGACGTTCATCCGAAACGTTTCCTCACTTCAGATTTTGGTGTAGTAAGTTTTTCGAGAGCAAGTCTGTTGTGATGTTCAACCCACCCAAGTTTTTCAGTAATTATAGTTGTTTGCATGTAGCCGATCTGAACACTGGGCACGAAACTTAGCAATATTGCAAGCCAACAGTGTTTTGACTTTTGCTATTGTATGCGGAATTTTGTCCAGCGCTGCATGTTGCGCTTGAAATTCTGTGAGTTATTATGGTCATTTTGCTCTTTACGCCGACGTTTGCAAGTTTGGAAGATACAACCTGTACTTGTGAATCAACCATTTATGTGTACATCCCTCACGGCTTGCTTGTTCGGTGACAAGGGTTTGTGTGCAACTATTGTAGCATTATTTCTTGACGATTGGTGTACAAAGGTTTTTGTGTCAGCGATAGCAACAATGGATACCCCACTCGATCTGCTACCCAGTCATAATTATAGTGTCCCAAATGGGCTGTCATATGGGTCCCACATGGGCCGCCTATAATTATGGGGCCCACATCTGATGTGAAAATGGGTGTCACATGAGGGTCCATATGGGCTGACACGATGAATCCCAGATGTCCCCCACATGTCCCCATGATTGGCCCTAGATGTTTCTAGGATAAAACCAGGATATCCCCACATACTTCCCCAAGAGTCCGAAATAGCTCAGGCGGTTAAACGTCGGAGCGGCAGGAGAGCGAAGGGATTCGCCGGGTCGTGAGTTCGTCTCGGCCCCGGTAGCTGGACTCACAATCCAGGGGGAAAAAACGGATTTGTTCAATAGCATGTCCGTTGAAAGGTCCTGGTAAATCAAAGTGGCACAGTTGGAGTGCGCCTGAGTTGATCAGTGTTCAGGTCGTACTCCATAGGCAATAGATTTTCCTGTCCCCCATAACCCGCCCGTCAGGGCCGTTCATTATCACTTTGGTGCCGTGGACGTTAAACCCGGAACTAATCAATACTTCCCCAATGCGCTAAAAGCCATCGGGCAGACGTAGACACGATGGCCTTTACGCACTGGGTCCACGATTCATCCCCAACATACTTCCATGATGGATCGTAGATGCAACCGATGTTGTGTTTGTACAATTTCTATGTATAGTTTCCCTACAGTATTTCTTGCTCTTAGTCCTTCGCACACACACACACAAACAACATCATGGCCTGAGAGTGTGTTTGAGAGAGAGAGAGAGAGAGAGAGAGAGAGAGAGAGAGAGAGAGAGAGAGAGAGAGAGAGAGAGAGAGAGAGAGAGAGAGAGAGAGAGAGAGAGAGAGAGAGAGAGAGAGAGAGAGAGAGAGAGAGAGAGAGAGAGAGAGAGAGAGAGAGCACATGCATAAACTAGATTTAGAGTCGCATTAAAACCAAAACAATATGTAGAACATTCACTGAATTTATTTTTGTGCTTGTAATACATTTGTATGATACTTTATTATATTCTTCTAGTAAAAATAAAAATTGGGAAATGTAAAAATGTGACACGTATGAACATGCAAGAGAACGTTGAAACTCATAAAACAGCAGGTTATGCCTTACTCATAACACACTTCCAGTGTGTTATTTCTCATGTAGTCATAGCACACAGTCATAGTGTATTACATCTTTCATATGACGTCTTGCACACAAGGACAATATGAGCATAGGATTTACAATGTTTGACGTCGCATGCTAGTGTTGCTGAAGACTGATGCCAGGTAGCTTTAGGTTTTTGTTGATTTCAACAAAACCCGAATCTACCTGGCACCAATCAGTCCAGCACGAATAGGTCGGTTGCGAATTTCCTAGCAGCGCAAGAGCGCTCGCTAGATTACACAACTTTGAGATGATTGAGACAAGCACTAGCACTTCGTGTCAATTGGTTGGTTGGTTGTACATTGCTTAATGCCCCGACAGGAACAAGACTTTATCAGGACGTGCCTGCACTGCTTGTGAGAAAAAAAAAAAACTAAACAGAATATTGAATGCATGTCGCAAGCCGGTCTAATACGCTAAATAAACTTAAGACCATTTAGCAACACACATCCAATATCAAGAGCTACAAGCAGCGCAGACAGTAGGGAGAGTTTAAAAATGGCAAATACAGGTGAATGGACCAAGGGTAGACAGAAACACATGCCCCAGAATAGAGGGGAAAACCCACCCTGTGGGGCTGACCAGGGTGACCCTGGGAACTAAAAAGTAGTTAACCCCACCCAAGTTCCCCAGGGCAGACCCGGATTTGGGGACTTTAAGATGAGACAAGACTTGGCGAGCCATGAAATGCTGTTACACTTAGCCGATACTGTTTTGCTGTGAATCACATACAACATGCAGGAAATTTAAGTTCAGACTGATCGACTGATCGCGGCCTAGTTTCGGGGATCTCGCAACCACGGTATTGACATCTAAGGCAAGTTTGCAATATTGCAATTCTAGTAACATCTAGACGTAACCTGCTCCATGGGACTCGGCACCATGTAACTTCCACCAAGGATGAAGGGAAACAGGTCTGAATTCATCCAATAAGCAAGTCTTGGTAGAAAAGCCACAGCACAAATCCACGCAGGATACATTCACGCCTTAAACGGATTCAGCCCTGACACACCACAGCAAGACACGGATCGAGCATGATAGTTCAAGGGTGGGCTTTGATGCTAAGATGTGCAGGTACCAAGGGTTCTCAATGCTGTCTTGCCTCAATTAAAATCACAACCCACGTGAGTACTGAGGCGCACGCAGCAGATGCTTGCTACTGCCCCTGTGTGCACCAGTGGAATTTTCTACATACAAAGGAGAAGACAAGCATAGACGTGTTTCATCTTACTGCACTCGATCCTCCGAAGTTGTTGGGTGCTTTGTGCAGTAATATTGTAAGACATGCTAAGAGCATTCATAGAGGAGGCATTGCGGAAAACTATTAACCCTTTCATGCATGGAGTAGGTCGCTTTAACTCATTCAGACCCGACACACCCTAGCAAGATATTTATCGACCATGATAGTTCAAGGGTGGTGCCAGAATAGCTTGGCGCCTATAGGCGCCAAGCTATTCTGGCACCACCCTTGAACTATCATGGTCGATCTGTCTCCTGCAGTGTACTGCAGTTATCAGAGGACGACGCCAAAACGTGGGTATTTCGTACCTGGGACAACGTGGGTTAAGGAACATTGCATATAATTACTAAAGTCAGTTCCTTTTGACAAGGAATGCCAACAAAGCAAGAGTAACAAAGATGGTGCCTCAGTTTGACATATAAAAGAGACATTATCTATGTCACTCTAGTCCTGTAACTACCGGAATCCAGAGAATCATTTCTGACAGAGCGTAAATGAAATAAAATCAAATGAAAGGATAAAAGAATAGGTCCGCAGACCTCTTTTCATTCTTGTCCTTGCTACACACTACAAAACAAAACAAACGTACACAAAATCTCTCTCTTATCCACACACACACACACACGCGCGATTGCGTGTAGAAGTTTGTGCCAGATTAGCTTATCGCCTACAGGCGCCAAGCGGTCAAGCCGGCAGAACTCTCCACACACACACACAGTGACACACGCACAAACACACAGCCCACACTCTCATACTACAGATATCATTACATATATCATGTACACGTACATTGCTAGCACTTAAGACTATACTACAGCAGCGGATAATTTTTTTTTTTAAATGTAAAGAGCATAACGGATATTGTACATGAAACTGCTGTTGTTCTCATCATGAAGATCAACACACTCACTCCAACAAACACACACACACGCAAGCAGGTACACATGCACACGCACACACTCGCACAGACAAACGCAGACATACACACGCACACACACAGCATAACATCCTGTATAGATTTGAACTTTAAAGATTTCAGTGGAAAAGTGTATGTCGGGCCACATGAGGCACAATCAGCTGAAAACACAGCCCAAAGACGCTCGAGTCACGCTGATACAATGCCACAGCCACCCCGCGCCAAAACCGCACATAGCGAGCTGCTGAAGTCTGCAGTAAGTGTAATCTTACTGTGATCCCGCAACCGTCACGCGCACGGGCCAACGCAAAGAAAATGCAGCACTGCAACGCGAGCGTATATGGCTCAACTGTGTCTACCGACGGCATCAGCAAGAGCGAAAGCAAGCCAGTAAATACCAGAAAGGCAAAGCGGTTTTGGCTCACATGCATGACCGATCCACATAATTAATCTTACCTTCTTAACCTAGACTTTTCCGACAGGTCACTGAAAATTCAAGCATCTTACTTGAAGACTTTTGTACAGCAAAACCCAAGCTTTCTGAAAAAAATAATCACTTTTCAGACATTTGTCAACCCCCGTGAACCCTGACCTTTGCAAGGGGTCAACTAAACGAGTATGTATAGAAAGGTTTTATCATCAGCTACCAAAGCTATCATCAGCCAAATTTGATTGAAAAGTTTGCAAAAAAAGCTAATGCACACTAAAATTATACCACACATCTGCCAACCTTGTGACACTTGACCTTTCTGTAGGGTCATCAAAATCAGTATGCATAGATACCATCAGATATCTCTGTACTAAGTTTGGGTTTGAAGTTGAAAATATAGAGAAAACAATGTGTCAAATATGACCATTAGTCATCCATTTAACCAATTTAGCCCTGAATCCCTACCGCAGGAGATGGATCAACCATGATAATTTGAGGGTAGTGCCAGATTAGCTTGGCGCCTACAGGCGCAAAACTAATCTGGCACTACCCTCAAATTATCATGGTCAATCAGTCTCCTGCAACATAGTCATTAGGCAACACCTCCAGCATTTGAGAAATGGAACCTTGGGGCTGAAAGGGTTAATATGTACCCCATGAACTAGACCTCTACAAGAGGTTGCTGAAATTGGTATGTTTAGACAGGTCTTACCCTTGGCCCAAGTTTGAGGACTCTGGTTTGATCGTCTCTGAGAAGACGCAAACATTAACCCTTTTAGCCCCAGATTCCTACAGCAGGAGATGGCTTGAAGATGATAATTCAAGGGTAGGCACCAAGCTCATCTAGCACTATCCTTGAATTATCATGCTCAAGCCATCTCCTGCAGCAGGTACCTCGTCGTTAGGCAACACCTCCAAAACTTATTGAGAAAGAGCAGGCAACTAAGGCCATCTGGCGGCGGTGAGAAATGGACCTTGGGGCCAAAAGGGTTAACTCTTAAACTCCCAGAATTAGAACTAAATGACTTCCATTCTGTCGAATGAAAGTCATTTAGTTCTGGGAGTTTAAGAGTTAAAGGGAGAACTGCGGACAACAACCAACCACTGCTTCAGTACAGAGACTCACTTTTGCTATCGAACGTGGTAAAAGTACTACTTTGCGTCTGCCTCCTCGCTCTTCTGGCCTCCTCTCTTTCTTTTTTCCCATGGTCCCGGTCCCTACTACCAGACAGCCAGCTGGCTGTCACATCTTGGATCTGCTTTTCCGTGGCCTCCGGGTAAAGCTTTTGCACCCCTTCTGGGGGGAAAAAAAAAAAGAAACGAAGAACATTGTATTAGTTTCCACTGGCTTATATTTGTGTGTTCTAACTTCACTGATCTGTGCCACATAGTTTAGACTAGAAAACGAGAGACAGACACCGCAGCTCAACAACACCGTCACGCTTAGCTCTCCTGCCCTGACTCTGTATGCAGTCTGCAGGAAAAGTTGGATCACAAGCTAAAAACAAATCTCTGCTACATGTATTAGAACATTTTTTTTACTTACATAGCCCATTACATCCTGAGGCTGACTGAACAAGAATTGCCTTATTGTCTTTATATGAAAGCTGCTTTACAGATTGGGAATTAAACCAACCATTTTAGTTCAAGAGTGGTACCAAAATAGCTTGGCACGTGAGGCGCCAAGCTATTCTGGCACCACCCTTGAACTGTCATGGTCACATTTATTTTAAACATCAAGGGATAATATGCATTACTGCTGAAGTATGTAAATGTATTTCTTATATTATGCATAATACACAAACTGAAAAGGCACAACATGCGGCGCACAGCACGGACACCATAGAGTATGATGCGCATTAAGGCTTACCATAAACTGTTCTCATTACGACATAAAGGCTTACCGCAAACTGTTCTCATTACGATATAAAGGCTTACCATAAACTGTTCTCATTACGACATAAAGGCGTACCATAAACTGTTCTCATTACGACATAAGGCTTACCATAAACTGTTCTCATTACGACATGAAGGGAAGACAAACTTTTCTTCCCCTTCAATCCGTTGAAGTTGTATTGGCGGGCTAAAAATGTTCCTAGGAGTGTGGATAGGACCCGCCTCACACAGTCCTTCTGGTCCCTCCCCCCGAGTGTTCCCAGATGTCGTACCTGGTGACCGATACATTTGCCAAAATAATGGCAGTGAACTGTGAAGGCATAACGCTGTTGATTTGTATTGTACACAAACCAAGGGGAATTACTCAGCCCTGGACAGACAAACAGTTATGTCCCCTGCCCAATCCCCTGTACAACTCTACCAGCGCTAGCCTTGCCTATTTGGTTGTGAGTAGTTGATTGGTATTGTCTGAAAAAATGTGCCTCCCCCAAACAGGAAACTTAAAAAAAAAAAATTTCTTTTAAAATTCAGCGCTCACTTTAACCCATTCAGCCCTGACGCACTACAGCAGGAGATAGGTTGACTATGATTGTTACGATTGTGGTTGTGTTGTCCTGTAAGAGTATACATGTGTTAATCGCAGGAAGCGATATGATATTTTATTTGAGCTATCATGGTTACGATTCACATACCTTTTCAGTGAGATTCTTTATCGTTCGTGTGTGATAGCGGATTTCGCTTTGTTCTGATACGTTAATTTTAGTCCGGAAGCTTCTAGAAAAGTCGCGCGGAGAAGAGCGGTCGATTTTTGTTTTGCGTAGATTAGCTGAGAATGAACCAGAACGTTCAAATCAGGGTCGCGCTGTCTAGTGACCTCGTACATGTGATGTCAAAAGAGTAAGGAACATTTTTGTAACACAGTAGCAAAGATGCTAGTCAGAGTTGTTTACTGTGCGCGTGAAATGAGCAGCCGTTCTTTGCGTATTATGAAAGGTCGTGAACGGTCTGCCATACTTTGTTTGATATAATAATAATAATAATATAATAATGGGTATTTATATAGCGCTTAATCTTACTCAAAAGCTCTAAGCGCTTTACAATCTGTACACAAAAATAAAATACAATGACATATGCACATAACAAACAAAGCACAATGCCCGACCACACCACTTTTACAATAAACTAAACAACAATACATACATAATAATTTATATTCTAATTAACATTCAGTCTAAACAAGGAGGATTGCAGAACTACAACTAAGGCATCAAACACTGGCAGTCATTCAAAGTAAAGCTTGAAGAGGTGAGTTTTCAACGACCTCCTGAAGTCAGAGACAGACTCACTGTTTCTGACCTCAAGAGGAAGTGTATTCCATAACACTGGGGCTTGATAAACAAAAGTGCGCTGACCAAATGTTTTAGTTTTGACAGAAGGTACACACAGCTTCCGTTTATCAGAAGAGGAGCGGAGCTCACGAGAGGGTGTATACACATGCAGCAAAGAGGACAAGTATTCTGATATCATTACACACTAGAATTTGGGGCTGAATTGAGCAGCCAAATTTTTGTAGACTATTTTAGTTTATTCCAGAAAGTTCTTCTTTTATTAATATTTATGATTTCAGTTACGTGTTCCGTTTTGATTGGTTGCGTTTGAGTAAATTCCTTCGATTATTCTAGAAAGTAGTTTTACTATATAAAGTTTGTGCTAGGAGAGCACGTGTATACATTGTCTTGCATTGTCAGTTGTAGAGACACGCAGTTTATCGTAGGTACGTGGCCCGTATAGGGTGTACATTGTGTGAGACGCTGCGTATGAGAAACTTTGTGTTGCCAGTGTGGACATTGCAGAATAGACTTTGTAACAGTGTTTGTGCATTTGGAAATGTATTATGTGGAGATTGCATTGCTAAATTAAAATATTGTTGGAACTGTTACTCCAGTATTGTCTACATCCTTAAGCCACGTTTGACGGGTTGCAACTGAATGAAGTTTATTTAAAAGAACCTTACGTGCGTGCGTCTGGTGTGTTTATCATACTACGACTACAACTCCACCACGTAACAATAATTCAAGGGTAGTGCCAGATTTGCTTGACGCCTGTCAGCGCCAAGCTAATCTGGCACTACCCTTGAATTATCATGGTTACTCCATCTCGTGCAGCTGGTGCATAGTCATTAGATGACGCCTCCAAAATTTGGGAAATACGGCCGTCGGGCTGAATGAGTTAACTTGAATGCTAGAACACTGCATCTAGGTCTCGACTGAAAGCTTTCAGGACTATCACAAAAAATACTGGTGACTATATTTGGTCAATGTTTTGTAGAATTTAAAGCAATATGATCCATGGCAAGCTTGTATTGCTCAATGGGCCGTCCACAGGTTTTCCGTTAACGGAAAATTCTCCACATTTGTCTGGCCAATGTTGACAGGAATGGACAACTAGTGGGCCATCCGTCACTCAGCAGACTAAAAGAGCAAGAGGCGTCTGGTCACTTTAAGAACACAGAGGCCATTTATGTGCCTGCAACTGCAAGGTCATTAGCACACGCTAACACTGTTCGCCCCAACACCCTACAGCAGGAGATTGAATGACCATGATAATTCAAGGGTACTGCTCAACTAGCTTGGCGCCTTCAGGCACCAAGCTAATCTGGCACTACCCTTTAATTATCATGGTCAATCCATCTCCTGCAAATGGTACATGGTCGTTAAGTAACACTTTTAAAATTGGGGAAATGCATCCGTGGTGCTAAAAGGGTTGGTCACTACATGCGATTGTTTAAACTTAGGTTACGCGATGACACAAACCTCACCCCACCCTATCCGCATACGCTCAATGATTACAGTGCACACGTGCAGCTTTGTGACCAGTGCTGACGTCATTATCCCAGTCGTATTTCCGGTACGCAACGACAGAACCACTGGGCCAGAATTTCTTAGCAGACAGCCTGCATCAGTGTTGTCTTGCCTCAACTAAGAATTGTCTGTCTTTCTTTTCACAACCCGTGTTAAAGTAGGCACACATACCAGAGATTGTCCACCAGTCTGTTTAGTGGAACGAGAAAAAAAAAAAAAACAAACTCTCATGTGTAACTATGATGGGGAAGAAGAGCAAAACGTTCATTCTATGACCTTCGAACTTCTTGATTTGAGCGTCTGTCCAGCATTAGTGTAAGACGTACTTGGAACATTGATAAAGGGGACATTGCAACTGCACACCCTTTACTGTCTGAAGAAGGTCACATTAACCCATTTAGCCCCGACGCCCTACATCAGGAGATGGCTTGACCATGATAATTCAAGGGTAGCGCCAGATGAGCTTGGCACCTGAATGCGCCAAGCTCATCTGGCGCTACCCGTGAATTATCATGGTCAAGTCATCTCCTGCAACAGGTACGTAGTCGTTAAGTTTAGTGGTTAACACTTGCAAAATTTGGGAAATGCACCCGTGGGGTAACAGGGTTAAATAAAAGGTAAATTTAATCACTCTGTAAATGTACCATTCTCTGTTGTATTCCCTTGTCCTTGGCCAGTCCTCTCTCCAACTCCTCGAGTTCCTGTGATGTTGACAGCGGGAAGGAAAACCCCTCTGGCAGCTCCGCCCTCAGCTGCCCTGATCCTCTCTCCATGCCTTCCTCTTGTGAAGCCAGGATGTGGTTAAGTTTCATGGTGTTCTCCCGCAATTCACGCTGTATCTCTGTCAGCAGCTTGAAGATCTTCTCCAAGCTCGGCTCATGCACCACTGGAATATACACACAGAGGAACAGTCAAACAGTACTACTACTAAAACTGTACCAATACTTCTACAAATAGGGCTTACCACATTGGGCCATTCCACACTACAAGAAGATATGAAGCGACCATGGTAGTTGATGGGTGGTGCCAAAACAGCCTGGCCCCTCATGGCGCCAAGACATCCTGGCACCATCATCGAACTACCACTTACAAACTATCTGATGAAAAATAATGTAGTCTTTGGAGGGTCATTTCTAAGTCCCTTCTATTTATAGAAGGGACTTTTTTTAGGATGGGCCGCGGTGGGGTGAATTTAATAGCAAGTCCATGATGTCAAAGGCGGGCAGGCCTAATCCTCTGACAACTGAAGTAACAAAAAAAAATTACATCATGTCTAGTTACGCCAACCTCGCTCCTGAACGAACATTTGGCGCGAAGTGCCGTATGTGCGTATGTGTGTGTTCTCGCATATGCATGTAAACACGAGAATCTCCGATATTGCTGTACACACAAGCTTGAAACATGGCGAAGTACTTTTTTCAAGGGGTGGCTAAGACAGCCTCTGAGCATATTGTAATGAGATGTCTCCTTGAAGACAAAAAAAGACCGTTTATAGAAAGTCAGTTGACCCAGATTTGTGTCCGTAATTTTTGTCATATTTATTTGAAATTTTGGATATAGCTAGATTGGATAAAAACATATGATGAGTTCATTAGACAGCTTTGTACCTCGTTAACTTTTTGAATAATAATTAATTCATTTTTGCAAGTTTTGGAGCCACATTATACTCCTATCAAACACTCAGCCCTGGAAGACGATGTGTGGAAGAAAACATTCAGCCCTGGAAGAAGCTGCGTGCCATTCATATAAGTGACGTGAGACATCAAATTCGTCCCTATGTAGGCCTACATGGAGTCATGGGACTAGCGATGTCATGACGTAAAACTTATAGTGACGTTATTTTGCTGCTCGTGTTATTCTTATTCTTCAGAATTCCTGTCGCTACTCTAGCCCACAGAGCGTACTAATGGCGGGAAGCGCTGTGTGTTCGTCTTTATTTGTGTGCGTCCGTGTGCTATTGATCATAGGTTGGGTTCGAGAGGAGGGGAATAGACGTGAATGTTTCTAAAAAGAAAAACTCATGTGAGCTCCAAACAATACAGTAGACTTTGGAATGAAATCCTCATCTTGTTAATTTTGGAAATTGTTACCCTATGATTCAATGTATTAATGTCTTTTTTCCGACCATGAAGGTGATTTCAAAGATAGAGCACCGAGTCATAAAAGGCATATAAAAGGTAGTATTAGTAGTGATCACATCAGAACTGCTGCCGGCATCAAACTCTACAGGACATCACTGAACTCTGTACAACATAAATCTATAAGTGTGCAGCACGTCGACCGCACATGAAGTAAACAAGCTGTAATTTTAGTCGACGCATAATGTTCGATAGCCCTAGCTTGAAGGTTCCGTAGTGACGTAAAAAAACAATTGCCCGGACTTTAAAGAACAAAAATCAGGCGGGCATGACGGGAAGGTTGCGTAGAAATCCCGACACCACGTCATTGTCTTAGGCAAGGTGATGTAATCAGATAGTAAGCAACATGGCGACAAATGCGGCCAATCTATGCTGCATGATTTTTTTCCGAAAAAAGATCGAAGACAAAGAGGAATGCCGTGTTAAAGGTACATGGGCGGTAACGGTTTCACTGTCTGATAACTATGAGACCGGTGTTGCGCAGGATTTTTTTGTTTGTTTTGTTACATCTGTGCAGGTGCAGTAAAAAGACAAAATTGTACCCTTTTCTTTTGTCATCTGTAGCAGCAATTTGATTCCCTCCCCCCCCCCCCCCCCCCCCCCTCCTACTCTACACATACACACACACCACGCAAAATCCTGCATTGTACAACTGAAGTATTCTTTCAACATTGCATGCTTAGAACATAACATGTCGTTTACCTGCCAATGTCATAAGACGAACATGTTATTACCTAAAAGATTTATGTTTATCTGGCTCGTGCGGTACTTTTTACCAATGTGCTCTCGACACCCTGTCTTAAAATACACACTTGGAAAATACCTGTTCAAACGGGCGTCGCCCGCTACACTAGGCGTTGACTTTTTCGATAGCCGTTGCACACTTATATATACTAATATATGACTAAGTGCCAAAAGGTGAGCAAAAAGTGAGTGATCTCTTTTGCGTGAAACTAAAATCTGTTTAAAAAGACACGTGTTGACTTTAACAAGTGCAATGTGTGTGTGAATGATTGAAGATATACTGGCAATAATTTCTGCACCTAAGGTAAAGCCGTTTGGTGAGTATACTGTAAAACGCCAGAATTCACCAATAAAAATCGGCCCGGGAAAGCGGACAATGACATGCCGTCGGTCTGTTTTGATCTCGCGTGTAAAAGCAACAATAACAAACCTGGTGCCAACCATGCCCATATGTTCAGGGAAGATTGACCTTATAATCCGTGTATTTCCCAGATTTGAAGGCAAGCCATGCTTTTGTTTATTGCTCTTGAAAGTAGCCACTGTCGGACGTCAGATTTGTCGCAACAGCAGCATCTTAATTTCCGCAAACTTGTGCTAGCGAAAGGCACGCTGACCCAAACCGGAAATGGCGTCATTGCGTTGTTTCGCTTTCGTTGAATATTTTATATGCTTTAAATTTACTTTTCCGTCACAGTTTTCTAAGCTGGCAAAAAAATTGTGAGCGGCCAGTTTTTGTCGCAAGATCTGACGTTCAACTATTTGACAAGTTTAACAAAGTTGTTTTGGGTTTTTTGGTCTACGATCGTCCGGTTATGATAGATGCATTATGGGCCACATTCCAGCGTGGTTGTTTTGAATGTCCAGTTTGTCAATGGAGAGCTACAACTCATGACATTTTGTCGCAACTGTTTTCATAAATCTGACGTTCGATCACTTCTGACGTTCGAGTGTAATCATAGACAAAATAAAGAGCCAAATGTTTATTGTAAGGGACCATTTTCAAGAGTTTGAATCGCCCGAGACTCCAGCACCGATTTTAGGCAGTAGGTTGGAGAATGAAGATGATTTCTTGTGATAACAAATTTTATGGCTGTAGCAACCTGACGTTCGATCGCGAACACGTGTCGCAAATCTGACCTCCAATCGATGCAAGTTGGTAAATGAGTTATTTGAATGAACACGGGTCACCGATGTATTTTTGTCGTTTATGGAGACGTGCAGTTGTTGTGACGCAAACGTAAGATAATGAGATCAAGAAACAGGTGAATTTCATAACATAATAATGCAATGATAAAAAATGTATCGGACGTCAGGCTTGTGCCAACATTTGTTGCTGCAATCCTGATGTTCAACACATATGGATTGTAGAACTTTTGGGGGCAAAGGCACTGTTAAAATGAGCCATGTTGGACAACCAGTTGCATAGCCATTAGGACCTTCTAAATCTGAGGGTCAGAGTTAAAATAGTGCATCAGCCTGTACACAGATAAAACTTATTTGAATATTTGTTTTATTTTTTCAGGCGCAGACTGTTTAGCACGTCATGTTTCATCATGTATATTACATCAGAAAGCTGTATGCAGTTTGTTTTTCATATCTGTTTTGTTTGTTAAATATTGTAGCTTGAAACTGGGGGAAAGGCTTTGTGTTTGTGGCTTCTGATAACTATTCTGGGGATATCTGCTGCAATCCTGATGTTCGACATAAGTTACAAATTCTGGCCCTGACTGCCAATAAATATATTTGGGCAGCAAAGATAGACTCCCATTGTGCTCTAATGTGTGCATGTATTCCTGTGAGTGGTATATAACATGACAAAGTGTGTTTTTCTTGGTTGTAGGATGTTTTAAAAATGTTTTAAAAATTGAATATGGTCGGATGTCAGGTATTGCAACACAAATCATGTTCGGGGATTAGAACATTCTAAGCCAAAAAGCAGTAATTGTTTGGATAGGTCAATTGTGACCACTACTTATTATTTTAACTGTTTAGAAACTGATTTGTGTTTTTTTATCCCACTAATTTAAAGGCACTATGTCGCAATACCTGATGTCCGACATATCCAGACTTACAAATCTTAACAGCCATTTTCTCAAAAACCATTTGAGATATTATCTTTTTCTTTTACAAACACATTGCCAATACAGTGTACATCACTTAATACATTTTCTGGTACTTTATGTCACACTTTGATTTTCAACCCAGTTGTCCTCTTTGTGAGAGCACCTTTTGGCACTTAGTCATATAGTAATAGACAGACAGAAGCAATGTTTTTTCTTTTTCATAAATAATTGCCGTTTTCTCTGCTCACCTGCACCTCCCTGACTGCTGGTGCTGCCACTGGAAATTCTGGGTGTGGAAGTAGGCCTGGAGATGTGCGGTGGATCAGGCAGCTTGTACTGTTCTGTGGGTGCACGTGGCTCCTTTGGGAAAGAACTGCTGAAGCGTGACGTCTTTGCTTGTGGGCTGTGGTCATCACTGTCAGAACTGCAGTCAGGAGAACTCCTGCAGCATAATTCAACAGCGACTGACAATGAACTCATTTTGCCCCGACACACCACAGCAAGACACAGATCAAGCATGATAGTTCAAGGGTGGTGCCGGAATAGCTTGGCGCCCATAGGCGCCAAGCTATTTTGGCACCATCCTTGAACTATCATGCTCGATCTGTCTCTAAAATTGTAATACATACAGTCCTTCAGAGGGCAACTTTAAAGTTTGGGACTGCGGTCCTGGGGTAGAATATGTTAAAGAGAGAGAGAGAGAGAGAGAGAGAGAGAGAGAGAGAGAGAGAGAGAGAGAGAGAGAGAGAGAGAGAGAGAGAAGTGCCCAGAAAGAACAACTGACCAACCATTTGCTTCTTGCAAAGCGCTTTCTCTTCTTTCTGTTGCCCGCATCAGAAGCCAGGTCAGAAGAATCAAAAGATTTTTCCAGTTCTCGGAGCTTTCTGTAATCCACTGTAACAAACATTTGCAGATTACAAATATAAAGCTACATGCATAGTTATCTGTCACGAAGGAACACTGAATGATCCATGCTCTTCACTTCACAGCAGACATGTACCAGTTATTAGGGAGACTTAGAACGACCAATCAACTTCGTTTCGTTTTGGTCCTACGATACGAAACCGGCTACGCGAACCGCCGATGTGGCCTAGATGTCTAATGACAGACGTTTCGTTGGCGCAAGGAATGTAACTCTTCAGGGGCACGCATTCTATTTGTAGCGTTTTCACTACATCAGGGTATCGCTATTGATTTCTACCCACTGATGCAACACAATTAAACAAATAAGTTATGTGTGACTTCGCATACACAATAGAAGTGAATTAGCAGCTGTTCGAAATAAATTTGTGATGTGTTGCTTGCGTAAACAGCGACAGTCAAAGTGAATTGAGAGGTCACATTACATAGTCAAATTTGGCCAGTTGAGGCAGTAAGAGGACCGGTGCTTTTAAAAATAATTTTTGCCTTGTTTGAAATGTTGTAGTAGGGCTGAATGTTAGAATTCGCTGGAAATTTCTGGTTACATGAGAGGAGACATGTTTGGTGCTTTGATTCATACCATCCTGAGCTTATCCAGTGGGCAATTGTGGGCCTATGTTGAGTTGCCGTTGACATAGTGATTTGAGGGGCACGCTGATTTCAGCTGTGCTTGGGTGTGGGGTTGGTAAGGAATCGGGTTCATAGCCAAGAAATGAGACTGTCAATGTGCTGTTTTTATTGTTATTTTGTGCATGGCAAATGTACAGCTGGTGGGCAGTAGTGTTTTTGAGGGGATTGAAATATTAGGGGATGCCTGGGACTGACTATGGCTAAGAGACTGTACAGTACGGAAACAGCACTGTGTACCGAGGCCTGTCAGGGCACCACATGCCATATATGTGACATAGATCAGAAACTGGTTTAATGTAACCATATCATTCAGTTTGGACTTTTGCAGTTGGAAAACTGAGAAAATCATGAAAAATTTTAAATTTTGCCAAAAAATCGCTGCGATTGCAGTTTCATAGGCGTTTTTGCATATTTTGCGTTGCAACACCCTGTTTACCTGCACTGTGAGCTATGGTTAGTGTGTTTGTTGATTTATTTTTTTCTTACAAGTAGTCATGAGTTTACAAGTAGTCATGAGTCTGATCTTCGACCTTGAGCTGTGACCTTGACCTTGAAAGGGGTGGGGTTTAGGGCATTTAGTTTTATAAATGCGTAAACCAAAGAGGCACTTTTCGGTTATTGAAGTTGTGGGGTGAAGTGGGGTGGGGGGGGGGGGGGTGGGGGGGTGGGGGGGGGGAGGGTGGGTGGGTGGGGGGGGGGGGGGGCTTAAGGTCAAAAATTAATATCAAAACTACAATGAAACAGTGTCAGCATGTTCATTTTATTAGGCAGCTGACCTCAGAGTGAAAAATAGTGTGACATGCAGATGTGTTATTTTGCATGATCCAGCTACACTGCCTGCGTCTGAGGTGTCATTCTGCTGTAATTGTCATTAAGGATGTCTCTGGTGTCTATTCTGAGCCAAACACAAGCATTTTTACTCTGTGTAACGCTCATTTGAGTGCATTGACCACAAGACCAACGAATATGTATGGAGCATCGTCACTTCCCTGGTGGGCCCACATGAACCCCTTCTGGCAACCGTGAAACGGCGCAAGCTTGCTTGGTTTGGCCACGTGACCCGACACAACACCTTGTCCAAGACTATCCTCCAAGGCACTCTCGAAGGAAGTCGTCGGCGAGGTCGTCAGAGAAAGAGTTGGGTCGCAAACATAAAAGAATGGACCGAACTCGAGATGCCAGACTTGCTTGCCACCGCCCAAAATAGAACTCAGTGGAGAGCACTGTCTGTTGCTGCTGCCTTTCAGTCCCCCCAACGCTCAGTTCGGGCAAGGGACTGATGATGATGATGATGATGATGATGTTATGGGACCAGCAGCTGCGGCCACCAGTACAGGCTTTTACAGGAGTGTTCACAGGTTTGGCACACACATGCCTGCTGCATTTGCAACATGAGTTTAGGCCTTTTGAGACTCTGACAGGTGTGTTTTATATAAAAATGAACTGTACATAACCATTTTTCCCTGCTATCTCCTAAATAAGCACTCCAGACACTTGTTTAGGTATGCGGTGTGTCCCGCGTAGCATAGTTTTGGCTGTTTTGTGTAGTCTTTTGCCTGTGGGTTAGTTCAGTAGACTTAATGTTTAAATTGCACAACTGTTTCATGACCCCTTTTGCCTGTAGAAAAGATTGCCAGCAGTATATAGGGCATGGTAGCTGGTTACTGGTCTCTTCCTGCTTGTTGGCACCAGACAACAGGGCAATGAGGATGCCAGGGCATTGTCTTTTTGGCTGCCCTGAGATACACAAGGAAATGGCCTTGGGTCTGAAAGCTCATTTTTCATCAATGTCAGTGTCATGGTAAGCTTTTTTAGTTGTCCAGCCCACCAGAAGTCAGTTTGACTGTATTGCATGTTTGTAAACATGGAAAAACAAAGTAGGGGGGTGGGTAGTGGGAAAATATGAAAAAAAAACTTGCAGGTGCCTGTGTCTCAAATGCAACATTTCTGAAGATCAGATTATTACTTGATGTACATGCCAATTTTGGAGGCATTCTGACCGTATCTAGTCTGTTTTTCATGGCATCAGATATGCAAAACATTAACAGCATATTGAACGCCACAACAGCGCGCTTCACATAATGGGCCATAACTTACAGATGCAGCAACATTCAATGGTGTCACTTTGGGTTTGACTTAGCTAGTGTCTAAGGGTTGCACTGATGGCAGATTGAATGGTGTTCAGGTGGGACAGTTCCTTTTCAGGTCACATTACATAGTCAAATTTGGCCAGTTCAGGCAGTAAGAGGACCAGTGTTTTTAAAAATAATTTTTGCCTTGTTTGAAATGTTGTAGTAGGGCTGAATGTTAGAATTTGCTGGAAATTTCTGGTTACATGAGAGGAGACATGTTTGGTGCTTTGATTCATACCATCCTGAGCTTATCCAGTGGACAATTGTGGGCCTATGTTGAGTTGCCGTTGTGATTTGAGGGGCACGCTGATTTCAGCTGTGCTTGGGTGTGAGGTTGGTAAGGAATCGGGTTCATAGCCAAGAAATGAGACTGTCAATGTGCTGTTTTTATTGTTATTTTGTGCATGGCAAATGTGCAGCTGGTGGGCAGTAGTGTTTTTGAGGGGATTGAAATATTAGGGGATGCCTGGGACTGACTATGGCTAAGAGACTGTACAGTACGGAAACGGCACTGTGTACCGAGGCCTGAGGCAGCCGGCTGGAAGCGAAGACCGCCATCTTGTAGGCCTCGCAGCGAGAGCCAAAGAAAGTGGGGTTCAGAAAACAGATATAAAAAACATATTTCAGTGGTACTTTAGCGATACTTGTTGAAAGAGGCCGCGTCTAAAATGGCCCTCACACTTAAATCTTATACGATATAAGTGGTGTCACATCAAGGCTGTTTACAAACAATCGACAAGCGAAAGTCGTTTCATGAAAACTGGCGATCTGACGAAGAATAATGACCGAAGTCGTACGAGTTCGTAAGGAAGTACACACAGTCTGGTGACGTCACTAGCGAAACGGGCTAATGAAACGCACTTCGTTCGTCTTCTAAGTCTCCCTAATATCTCATTACATTCTGTGGTTAAAATTGTCAATTTGTTTCAATATCCTATAAAGTCTTCATCACAGTTCTAGATACACATCAACAATAATAGTTCAAAAATGGTTTCAAAATAGCTTCAGGCGGCAAACTAGTATGATACCACTTTTGAACTATCATGATCGATCCACATCGTGTTGTATCATGTCATGCTTGATGGGTTTTATACCTATTTTTTGTTGCAATATAATGATACAGTTATCTGACGTGCGAAATCATCCAAATATCTACAGGACCACAACTACAGTAGCCAGTGCACAAAGGCCATCAGGCCGACGTCGGCCCAATGATCTTTGCGTGCGCATTGGGCACTTACAAGCAGATTTTAGAAGTCTGATTGGGAACGTCGGCCAGTCAGGGTCAGGCTGCCTGTTTCTCTCCACCCATCGCGGATCCACCCCATCTGGCAAGAAACACACGTCCTGGCCCTCTGCATTTTGCGTCATCCACGAGTCTGGGATGACTCTCACCTCTGGCTTCGACTGCGCAAACTCTACTAAGTGGTAGAATGGCATCTACACAAAACAACCACATTGCATGAGACGTAATACTAGTGAACAATTGTTGATAAGTAATATTACACACACAGACACACTTACACACACACAGGGGTGGATATGGGGGGGGGGGGGGGGTGGTGGTTCCAGAACCCCCTCACAGACCCAATATTCTTTAAAAAGTAATAACAAAGTTCCTTTTTTGGGTGTTTGACCCCCACCCACCCCCTTTTGTATCAGGTTGATGGTCCCAAACTAAAAGTTGAACCCCCCTCCCCCCCCCCCCCACCCCCTCGAGGTAACTGATCTGCCCCTGTCACACAAACCCACCCACCCACACCCACCCACAGGTAGAGTTCATAAATTAGACTTGATCTTCCCGCCTTGGGTTGCCCTGGCAGAGTACTTACTTACTTACTTACGCCTGTCACCCCTACCTGGGTATAGGCCGTCGACGAGAGACCTCCAGCAACTCCTGTCCTGTGCTTCTCCTTCGATTCTACTCCAGGTGGTTCCCAGTCTCTTGATGTCTGCTTGGAGGTTTCGACGCCAGGAGTTTCTCGGCCTACCTCTTTTCCTCTTTCCCTGGGGGTTCCATGACAATGCCTGCCTAGTGATACTGGAAGCTGGCTTTCTCAGACTGTGACCGATCCATCCCCATCTTCTTCGCCCAATTTCTTTCTCTGCTGTTATCTGCTCTGTTCTCTCCCAGAGTCTGACGTTGCTGATCTTCTCTGGCCAGTGGATTTTCAAAATTCTTCTAAGGCAACTGTTCATGAAGGTCTGTACTCTGTTGACTGTGGTTTTTGTCAATCTCCATGTCTCTGCTCCATATAGGAGAACTGCTTTTACATTGGAGTTGAAAATCCGGACTTTGGTGTGTTGTGACAGCTCTCTGGAACTCCACACTTTTTTCAACTGGAGAAAGGCTGCTCTGGCTTTACCGATTCGTGCTCTGACATCTGCATCAGTGCCGCCTTTTTTGTCTATGATGCTCCCGAGATAGGTGAAGGACTCCACCTCCTCCAACGGGGTGCCAGCAAGCAAGACTGGTTCTTCCCTGGTTGCGTTCAGCCTCATTGTCTTTGTTTTCTGTTTGTGAATGGTGAGGCCCACTTGGGACGAGATGTCAGCAAGCCTCGTGGTCTTGTCCTGCATTTGTTGATGAGTGTGGGACAGTAATGCCAAGTCGTCTGCAAAATCGAGGTCGTCAAGCTGTGTCCATAGTGTCCACTGTATTCCACTTCGTCTGTGCTCTGTGGTCATCTTCATGACCCAGTCTATGGCCAGTAGGAAGAGGAACGGAGACAGCAGACACCCCTGCCTGACACCAGTTCTGACCTGGAGCTCTCTGGTGAACTGCCCTTCGTGGATCACGCGACATGTCATGCCATCATAGCTGCTCTTGATCAGGCGGACGAGCTTTGTGGGTACACCATAGTGTCGTAGGAGTTTCCACAGAGTCTCTCGGTCCACGCTGTCAAATGCTTTCTCATAATCCACAAAGTTGACGTACAGCGGGGAGCTCCACTCCAGAGACTGTTCCACGATGATGCGGAGAGTGGCGATCTGGTCTGTACATGATCGGTTCTTCCTGAATCCTGCTTGCTGGTCTCTCAGCTGGGGGTCAACGGAGCTCTTCATTCTCTCTAGGATGATCCTGTTGAAGACCTTTCCTGGTACTGACAGCAAGGTGATTCCTCTGTAGTTGCCTGGCAGAGTACTTGTCACAAAAGAAAATCTGCCACCATGTTGTAGGGTCAGCAGGAGATTCAATAACTTTCCTCCGACGGAATCAATCAGTCTGTCTCTACACCTAAAAACTAACCTTGCACATTATATGTGTAACAGTATGGAATTTACAAATTACAGGAATAATAACTTCAGTAACTGACCATATGGTTCAATTCATGTACATGTTGGTCACAGGCAAACGTTAGTGCTGATAATTAGTGAAGATGAAGAGAGGACATAACTCCTTGCATGTGGAAACGAGACATATTTCTTGTCAATGCCTGTTAACCATTTAGTGACAAGTCTGCCAGATAGATTAGAGGCCGGATGCCTAAGCCCGACGAATTAACCCATTATGTCCAAGGTACAAAATACCCACATTTTAGAGTTGTCCCCTAAGGACTGAATTACAATTCTAGAGACAGATCGACCATGATAGTTCAAGGGTGGTGCCAGAATAGCTTGGCGCCTATAGGCGCCAAGTTCTTCTGGCACCACTCTTGAATTACCACATGGTCAAACCATATTGCTGTGGTTTGTTGGGACTGAATGAGTTAAGTAGAGTCTTAAAAGTCTAATATTCTCAAAAAGTGCTCAAGCACAAATTCATCTGAATTGTCTACAATTAGAATATTTCGACCAAGCAAAATGCCTTCTTGCTGCTAACACAGTTGTCATCAGAGGTAGACAGGAACAGGCCATTGCAGAGAATGATCTGTCTGTCTGTACTGTTGCCTAGTTACAATACATTCAGTAGGACCTGGTCAGTCCAAATGTTCCTTCTTTGGCCCATCTGTGACCATTGATTTATGACTTCTGATGACAGAAAAACCTTGCTGCCCTTCCAAATGTTCGTTCTTTGGCCCATCTGTGACCACCAATTTCTGACGAAAGAAAAACCTTGATGCATTCTCTCTGAAACATTTCTGACAACCTGCTGCAGGGGAAACTGAGGTTTGGATTAAGTCGCGTCAGCTGACCCAAGACGTTTTTACATGGGAACGCCGAGTATGAGTCAAGGCTGACGACCAAACCATTCACACATCGAGCGCGACATGAGACAATCCATGAGCCTTATACACTTGAAACCCCCTGCCATAAGATAAGATAAGACAGTTTATTGCCTTATGTTTCCATGTAAAAAAAACAATAAAAACATTGGAATGTGTCTTGATGTCAGTTACTAAGACTAAAATAATATCGCTCCAATTATCACACAAACTAATAATCACAGCATACTAAGGATGAAAACATAACACATAAAACTGTTACCACAGCAACCATCACAATATGAACGAGTTCTTCTGGCGAGGTAAACAAAGATAATCTGTTAATAAACTTGATTAATAACAACCATTAAAAGCTCGGGTTCATTGTTCTCACACAGAGCGGAGTAAACTCTAAAATATGATTTTCATGCTAAATACTAAACAAATACTGGTATTAAACAGGGCGAATGGGCACACCTCACTGATTCAGTTATAAGCTGACTGTACACATTCTGACAGGACAGCGAAGGGAATCGCCGGGTCGTAGGTTCGAGTCTCCGTCCCGACCCCGGTAGCTGGACTCGCAATCCAGGGAAAAAAAAGACGGGCTTGTTCCATAGCATGTCTGTTGAAAGGTCCTAGTAAATCAAAGTGGGGGGCACAGTTGCAGTGCGCCTGAATTGATCAGTGTTCAGGTCGTACTCCATAGGTAATAGATTTCCCTGTCCCCCATAATCCGCCCGTCAGGGCAGTCCATTATCACTTCAGTGCCGAGGACGTTAACCCGAACTAAACAACATTCTGACATGTTCTCACTCGCTCCAATCAGTCCTGCTGAACAGAGAGAGAGCGTGAACAGCCAGAGGGGAAAAAATGTTGATCCACAACCTGCTGTACCAATATGCATTAACATTTTATCGCCAGATTAGAAAAAAATGTTTACCGTGTACAGAAAATGGCGGTGTGTAAGCTAACTGAGCTAAGGATGTAGACTACGATCTGTGCCACGAGTAGTACGTACAGGGTCCGTGCCACTAGAACAGACTGCAATCCACACAGATCATACTGGACTTGTCAATTATGCAATTCTGCATTTTGGGCTACGCAGCTGGGGCCAGTTGCATGAACGATCTTAGTCCTGCGCCCGCCACTAAGCAATGTGCTCCGCTATAGCGCCACAACACTCACCCCGCTACAGTGGAGCACCTTGCTTAGTATCTGGCGCAGGACTAAGCTCACTCATGCAGCTGACGCCTGAACACTAGCGTCTTGTGGATGACTCGGGATGCAATTCTGTAGCGCGTTGAGCCACGCGGGTGGACACCAGAGGGTCTTGTGGATTATTGCAAGGTGTTAGGGCCACGCGGCTGGACGAAAGGAAACTGAGTAGACTAGCTTTTATGTATGTACATCTGCGGACAGTCCGCACGAGTCTCGCCAAGCTGCTTGTGCCAGAATAGCTTGTCGCCTCTAGGCGCCAATTCTATGCTGGTATCACCTTTGAACTAAAGCCATTGGTTTATATCCTTATCTGTGAGTACTATAATGCAGCTTGATATATATGGCAGTGTATAGACTTGAAGCCACTTTTAGCTTCAGTATGGGGCTAAAGAGTGGCCATTTTGTGGTGCTTGAATCTACCCGAAGGAATATTTTGTCCTCGTCCCTCTTCGAAGCACTAGCGTCGCTGTCGTACTGCACCCACAGCGCGCTCACCTGTAGAAGTCACTAGAGAAGATGATATTCTTCTTTTCACATCATTCATGTCATGTGTGCTTTAGAGCCTGCTCTGATCTTTCGCCTCTATTGCAATGTGCTCCCCTAGCCATGCTCTGTAGTAAGCACCGAGTACTCAGTAGTGAAAACAAGTAATTGTGTGTGCTTACCTCGGATATTTTTCTCTCTGGAACTTGACTCAAAGCACGTGCTCGCAATATGGTGTCGGTAGAACTGTGGCCGGAAGAGCGAAAAGCACGCTCGAAAACGGCGGTCTTTCTTTCGACGGTCAATCCCAGATTCCAGAATAATCTTCAGGAAGTAACTTCCACAAAATTCGTGGGACTAAAAATTATTGACGTAAATGAGTGAATGGAAGGAACAAGTAAATCATTTTGAACCGCAAAGCTCGGGAGCTCATGAGGATCTATGCTCAATCAAACGGAATGAACAGATCGGCCGCAGTTTTCTGGCACTGCATGTCTGCGTGACTTACCGAAGGCACGCACGCCGGCAGAGCAATGCTGCGCTATTTTAAGGGTGGGGGATGGGTCACAGGGGGTGGGGGCGGGGAGGGGGAAAGGGAGGCGTGCTGCGCGGATCATCGGGTCAGCGCGCCGGTAAAGTGGGAAAAGCATCCTGGTACCACGATGGACCCCTGCAGGCGATACGGGCCCTGTATCAGTGTAGGCGGGGGGGAAGGACATATGGGTCCCATATGGTGCCAGGATCCCGTGTTATTCTTTTTACAGCAGGAAATGCTGCAGCTTGCGCCTTTTAGCGTAGCCTCTACAACTCTTTGAAGACGTGCAGCCATGATACCTCGATTTCTTAAAAACACGCCGCGTCAGTAATCTCAGTGAGTGCTAAATTCCGAAAAGTTTTATCCCGTAGCCTAACCCTTTCGGCACAACGTTTTGTGTCGGTTTCTGTCTGCGGTCTTCGTCAGTTCAACATCAACAAGCCCTAGTTGTCATAGTAACATGGATTCAAAGTGGTGTCAGCAAGCATAGCGGATCCTCATGAGCCCTCGCAACTGCGAGGGCTCATGAGGATCCATGCCTCTTGCAGTTGGGTGTGTTCAGATATCTGAGCTTTGCCTAGTCTTGTCGCTAGGACGGCCAGTTGGGAAGCGGAGCCTTGAATCGTCTACTGACTTTGATTCTGAAGCCAGACGGCGGCAGGGCCGCGAAACTGCAGTCTTAGGTCAACGCCAAGGGGAGGGAGAGGGTTGTATAAGGTGGTGTGTGGGTGAGGGTCAAGTCAGTCTAAACTAATTTCTGGCCCAGCGCCTGATGACGGCATCGTATTTCAGGACCCTTCTCTTTTCCTCTGGTCAGCGGGTTTTCCATCGCCGGCGTTGTCTGCCGGGCCCCGTGAACAAGCTGTCTTTCTCTTTCGTAAGTTATTACTGAGATGACGAAACGCCGCAGGTACCGTAGTGATGCACAATCGCTGAGATTTCAGAACTAATCTATAATGCAGGCTAACTGAACTGATAGATTCAATGACGCAACAGAATATGACACCACATTTCGAAACTAAATTTTTAAACAATATTTCGGAACAATTAATTTCAAAGACTATACATGGATTTAATATGTACACTACATACATATCAGAAGTACACAACTATATGCCCACACAGTTTCATATCGTATGTGCAACTCTGCTTCTTCTGGTCCACTCCTCGCGGCTCTAACCAGTAATAACACCCTCAACTTTAGGATGCAAACGAGGCTAATCTATGTAAAAGAATCAGTAACAGAAAGAGCCCTTTGATTCTCATCAGACTTTACAGCATGTATGTGCTCACTGAAAATCTATGCTTCTTGTGGACAGAATGCCCCGGATAAACAAATTCATTAGTTCGCAGTGGCTTACTCATCCCGCAGGGCACTAATAACACATATCATACCCGAGATCATACTGAGGCTAAAAGCTTCAAATTCGTTGTGCACTGACATATGCAAGCTACATTATAGTACTTACAGATAAGGATAGAGACCAATGGCTTTAGTTCAAGGGTGGTGCCAGAATAGCTTGGCGCCTAGAGGCGCCAAGCTATTCTAGCACTACCCTTGAACTATTTTAGTCTAGAATACTCTGCCATTAAGAAACTCTGCCACTGTTCGGGTTCTAGTACACGGCAGTGAGATCACGACACTAGGACACTCTGCCACTGTTCGGGTTCTAGTACACGGCAGTGAGATCACGACACTAGGACACCGTCTGCCACTGTTCGGGTTCAACTCTAGTACACGGCAGTGAGATCACGACACTAGGACACTCTGCCACTGTTCGGGTTCTAGTACACGGCAGTGAGATCACGACACTAGGACACTCTGCCACTGTTCGGGTTCCACACACAATGAGATCACGACACTAGGACACTCTGCCACTGTTCGGGTTCTAGTACACGGCAGTGAGATCACGACACTAGGACACTCTGCCACTGTTCGGGTTCCACACACAATGAGATCACGACACTAGGACACTCTGCCACTGTTCGGGTTCTAGTACACGGCAGTGAGATCACGACACTAGGACACTCTGCCACTGTTCGGGTTCCACACACAATGAGATCACGACACTAGGACACTCTGCCACTGTTCGGGTTCTAGTACACGGCAGTGAGATCACGACACTAGGACACTCTGCCACTGTTCGGGTTCCACACACAATGAGATCACGACACTAGGACACTCTGCCACTGCGTTCGGGTTCTACATACATAATGAGCTCGCCGGCTGAATGACGTCCTTAGTGTGAGGATAACGATGAGGAGGAGGACAGGGGATATGACGAGGAAGATGACAATAATGACGATGATCCCTCCTGGAATGCAGATGACAACATTATTGACGACGATGATGTCTTCATTTGGGATGGTTTCTTGACTAATGGTGTCTTTTCTGACGCTGTGAAACTGAGAGACTGGAGTAAAGTGGGTGAGATATTATGAAAGAGTGCGGTACCGGGTCACACACTTCTATTATTTCGGCGTGGATCGGGTCACATACAGATATTACACAGTGGAGCGGTTCACACACAACGGATGTGGGCCATTACACAGGCCTGTAAACTTGCTGAGGAAGAGGACGTGATAGTTCAGCACATCATCCCGCACTTACACACTGAGGAGGAGCTGGAGGCGGCGTTCAGTGAGAGGAGATGCATGTTGGACACATCTCATGCCTTGGGAATGCTCCTTCAGCGTGGGCTGGAATTGTCAAAGTCCCAGTGGGTTGTTGGAGCTTTAAACCGTGCATCTTACACGAACCGATTACTCGAGGAGTACATTGTAGCTAAATGTTCTGAGGACACCAGCTGCTTTCTCTGTTTACGTTAACAGTGTTGGAGCGGCAATGGCGGCATGTCTCTAGTTTCTTACGTCACGGGATGGGAGATGAACAACGGAGATGGGCGGTAGAAGAAGCCCTGCAGCACGCCACGCCTTAAAATGACGAGGACATAAGCCGCGTGTTATGTTACTGTATAAATGTAGTTACGAGCAGCTTCAGTGGTGTCGTGTTCGAGGAAGCTGTGAGGGGACAACTATGGCGGACCGTCAGAAAGCTGCTAGACCGCCCTGCAGACCGTGGCGATGCCGCCTCTGGTCAGACAGGCGATAGAGGAACGCTATAGAAGCGTTTGTGGTGAGCCACTTACAGACTACACACTGCCTGCCCGTCGTGAGGATCAGCTCCTGGGCTTTGAGTTGACAGACGCCGTCAGGCTGGGCCATTGGGAAGGTGCCGTTCATTTGTTTCATGGAGCACATTGCACTCTGCGTGTCTTAATTGCAGTTAAAGAGAGAATGGGTCTGAATTCAGAATACAAACTCGTAAAGTATATACTCCCACATGATGCTGACGATCGACTGGATTCAATGTTAACTGACGCCGTTAGACAGTGCAAGTGGCCAAGCTTCGGCACACTGCTGTAGATCCACATGGACATGGAATGGAACTGTTTCTTGATAAGCTGGTTAACAGCAAATTAAATGAGCTTTTGTTTCGCCTGCTGGCTAATTCATCAGAGCGAAAACTTACAGACGTCTTTACAGTAATTCAGCATCAGACGGCGCGGTCCGTGGTGCAGTGGTTAAGGCGCCTGCCACCAATGCTAAAGGTGCGAGGTTCGATTCCGGGTTCCGGCGTCGGATTTTTCTCCTCTAGTAAGTGTCACCGTTAATTCGGGCGGACCGTCGGGGTTTTTTTCTCCGGGTACTCCGGCTCTTCCTCCCCCTCCACTTTGGTATCAGTTTCAGCCAACTTAATAAAATTTCAAATACATATCATCACAAGCGTCCCAGTAGCCCTTTTGTTGACAGAAATTTCTTAATAGGGACGGCACGCGCCGCCTCCCATCTGGTTTCACTGAATGCGGGGCCGGAGAGGGGTGGGTTGGGGGTTGGGCGGCCGTAGGTCAACACTGACCTGTACTGAAACACAACCAGAGCAGGGCAAATGCACTGACCCAGATCTTTAGTTCACGGCTGCAAAGTCTGGTAACTACTGACTCTGAGACATTCGTCTCCCAAAATTTAAAACTCAGCCTTTTCACGTCAGTAATGCCGACTACTGGCTCCATTGCTAACGACGCAGTCGGCCATCTTTGTTTTTAACTCTCGTCAAATGCTTTTCTTTTTATAACGTTTCTTGTGGGTTTTTTATATATCGCCTATTTCATTCAAAATGTGATTTTGCAAAATAAACAAAAAGTGATAAAATTTCATTTAAAAATGGACAGCAATTAATGAAATAGTTTTTGTTTTGAGTGTATTTTGGGCTGATGCAGCTTAGTTTCGGAGGGCACTGACGTGGAAATTAGCAAAGTCGTCTCTGGTACACTCTAACTAGGGAACAGAACTAAATGGAATGTGCAGGGAGAATTTAATCACTGAAGATTTTGGAGTCCGCGAAGACTCATATAACCCACCAACACACACGCTGCAGTTCTGTACAGTTTCCCATCCTGCCCACCCCCCACCCCCCTCCCTTTGCCTGAGAAGAAATAGATTCACATTAGCCCCTACCAGTCACAGGGGCTCGTGAGATCCTGTCCTGTATGCCAAACGTAATCCACCCCAGATGTTCCTATGAATGTGGACGCGGTCAGTGTCCAGTAGTGATAGCCACACGGCCCCACATGTGGCCCTCATTGCTGGAAACCGATCCGCATCGGATGTTTATACTAACAGAGTGAAAGGGACTAAAAGCCCGAAGCATGGAATAGAAGGATAGGTGATTTTAATTGTGGCACAGTCTATCCCCTCTTTGTTCCATTGGACTGAGTGTGTGTGTGTGTGTGTGTGTGTGTGTGTGTGTGTGTGCGTGTGCGTGTGCGTGTGCGTGTGCGTGTGTGTGTAACCAAGCCGTAATTTTCACACACGCATGCACGCACACACACACACACACACACACACACACACACACACACACACACACACACACACACACACACACACACACACACACACACACACACACATTCAGTGCATTCTACATTTTTATGTTCAGCCCTTTTGGCCACGGAATACAGTGCCGTTTCCGTACTGTCCAGTCTCTTATCTATAGTCAGTCCCAGGCATCCCTTACTATTTCAAGGATCCCCTAAAAACACTACCGCCCGGCACCAGCTGCACATTTGCCATGCACAAAAAAACAACAACAACAACAACAACAAAAACAGCACATTGACAGTCTCATTTCTTGGTTATGAACCTGATTCCTTACCAACCCCACACCCAAGCACAGCTGAAATCAGCGTGCCCCTCAAATCACTAAGTCAGCGGCAACTCAACATAGACCCACAATTGTCCACTGGATAAGCTCAGGATGGTATGAATCAAAGCATCAAACATGTCTCCTCTTAGCTAACCAGAAATTTCCAGCAAATTCCAACATTCAACCCTACTACAAATTTCTAAACAAGGCAAAAATTATTTTAAAAACACCGGTCCTTGCACTGTCTCAACTGCCCAGAACGTAAATTGTTATCACTGTTTCCTTTTAAATTTTATTTATTTATATCATACTTCAGTTACACACGGATTGCATGTGTCTCCGAAATCAGATTTTTATATATGACTCGTGTGAACAAATTAATGACTGACCTGTGTAAATAAATAGATGAATAATATTGTTTGTTCGTGTCAGTGCTTGTTTGTTGTTGGGTTTGTTTGTTTGTTTGTTTTTCTCGGTGCCACATGCTTATAAAAAATTAGCCAGGCTTTTCGGTGGTGCATTTTCCGTATTTCATGTTCAATCGCTCCCATTTTTATACCCATGCTGCGGCTGTACTATTTCTGTTGATATATGTAAACATATGATATAAATGCAAACGTTTTCCCTTGGGACTTGAAAGTGTTTTTGCATGATTCTGCAGGAACAATATAAGGTTGGGAAGGGATACTGATATGGTCCTAAAACTGTGCCGTCATTTTAGGTGGTTCAGTTATCCGGTAAAGTAATTGTGTGTTGTAGTGTGAAGTGAGTCACATAAATGCCACTAGTCTAAGAGTAATGTGGCTGAATGATAGTGGTTGTGCAATGATATTGTGTCTGTGGGTGTGTTCAGGTTGATTCTGGCTTTAGCAACAAAAAGAAACCAAACAAACAAACAAACAAAAAATGAACCCCAGAGTATGGTACTGCGGAAATGCCAAGAAGCTGGAGTACACTGAACATAATAAACTGGACTGACAGGGTTTGGCACTAGACGTGGAACTTTCTTCAAATAAAAACTGAGCAACACAACTTGCAGGGTCTTTCAAAGTACTTTATGAGAATAGTGTCATAAATGTGTTCAGAGTTTGGGTGAAAACTGTGCGAGAAAAATACTGAGGTAGATAGCTTTTAGAGTTGGTCTTGCTGATACTGACGCGGTAAACTTGGTCATTAGGGTTTCTGTTAAATCTAGTGTTTACAATGTTTTATGTATGTTCATCGGATGCAGTTGCATGACCGGAACGTTTTGATGCAAGCTAAGTCTAGGTGTTGTGAATGGGAGGAAAATTATTAAATTAAAAAGGTGATCTGAATTTTTTTTGGAAAAAAAAATATTAAAAAAAATATATAAAGTATTTACACCTGCTTTTTAAAGATATCGATAAAAATAGTACAGCCGCAGTATGGGTATGAAAATGGGAGAGATTGAACATAAAATACGGACACCAGAGCCGATAATGTGCTTTTCCCGCGATTTTTTTCAAGGGCGATAACACATGTTTAAATTGGAATACAAAAGTTGTATTTGCATTGCTGGACTCAGTACCACATGGGCTATCAAATGGCACCATAAAAAAAAAAATGACCAAAAATGTGCCTTACATACCACGTTAGGCTTATAGCTAGAATCTAACCCTAACCATAATGGTAACCCTAACCAAACTTTGAACCTTAGGGTTTCTATCAAATATAGGGTTAACAATGTTTTAAGTATGTCCATCGGATGCAGTTTCATCAGCTGCTTAAACTGATATTGACAACAGCCAGATCGCATGGAAACTGTACAAGTTAAATGCATTTCCCTCTGCAAGTCATAATATATAGTGAAAATTTTCATGCTATGAAGAAAATTTTTCAGTTTCAGCGTTTTCCGTCGATTTTCTTATTCAGATATATACGAAATCTCCTCACAAACCATGGTGTGAAACAAGCGCAAGTTTTAAACGGTTGGTTAATTTATTATAATTTTTTTAGTGATTTTTGGAGTTTTTCAACTTTTGTACACTGAAATTTTTGTATTTTTCATGTGATGGACTTGAAAATTGGTGAGCATCTTTCACGTGACTGACTGACTTAAACGATCATCAAAACAGGAAAATCGGACAGAAACTGTAGAAGTAAGATGTGTTTTCATACCCAAGTCATAACATATAGTGGTGAAATTTGTCCTAAGAAGGAAATTTTTTAGTTTCTGCGTTTTGAGTCGGTTTTCTTTATTAGAAATATACCGCAAGACCTCACAAACCATGTGGTCTAAATACCGCATCTTTTTTAAGATTAGTTTTTTTTATTTTAATTTTTTTAGTGACATTTGGTGTATGAGTCATATTTCTATATACACTTACACCCCTAGGGTTTCTATCAAATATAGAGTTAACAATGTTTTAAGTATGTCCATCGGATGCAGTTTCATCAGCTGCTTAAACTGATATTGACAACAGCCAGATCGCATGGAAACTGTACAAGTTAAATGCATTTCCCTCTGCAAGTCATAATATATAGTGAAAATTTTCATGCTATGAAGAAAATTTTTCAGTTTCAGCGTTTTCCGTCGATTTTCTTATTCAGATATATACGAAATCTCCTCACAAACCATGGTGTGAAACAAGCGCAAGTTTTAAACGGTTGGTTAATTTATTATAATTTTTTTAGTGATTTTTGGAGTTTTTCAACTTTTGTACACTGAAATTTTTGTATTTTTCATGTGATGGACTTGAAAATTGGTGAGCATCTTTCACGTGACTGACTGACTTAAACGATCATCAAAACAGGAAAATCGGACAGAAACTGTAGAAGTAAGATGTGTTTTCATACCCAAGTCATAACATATAGTGGTGAAATTTGTCCTAAGAAGGAAATTTTTTAGTTTCTGCGTTTTGAGTCGGTTTTCTTTATTAGAAATATACCGCAAGACCTCACAAACCATGTGGTCTAAATACCGCATCTTTTTTAAGATTAGTTTTTTTTATTTTAATTTTTTTAGTGACATTTGGTGTATGAGTCATATTTCTATATACACTTACACCCCTAGGGTTTCTATCAAATATAGAGTTAACAATGTTTTAAGTATGTCCATCGGATGCAGTTTCATCAGCTGCTTAAACTGATATTGACAACAGCCAGATCGCATGGAAACTGTACAAGTTAAATGCATTTCCCTCTGCAAGTCATAATATATAGTGAAAATTTTCATGCTATGAAGAAAATTTTTCAGTTTCAGCGTTTTCCGTCGATTTTCTTATTCAGATATATACGAAATCTCCTCACAAACCATGGTGTGAAACAAGCGCAAGTTTTAAACGGTTGGTTAATTTATTATAATTTTTTTAGTGATTTTTGGAGTTTTTCAACTTTTGTACACTGAAATTTTTGTATTTTTCATGTGATGGACTTGAAAATTGGTGAGCATCTTTCACGTGACTGACTGACTTAAACGATCATCAAAACAGGAAAATCGGACAGAAACTGTAGAAGTAAGATGTGTTTTCATACCCAAGTCATAACATATAGTGGTGAAATTTGTCCTAAGAAGGAAATTTTTTAGTTTCTGCATTTTGAGTCGGGTTTTCTTTATTAGAAATATACCGCAAGACCTCACAAACCATGTGGTCTAAATACCGCATCTTTTTTAAGATTAGTTTTTTTTATTTTAATTTTTTTAGTGACATTTGGTGTATGAGTCATATTTCTATATACACTTACACCCCTAGGGTTTCTATCAAATATAGAGTTAACAATGTTTTAAGTATGTCCATCGGATGCAGTTTCATCAGCTGCTTAAACTGATATTGACAACAGCCAGATCGCATGGAAACTGTACAAGTTAAATGCATTTCCCTCTGCAAGTCATAATATATAGTGAAAATTTTCATGCTATGAAGAAAATTTTTCAGTTTCAGCGTTTTCCGTCGATTTTCTTATTCAGATATATACGAAATCTCCTCACAAACCATGGTGTGAAACAAGCGCAAGTTTTAAACGGTTGGTTAATTTATTATAATTTTTTTAGTGATTTTTGGAGTTTTTCAACTTTTGTACACTGAAATTTTTGTATTTTTCATGTGATGGACTTGAAAATTGGTGAGCATCTTTCACGTGACTGACTGACTTAAACGATCATCAAAACAGGAAAATCGGACAGAAACTGTAGAAGTAAGATGTGTTTTCATACCCAAGTCATAACATATAGTGGTGAAATTTGTCCTAAGAAGGAAATTTTTTAGTTTCTGCGTTTTGAGTCGGTTTTCTTTATTAGAAATATACCGCAAGACCTCACAAACCATGTGGTCTAAATACCGCATCTTTTTTAAGATTAGTTTTTTTTATTTTAATTTTTTTAGTGACATTTGGTGTATGAGTCATATTTCTATATACACTTACACCCCTAGGGTTTCTATCAAATATAGAGTTAACAATGTTTTAAGTATGTCCATCGGATGCAGTTTCATCAGCTGCTTAAACTGATATTGACAACAGCCAGATCGCATGGAAACTGTACAAGTTAAATGCATTTCCCTCTGCAAGTCATAATATATAGTGAAAATTTTCATGCTATGAAGAAAATTTTTCAGTTTCAGCGTTTTCCGTCGATTTTCTTATTCAGATATATACGAAATCTCCTCACAAACCATGGTGTGAAACAAGCGCAAGTTTTAAACGGTTGGTTAATTTATTATAATTTTTTTAGTGATTTTTGGAGTTTTTCAACTTTTGTACACTGAAATTTTTGTATTTTTCATGTGATGGACTTGAAAATTGGTGAGCATCTTTCACGTGACTGACTGACTTAAACGATCATCAAAACAGGAAAATCGGACAGAAACTGTAGAAGTAAGATGTGTTTTCATACCCAAGTCATAACATATAGTGGTGAAATTTGTCCTAAGAAGGAAATTTTTTAGTTTCTGCGTTTTGAGTCGGTTTTCTTTATTAGAAATATACCGCAAGACCTCACAAACCATGTGGTCTAAATACCGCATCTTTTTTAAGATTAGTTTTTTTTATTTTAATTTTTTTAGTGACATTTGGTGTATGAGTCATATTTCTATATACACTTACACCCCTAGGGTTTCTATCAAATATAGAGTTAACAATGTTTTAAGTATGTCCATCGGATGCAGTTTCATCAGCTGCTTAAACTGATATTGACAACAGCCAGATCGCATGGAAACTGTACAAGTTAAATGCATTTCCCTCTGCAAGTCATAATATATAGTGAAAATTTTCATGCTATGAAGAAAATTTTTCAGTTTCAGCGTTTTCCGTCGATTTTCTTATTCAGATATATACGAAATCTCCTCACAAACCATGGTGTGAAACAAGCGCAAGTTTTAAACGGTTGGTTAATTTATTATAATTTTTTTTAGTGATTTTTGGAGTTTTTCAACTTTTGTACACTGAAATTTTTGTATTTTTCATGTGATGGACTTGAAAATTGGTGAGCATCTTTCACGTGACTGACTGACTTAAACGATCATCAAAACAGGAAAATCGGACAGAAACTGTAGAAGTAAGATGTGTTTTCATACCCAAGTCATAACATATAGTGGTGAAATTTGTCCTAAGAAGGCAATTTTTTAGTTTCTGCGTTTTGAGTCGGTTTTCTTTATTAGAAATATACCGCAAGATCTCACAAACCATGTGGTCTAAATACCGCATCTTTTTTAAGATTAGTTTTTTTTTATTTTAATTTTTTTAGTGACATTTGGTGTATGAGTCATATTTCTATATACACTTACACCCCTAGGGTTTCTATCAAATATAGAGTTAACAATGTTTTAAGTATGTCCATCGGATGCAGTTTCATCAGCTGCTTAAACTGATATTGACAACAGCCAGATCGCGTTTTATCCCAATACAGGTAGCAGTATTAATATGGCCAACCTAGAAACGTGTACAACACATATATTCATTCATTCATTCATCCATCCATCCATCCATCCATCCATCAGTAGCTCGCTTGAGCTTGCCCTTAGCACCACGTGAATGTTCTGTGTTTACGTACAGTGTGTGAGTGAATGCGTGTGATTCACGTGAGCGTGCTTGTTGGGTTCAGTTCGCGGCTGCATTCTGCGCATTGAGTTATATTATAAATATGAGAAATGCGCCATATAAATGCTATGCATTATTATTATTATCAGACATCAGTGTGGGAGTGTGGCCGCCATGACACCGTTTCCCGAGTACGATACTGCATTTAAAGTAGCGCAAGAGGCATAGATCCTCATGAGCCCCCGCAGGATCTATGCCTCCTGCTGGCCTCTTTCATGTGAGTACTTTATCAGGACGGGGTTTGCGGGTCGTAAATCTGACACGGTTAACCCCTTGACTGGTACTGAGCCGCACACCGCTGGGCGGAAAGGGCACATTATCAAGCGTCTTTTCCACTGAATGCTATCGCCACTTGCCAGTAGCAGTTTAGGGCTTGATTCATTTCGAATTAGGGCTTGAGCCGCGTATCCGGAGGCGGCACGTCTCGAATGAGTTAAGAAACATGAATTCTAGGTGCTGGAGGCGATGGGGTTCTTTTGTGTATTTAGCTTTTGTAAAATAATAAAAATAAGAAAATCAATTGCTTTGTCACTGTAGTTGTCCTGAACGTACGCTAGTTGGAGTGGCTTTTGTAACATAAAATTGAAAACCCGACAGACGCGTTTTGGAAGTTTGTGGAGTGAAAATGAAACGCGTACCGCAGCATGATAATGTGTGCGTGTTAAACAATGTATACATGTTTTGTGTGTGTGTGTGTGTGTGTGTGCGTGTGTGTGTGTGTGTGTGTGCTTGTGCGTGTGTGTGTGTGTGTGTGTGTCTGTGTGTGTGTGTGCGTGTGTGTGTGTGTGTGTGTGTGTGTGTGTGTGTGTGCTTGTGCGTGTCAGTCTGTGTGTGTGTGTGTGTGTGCTTGTGCGTGTCAGTCTGTGTGTGTGTCTGTGTGTGTGTGTGTGTGTGTGTGTGTGTGTGTGTGTGTGCTTGTGCGTGTGTGCATGTGTGTATGTTTGTGTGTTAGTCGCTACTAGTAAGCTGTGCATATATGTTTGTGGTATTTTGTGCATGTTGTTGTCTGAAATTGAAAATGTTGCCAACAATTAAATCAACCAACCAACAAATAACCTACCTACCCACCAACGAACAATGACATATAACCATTCTATTCAATATCCAATTACACCGTCTCCTGGGTAAGAAATTTGATATCAAACACACACACACAAAAAAAAAAAACAACCAAATAAACAAATACAGTAGGGAAACAACTTAGCTCATACAAAAGTTAAGAATGCTACAAGTTAATTTTCAGTAAGTTAAACTTGTTTTTTTTAGATTTTCTTACTTCTAGTGTAGTGCCTGATTAGCTTGACGCCTCAAACGGCGCTAACCAAATCAGCACTTCTCTTGAGATGACTTGGTTGCCGTTACTGAATGCAGTAAAGATGTTTAATGTTTTCGGTTTTAATGATGTACGGCACGACTGTAAGGGGGCCCATACACATCTTGAAGGAGCTGTGGACCAAGGATATCGACGCGCCTGAGGTAAAGATCAGCTTCCACCTGACAAGCTGGAGGATACCCTCAGGAGGGCTCAAGGAGAATTGGAGAAGGCGTAGAACAAGGGAAAGCAAGACTATGACCGTAAAGCCAAACCTCGACGGTTCCAGCCAGGTGACCAGGTGTTGGTTCTTCTCCCCACTGACATCAGCAAGGTCCTGATGCAGTGGAAGGGACCGTTTGTGTTGACACAGTGGTTGGCATCAACGACTACAGAGTCAAAGTCAACAACAAGATGAAGACTTACCACGCGAATCTGCTGAAGAAGTACATCGAGAGAGGTCGTCAGGGCAAAACACAACAGGCGGCATCGGTGCGTCTGGCTGCTGACGAGAGACTAGACGACGAAAGCCTGTTCGACCGTAATGAACTCCGCCACAAGGAGGGTGTAGAAGACATCCAGTTTGGTCAGAATTTGACTCAGGCACAACAAGAAGAGCTGAGAGTCCTAACTGCGGAGTTCAAGCATCGGTTTACACCTGACCCGGGGACTACAGACACCATCCAGCATGAAGTTAATCTGTCGTCCAACGAGCCGGTTCGCAGCAAGCCGTATCGTCTACCTTACAACACGAAAGAAGAACTGAAGAAAGACATCAATGAGACGCCGGACCTGGGAGTCACCAGGGAGTCCAAGTCGCCGGTGGTCATCGTGAAGAAACTAGATGAATACAACTGGATGTGTGTGTATACTATTGTACACTCAATAAGCGGACAGTATTCGACCCTGGTTCATCTACCCTTGAACTATCTGGACTCTGCCCATCTCATGATTTGATGATGTTTTTGCAGAACTTTGACATTAAGTTACAGTCTATCAAGGGTTCGCAGAACTTTGGAGCGGATTACCTGAGCGAAGCAGTTTAAAGGAACATTTCTTTGTTCAGGACAGTTTAAAGGAACGGTGAGACAATTATTACAGAGCAGTTTATTTGATTTTACATTTCGATGTGAGATTGTTAGTGTTTCTTATTCTGTGAAGTTTGACACAACAACCACAACCGTATTTTGAGACTTGAGAAGACACATTGTTAAATTTCGTTCTAAAAAAAAAAAAAAAAAAAAAAGAGGGGGGGGGGGGGGGATGTTACTTTTCTGATTGTGTTAATCATAGGAAAGATCCGATATTCATTTGAGTTATTTTGGATAAGAATTACGTACCTTTTCAATAGGATTCATTTTCTTTTGCACGGAGAATTGCGATCGATTTTTGTTGTGACGCGTAGTTTCGCTACAATGTTGTACAGTTTGACCTACATTAGACTGGAAGGTTTGAGCATGGTCGCGATCTTTTTAGTGATCTCAGATATGACGTCAAAGTTGTCGGCAACATTTCGTAACATTGTATCAAAGGCGTTTAGATGGTAGTGGAAATTTGTAGTTATTTCTAGAGCATTCTTTTTCATGAATATTAATAAGTTTTGGTTACGTTTTCTTCTCTGATTGGTTGTGTTGTGTGAATTTGCTGGATTATTTTGGAAATCTGTAATAGTGTAAAAGACCATGTTAGGAAGTATGTGTTTACATTGTATGAGAGACGCAGAGTGTCAAAAGTGTTGATGCATTGTAGAGGAGACAGTGTATCAATGTTGATGCATTTGTGGATACATTGTGGGGAGATCGCATCGCTGCAATAAAATATTGTTGGAAATGTTACTCCAGTGAGGTTTACAACTTTGTGCCACGTGTGACGAGTTGTAGCTGAGTGAAGTTTCTTTACAAGAACTCTACGTGCGTACGTCAGGTGTGATTGCATCATACTGCGACTACGACTACGACTACCACGCAATAGTGAGTCTGTGTGTGTAGAATTAAACTGATTAATATTGTTCTGAATAGATCAATAAATAGTTTTCAGACGTAATAATACGTATTGTATAGTGTTGATAAGTGTGTATAATTTCATTTGGGATACAGCGCCTATATAATGCGCTGATTAAAATTGATTTATTATTATTATCATTTATTAAGTTACAGGCCAAGTTGGTTGGTATGCAAATTTAATTTAAACCACTGCCACATATACAGCTTAATGTAAGGGCAGTGCACCTGAGGTTCAGCATCCTAAAAAGTATACAAAAGTGACCGCTTCAGCCTTAACTCATTCAGCCCGACGCCCGCATTCAACAAATTTTGGAGGCGTCATCTAATGACTATACAACAGTTGCAGGAGATGGATCGACCATGATAATTCAAGGGCAGTGCCAGATTAGCCTGGCGCCTGTCGACACTTGGCACTACTCTTGAATTATCATGTCGATCCATCTCCTGCTGTAGTGCGTCAGGGCTGAATGGGTTAGAGTCTAAAAATAACACTGGACAACATCATGAAGTTTTAAAACTGTCAAATGAAATAATTTGTCTACTCTTCTCTTCCTCTGTACGCGGTTCCTTCTGTACATACAGCCAGTTCCTCTTAGCAAGGGAGATTAACTCTTTGGAGACGTGCCGTATACGGCACCTCTCCAATGAGTTAATGATCCAGACTCAAAAACCTATTCAAATCAGTTGTAGTTTTGTCCCTTCGAAACATGCCTTGCCCACGGTACACGGAGCTCAGGTTTATAAAGCAAATGACTTGGATCAAGGACGTCATCTGTCGTCTTTGTTTAAATCAAATGAAACCATATAGAAGAAACACACACATCCGCACGCGCGCTCGCTCGCACGCACGCACGCACGCACGCACGCACGCGCGCGCGCGCACACACACACACACACACACACACACACACACACACACACACACACACACACACACACACACACACACACATTCACCCTCTCTCCATTCATTTATTAATCCGTCCAAACATTCATCTATCCATCCGTGTATCCATTTTGTCCACAAATCCACCCATCCACCCATCCTTCTATTACTTAACCTTTTAACTGCCCGGGCAAGGCAAACGCTACCCAGCTGCAAGAGACATAAACCCTCATGAGCCCACGCAGTCGCGGGGGCTCATGAGGATTTATGTCTCTTGTTAGTCCCGTTTTCTGTACCCGTTTATGTCTATTTTCGGCGTCATTCAGATTCGTGCTGATCAGGCGAATATCGGTCCGCTTATAGTGATTTCAGACGCAAAATTCGTGATCACTAACAGCGAAGGAGTTAAATACACAACACAAAGGAGCCTGCGATAAAAAGCAATAATTATTTATTTCACAAAATGTAGCAAATTTCAATTACACGTTTCTCATTAAAAAGGTCCAAAAGTGGCAACAATAGTAACAACAATAAAAGGCATATATCCTACATGACACTGATGCTGGCGGCTGGGGAAATAGAAAGAAAATACATGTACAAAAGTGTACAAAGCCGACATCATTAAAAGCGAATGTCATTGATACATTGATCATTGGGTGCTCACAATATGTAAACAAAAGTTCACCCGCAAACACCTTTTACATCTAAATCTTGAATAAAGTAAACATCTATAAAAAAAAAATAATAATAATAAAAAAACTAACGTACTTGACACATGTAAAACCTGAATGAATAATGTAAACATATATCATTTCAAAACCTACCGTTCTGGGGACGTCTGAATCTGGGATAAAGTGAAGATCTATTATAATGAAAAGACTTCACATATTTGTCCCAAAACTTCATTCATCGTCATCTACACCTCTTTGAATATACCTATTCAATCTCCATTCAGTGATGGACAATTATATATCGTCTGACCCTTACAGATCAACAGACTCATAATCGACAATAATTCTGTTCCAAGCCTGGCAAATCTGTGGGCTCAAAATACTAGTACACTACGACCCAGACCGAACCGTTGAGCAAAAGGTCTGCGAGCTCCGCTAAAGCTTAAATCCTGCGCAATCTACTGCACGTAGAATGCGCAGGATTTAAGCTCACTCCAGATGCTGACCTCCGGGCCCTTTTGCCTGGACTATCAGAATACGTCAGTGCAGTTTATCGACGGGGCTCGGACATCCGTGCTGGAATCCTCTGGGGCGGCGTCCAGGAGATTGTCGCTTGATTTCACGGAAGGCGTCTTCTTTTCGGCGTCAAAGTACACGCGCTCCCTGAGGTCGTCGTCCACCAGCTTCATCACCTGAACACACCCACGTCAGATAGTTAACCGATTCCCCTGCCGCTGTACGAGCATTTCTGTTTCTGAAATATAGGTTCACTCAACGACCAAAAGCCGACACCGTCCAAGACACGTGGATACAAATTTGGTCTGAGCAAAAGGCATAGATCCTCATGAGCCCCCGCATTCGCGGGGGCTCATGAGGATCTATGTCTCTTGCAGTTGGATCGTGTTCACTTTTTTTCTCGGCAGCAAAGGAGTAAAGTGATTTTGAAGCTTATTGCGCAGCCAGAGGGGCCGACTACCAGGACACTAACAGAACTCATCCGGTGTCATCAACCTGTTCACCAGATCGTGAGCACGAGTGGAGGTCCTTCTGTACATCACGCGATGATCTGAATACTACATCTCGCCATCTGAATACTGACATCTCGCCATCTGAATACTACATCTCGCCATCTGAATACTACATCTCGCCATCTGAATACTACATCTCGCCATCTGAATACTACATCTCGCCATCTGAATACTACATCTCGCCATCTGAATACTACATCTCGCCATCTGAATACTACATCTCGCCAGAATTTAGCACTAGGCTGTACAGGCACAATGAATTCATGAATACGAGAAGAGTGGGTGGCAGATACCGGGTGAAAAACTGAATTGACTATTTATAAAAGAAATCATTATTGTCCCTAAAAGCCCAATACGAGGTATGAAAAGTAATGCCGGCTGCCATATGCAAAGTACTCGAGCCAGGAAAATAAAATTAGTATCAAAACTAATTTCAGAGCTTACCCATTAAACGTGCACGATATGGGACACCTTTAGCCACGCTGTTGTATGATCTCGTTGAAAACGTAATGTAAACAGTGGACTCTCAAAGATGATACGATTATATCTACATTTTTAAAACACTGAAACTCTGAGACAGCCCTGATAAAAGGCAAACAAAATGTTAAAATGGTTTGTTGGAATACTTGTGTATTGTTCAGCACTTCTGCAAGTGGATTGCACAGTTCATCCCTGAAAGGCAGGACTTTGAAGAGTAGCACGTTCTGGTCAAGTTTCACTAGCCGAAACAGCAAATTCCTCAGTAATCAAAGGTCCTCGGGCCCACTGCGGCCGTCGTGTGCCCGAAACCTTTTTGCTACCGAAATTAGCTCTTTGTTTCCACATTGACAGGAAGCTACCCATATTATATTACTTAAAGAAATACCTTGAACTTGTGATCTTTCTTTTGGAACAGCTCTGATGATAGTGCACGATGATCCTGAACTCCCAAAAAAATGTTTAGAAGTAGTATACTCTATTTCTTCACTGAGGCTTCGTTGAAACAGAACGTTCACCATTGTGTCACTTTACTAAAGTACCACTTCGAGAAAACCGGACCGGTGACTGCCAAGCGAGTCAAATGCAGAGAATAATTACCCAACGTAGAAAGGAGCACGGTAGGAAAGAGAGAACAATTTAATATTAATAAAGTGTGTTCTTCTTTCGTGTAATGACCACATTCAACCCTCTGAATTTCCCCATGAGGGATTAATAAAATATTATTGTATTGTATTGTATAGCTGACGGTAAGGCGGCCGGGTACTCACCTGTCCTAGTGCCAAAGGCCATTTGCTGGTCTCGTCCTGCTGATTGGCACGGTATTCCTCCTCAACACTAAAGGACGGCGTCTTTACCGACGGGCAGGCCTTCACAACTGTTGAACAGGCAACAGGAATGTGTGCTATTTAGCTGGGTCGTGTCCAGTATTCAACTGTCACACAAAAATCCTTGTAACGTTTTACTTGGTGAATAAATGTCTTATGTCTTATGTCTTATGACTCCAAATAGGTTATAGGATACGATGTATCATCGAAAATTCATCATCAAAGGAACATGGACACACACTGGTTTCAGCAACAATTGCGGGGGGCTCATGAGGATCTATGCCTCTTGCAGTTGGGTGGTGTACAGTTTTCTCGGCAGGAAAGGAGTTATTATTATTAATAAGAAGGCAGGAGTGGGGGAAGGGCGATAGAGACCTGTGCGAGGCGGCCGGTTGGTTGCGGGGTCCCCAAGGCCCATATTTTTCTTCTGGCGGTCACAAAACTGGCCATAGTCGATGAAGCTTTGTATGTCCCACAGCTTGTTGACGAAGTCCTCAATCTCCGACATGAACGTTAGAATCTGCACGCACATGGAGGAACGCCGCAGCCATGATCTCAGCATAATGACAGTAATAATACATGGGTGACAGTCTTCAGTCCTGGTTCAGCTTTTTCAAAATCACAGAAAGCTGAATTTCTGCTTTTGTTGTTTCAGGAAAAGCATCCCTTTAGCCAGCATGGTCCGTCTGCAAGAGGCATAGATTCTCATCAACTCCTGCGTCCGCATGGGCTCATGAGAATTTATGTCTCATGCTGGTCGAGGATTACCGGACATAGACCGTTGACCGTTTTCCGTTATTTCAATTTTCTGATTGTCACCCATGCCAAATATAAATCATAATTATAATAACGAGAATAATAATGATACTAATGATAATGATGATCTGTATAACTACAATAATAGCAATTTAATAATATTGATTATAATAATGACAATAATAATAATGATCAGAATTGCATAGTACATCATAACAAATCCTGAACAAACCCCCCCCCCCCCCCCCCCCAAACAACCGCTTAACTCATTCTGCCCCAGACACACCACAGCAAGATAAGGATCGACCATGATAGTTCAAGGGTGAGGCATCACTCTTGAACTATCATGGTCGCTCTGTGTCCTGCACTGCAATGCAGTCTTCAGAGGACAACGGCAAAATTTAAGGATTTCGGTGTTGGGGTAGAATGAGTTAAGCGTTTTTCTGTTTTTTTTTTTTTTGTTGTTTGTTCAGAATTTGTTTATAATGTACTATGTAATTCTGATCAAACAGAAAAACAAGTACAGCACAATGTTCTTCTCGCCTCACTGAAAAAGACAAGTACATAATTATTGTTCATGCGAAGAAAATTAACCACAAACACAGGCTTTCAAATTCACTATTAACCATTTGAATTTGGAAACTACTGTCGATACATGTCGGTGGATGAATCGCGTACTTACGCGTCTCTTCCACCAAGAAGCATCGACAGCTGCAGTCGAGGGGATAAAATGATTCTCTGCTTTTTTCCTTTGTTTCGTCAGCCGATCATCCTCCTATTTACTATCCCTCTGGCACCGAAGTGATCGGTCAGCCGACTTGCTACAGTTAATAAAAAAGAGTATACAGATTTTTTTTATTTTATTACTGTTATTGTTATTATTATTATTATTATTATTATTATTATTATTAGTAGTAGTATTAGTAGTAGTAGTAGTAGTAGTAGTAGTAGTATTAATAATAATTGTAATATTTAGTACTGTAACGGCATGTTTTGAAATGATTGGCATGTTATGTCAACATTTCCATCTGAAAAACAATGTACAGGGTTACTTCCCGTATACCACAGTAAATCTAGCAAAAATATCGCTGAAATCGTTGCGGATATGTCGCTGACGTGTCGACAACGGTTTAGTCAGCGTCGCGGATATATCGCTGATGTCAAAGGTGAGTTAATTCTCACTTTTCAACTCAATTTGGTGGCAACAAGTGCGTCTATTATGGAAGGAGATCCGAATTCTACATTTTCAAGGCCATGTCCATCCCGCAAAACACTGGCACAATAGACAGAGAGCTGATGAGAAAAAGTCTTGTAATGGATGGCTTCAGTTATGGAATAAACAATTGGCTCAGTTTTTAATTCTTCTTCTTCTTCTTCTTCTGTCTGTCTGTCTGTCTGTGTCTGTCTGTCTGTCTGTCTCTCCTCCCCCCCCCCCCCTGTTATAACTTACATTTCTTTCTTCCAGGCACCTGTATACCCCTGACAGCCTGTGTATGTCTTGCTCTGTGTAGCTCATCATGGTCAGCACGTCCTTCACCGCCTGTATGTACTTCTGGATCAGCTCCTCCGCACAGTCTACAAGGCGCAGCTGCTCTACAAAACTGTAGCAGACAAATAAAGCTGTAGCTGCTGTTACAATCCACAAGGGGCACAGCTGCTCTACAAAACTGTAGCAGACAAATAAAGCTGTAGCTGCCGTTACAATCCACAAGGGGCGCAGCTGCTCTACAAAACTGTAGCAGACAAATAAAGCTGTAGCTGCTGTTACAATCCACAAGGCGCAGCTGCTCTCCAAAACTGTAGCAGACAAATAAAGCTGTAGCTGCTGTTACAATCCACAAGGGGCGCAGCTGCTCTACAAAACTGTAGCAGACCAATAAAGCTGTAGCTGCTGTTACAATCCACAAGGGGCGCAGCTGCTCTCCAAAACTGTAGCAGACAAATAAAGCTGTAGCTGCTGTTACAATTCACAAGGCGCAGCTGCTCTCCAAAACTGTAGCAGACAAATAAAGCTGTAGCTGCTGTTGCTGCTGCTGATAATGATGAGGATGACGATGACATAATGATGACGACGACAATGACTATGATGATGATGATAGTGGGCTACACAGATGCTATTGATAGTAGTGAGATGATAGTGGGCTACACAGATGCTATTGATAGTAGTGAGATGATAGTGGGCTACACAGATGCTATTGATAGTAGTGAGATGATAGTGGGCTACACAGATGCTATTGATAGTAGTGAGATGATAGTGGGCTACACAGATGCTATTGATAGTAGTGAGATGATAGTGGGCTACACAGATGCTATTGATAGTAGTGAGATGATAGTGGGCTACACAGATGCTATTGATAGTAGTGAGATGATAGTGGGCTACACAGATGCTATTGATAGTAGTGAGATGATAGTGGGCTACACAGATGCTGTTAATAGTAGTGAGATGATAGTGGGCTACACAGATGCTATTGATAGTAGTGAGATGATAGTGGGCTACACAGATGCTATTGATAGTAGTGAGATGATAGTGGGCTACACAGATGCTATTGATAGTAGTGAGATGATAGTGGGCTACACAGATGCTATTGATAGTAGTGAGATGATAGTGGGCTACACAGATGCTGTTAATAGTAGTGAGATGATAGTGGGCTACACAGATGCTATTGATAGTAGTGAGGTTTCGTTGGCAACGGGCGACTCCCAACAACAAACGAGAGCGAAGTGACGGCGGGTAAATTGCGCAGAAGAACCCAACGGACAAAGAAACACGCTTAGAAAAGACAGTTGCAACACAATTTATTAATATTTCGGGTAAATATCCTTTTTTCAAAGCAGACAAAAGAAACAAATACAGAGATCAGTCGTTACTTATCTTCATTATCGCAGAAGGAATATATAGCAACTCAGTATGTATTTGTCTTGTTTGAAAAAGGGTATTTACCCGAAATATTAATAAATCGTGTTGTAACTGCAGTCTTTTCTAAGCGTGTTTCTTTCTCCGTTGGGTTCTTCTCTGCTTTTTACAAGCTTGGCAGTCCCCTTTTTGATTTGCATTGGATACATTGCGTGCACTAAAGGCACTAAACAACATTCCGAACATCGCGAAGAGGCATAAATCCTCATGGGCCCTCCGGACTCATGAGGATCTATCACTCTTTGAGATGTTTGGAGGTTTATGAGGGTCTATGACTCTTGGGGATGTTTGGAGGCTCATAAGGATCTATGCCTCTTGGGGATGTTTGGAGGCTTCATGAGGATCTATGCCTCTTGGGGATGTTTGGAGGGTTCTTGAGGATCTATGCCTCTTGGGGATGTTTGAATTGATGTACGGTAAAAATCTCAACACGCACGCGCCTTCTCTCTCTCCCCCCACCCCCCGCCCCCCCCCTTCCACCCCATCCCGCTTTTTCGGCCCCTGGAAACAAGGTCTAGCGTCGGGGAGGCCTTAAGTATCAGGTTGAAGCGGGTCCCAAACAAAAAGTTGAAAGTTGGAACCCCCCCCCCCTCACCCCACCCCATCCCTCACCCCACCCCCTCCCCCGCTAACTGATTCGCCCATGCGCGCGCACACACACACACACACACACACACACACACACACACACACACACACACACACACACACACACACACACACACACACACACACACACACAAATATACACACACATATACACGCGCGCGCGTAAACAGTATTCAAACGGTTTAGACATTCCAGACCAAAAAGGTGTCTGCCAAACGTGTAAAGTGCAGAGAAAAACCCAACGGAGAAAGAAACACGCTTAGAAAAGACAGTTACAACACTATTAGTATTGGCAACCCACATTCCTTCTTCGCTGACACGATAAGCAGCGACTTAATTCTATATTTGTTTGTTTGCAACCTATTTTGAACAAAATAATAAATCGTATTGAGACTGTCTGTTTTGAGCGTGTTTCTTTCTCCGTTGGGATCTTCTGTCTCAGACGGATTACAGACAGAAAGACAGCTGGACAGCCGCAGAGACAGACAGAGAGATTATTACGCTTGTCTGTAAACGGAGATCTTCTGGGTGAGTTCCTCTTTCTGTGCGCGGAATTCCCTGTATTTAAGCTTTCTCTCCTCTAACAGCTGCTTCATCCGGGCAGACGTGCTGTCGATCATGGTCTGTTCACACGCAGAGACTCCTTCGTTATTGTCGTCGTCATTAACATCCTCATCGTCAATGTCGCTGACATCGTCATAATCATCGTTCTTGCCATCATCATCACCACCACCACAGCCATCATCATCGTCATCATGATCACAATCATCATCGTCGTCATTAACATCGTCATTGTGAATATCGCTGACATCGTCATCATCATCGTTGTTGCCATCATCATCATCGTCACCACCACAATCACCACCACCACCAACATCATCATCATCATCATCATCATCATCATCATCATTTACATCGTCATCGTCAATGTAGCTGACAACATCGCCATCATCATCATTGTTGCCATCATCATCATCACCACGAACCACCATCATCTTCATTAAAATCATCATCGTCAATGTCGCTGACATCGTCATCATCATCGTTGTTGCCGTCATCATCATCACCACCATCATCGTTGTCGTCTTTATCGCGGACATTGTGTCTTGGTCTGTGATTTTGGACCTTGCGGAGTACAGCCGCAAGATCAAAAATCACAGACCAGTACGCTTATTTATTTGAAATAAAGTATAATTATACACAGTGATTATTTTGAAAACATTTTGCCTTATATGGCTTCAGTAGCCCGCTAGACATTGAAATCTAATAATTAAAAAAAAAAAAAAAACTCCGAAAAAATCCTTCACAGCTAATCGGCGTTCCAAAAAGAGTTCTAGAAAAATGAATAAAAGCTGAAGTTGCACATCAACTCATTCAGGCCTGACGGACTTCAGCAGGAAATGAATCGACAATGATAATTCAAGGGTAGTGCCGTGAGGCGCCATGCTCATCTGGCACTACCTTGAATTATTATGGTCGAGCCATCTCCGGCAACTGGTACGTGGTTGTTAGGTGACACTTCTACTATTTGGAAAAGCGGCCTTGGGGTTAAATGGGTTAAACGTACTAATCCATACATACATGACTAGCCTCTCTCCACGATCAGTGTCACAGTATCGACCATGATAATTCATGATAACTCATGATAACTCATGATGATGTATGCTAATTCATGACAATTCGTGAGAGTGTGGACGATGATGACAAAATCGACCATGACAGAATCGACCATGATAATTAAAGGGTAGTGCCAGATTAGCTTGGCGCCTTTCGGCGCCAAGCTAATCTGGCACTACCCTTGAATTATCATGGTCAATTCATCTCCTGCAAACCACTGGCCCACAGTCGTTAAGTGATACAACTAAATTTTGAGGGGTGGGACCTTATCAGTTTTACCAGACTTATCAGAAGACTAGCGTTCTTCTCTCCTATATTAATGAAGTTAGTTTTACCAGACTTATCAGAAGACTAGCGTTCTTCTCTCCTATATTAATGAAGTTAGTTAGTTAGTTGGGTTTAACGCCGAACAGGCAACTAAGGCCATCTCACGGCCTATATTAATGAACGTTTGCATGATCTACAACTTGGCATGGAGGGTGGGGGGTGGGGGAGAGGGTGGTGGGGGAGAGGGTGGTGGGGGGTGGGGGGTGGGGGGAGGGTGGGGGGGAGGTGTTGGGTGGTTCGGTGGTAGAGCATTCGACTTTCGTCCGTAAGGTCGTGGGTTCGAACCCAGCTGGGGTCAAAATTTGTCCAGGCCTCTTTTCGGTGCCCCGTCTTCGAAATCACCTTCGTGGTGGACAAAAGACGTTAAGCCCTAAACGTTTTTACTACTTGGCCTTTCTCTTCCGTAACAAGACCTGCATTACCTCGATCTCATGGGTCTTCTCCCTGGTCTCGGAGATGTTCATGAACAGCATGAAGTTCTCATCCACCATCTGTATAAAGACATGCACGACGTCCATCAGGCTGCCGTCAGTATCGAAGGATCTGTCGACCTTCCCTACTTCAGCCTGGTACGCGAGGACGTCCTTCTGGCTCTGGCTCAGCTGTTTGAGTAGCGTGGTGCGTTTCTCCGCGAACTCATCGAAACGAATCTGCACAGCGTGTATGTTGACCAAGCGGTCAGTCAACAGGTCGGTCGGTCGGTCATTCGGTCGGCTGTTAGGTCGATCGGTCGAGTTAACTCATTCGAGACTTGCCGCCGATGGATACGCGGCGGTGCGCCGTGTATCCGTAGGCGGTACGTCTCGAATGAGTTTATAACGGATCGGTTGGTTAGTGTGTATGTGTGTATGTGTGTGTGTTTGTGTGTGTGTGTGTGTGTGTGTGTGTTTGTAGTTGTGTGTGAGTTTGTGTTTGTCTGTGCGTGTTTGTGTGTTTGTTTGTACTTGCACGTGTGAGTGTGTGTTTGTGTGCGTGTGTATGTGTGTGTTTTGTGTGTGTGTGTGTCTGCGTGCGTGCGTGTGTGTTTTGTGTATGTGTGTGTGTATGTGTGCGTGTGTGTGTGTGTTTTGTGTTTAGTGTGTGTTTGTTTTGTTTGTTTGTGTGTGTGTGTGTGTGTGTGTGTGTGTGTGCCTGTGTTTTGTGTGTGCGTGTGTTTGTTTTGTGTGTGTGTGTGTGTTTGTTTGTTTTGTTTGTGTGTGTGTTTGTTTGTTCGTTTGTGTGTGTGTGTGTGTGTGTGTGTGTGTGTGTGTGTGTGTGTGTGTGTGTGTGTGTGTGTTGGATTTTTCATTTGTTTGCTTTCTTCCTCCTATCGTTTACGTAAGTAGTCAGCACTCACTGGTGATCGGTCTGACTAAAAATATCATAAAAAGAAAATGCATTAAAAAATAAAATGAATAAAACTTGATCAGCTAGCATTTTCTAGACAGACCCACTCCGGGAGTATGCCTCAAGTACACGTCCATTCTATAGCACTTGTTTCGAGCTGCTCCAGTTATGTGGCAAACGTTAGTCTGTACATCTTGAGAAAGTAAGACTTTGATTGCTATGCAATGGCTTTTCAACATGGCAGCAGACGTACGACCGTACACCCTGAACCACAACTGGCAGACGACATGCAGGCATCGGTGAGTGTTGTTATTTGTCTCCCCCAGTACATGAGTCAAGCGTCTTCGGGCGCACGACGGCCGCAGTGGGTCCGCGTACAGTCGTGCGCGGGCCCACTGCGACCGTCTGTAGCCCGAAGACCTTTGTTTACTGGGTCGTGTCCAAAGAGCAGAAAGAAAGAAAAAAAAAAAAAAAAGAGAAAGAAAGCGAGAAATACAGACAGACTGGTAATTCTCCATTCCTCCACCTTCCCGATCGCACCGTGCCCTCTCCGTCTCCCCCCTCTCCCCCCCCCCCACACCCTTTCACTGCCAAGTTTCCAGCCTGTGACTGTCGGCGCCGCTTTTTGTCGAGGTGATTCATACAGGAATCACCTTGACAGAAAAGAAAGTGGCTACCGACGGCCTACAGGTTTATCAACCTTGCTCTTGGTGGTCATGAAGTTCTCAATGTTGACGAGCGCGTCGATCTTCAGGCCGTAGGTGTTCATTTCGGTGTGAAACGACGCTGTTCCTCGCTCATAGTGCTCTTGCAACTGTACCGTCCCCCTTCTGGTCTTGTCTCGCTTCTCGTACATATCCGTGGCAACGCCTACGTTACCTGCGGTGAGAGTAAATTAAAACATAATAATCACTTCAGTGCCTCACTTGAACACCACGCAACTGCAAGAGGTATAGATCCTCATGATCCCCCGCAACCGCGGGGGCTCATGAAGATCTATACCTCTTGCTGGCGCCAATTTGAATCCATGTTTCTGGGACAGCGAGGGCCTTTTGGTGTGTAGAATCGACGAAGATTGCAGAAACTCAGCGTCAGCCGGCACTCAACGGGGGTCGAGCGCGCCCGGTACTCTGTGTATTTCACCTCAACTGAGCGCTCGGGATTTCTTTCAAGTTCTGCGTCGTGGGAGATCAGTGGTAGTTTAATATCTTGCTAGGAATATCCACAGCGCGCCGAGCAGACTACGCATTGTACCTGGGAGAACTGAACTGTCTATGCACACAACTCTCAGTTTCCCGCTGCTTAAAATAACAACAGCCGCCGTGGCAAACAAACTATTTGGACGGCATTAGCGATGGTGAGTTTTGTCCCATCGGGAAGACTGGGGTTTGCGTTATTTACAGTTTAGTTTCACAGGTAAAATTGATAGTATGTCTTGCCGCGGCGCGCTTTCAAGAACCAAATTTACTATTAACACAATTTTGGAAGTTGCCCTCTGAAGGACTGCATTACAATTCTAGAGTCAGATCGAACATGATAGTTCAAGGGTGGTGCCAGAATAGCTTGAACTATCATGCTCGATCCATGTCTTGGTATGGTGTGTCCGGGCTGAATGAGTTAATTTTTACTCGTGAAAAATTGAACGCCCAAAGCCCTGAGGTTTAATGATTATTAAGCGCTGAACATTGAAATACGGATCGGGTGAAAGCAACGGGCCGCATCTGTGAGAAGTAAAGAGCTTAAAAGCGCGCCGACCATTCTATGAATTTTAATCTAAATGACCCCAACCTTCCACCTTTCCGACTGCACAAAAGCTCCATTTTATTGAGCTGTTTCGCAAATTCCCGTGTATTTGGGACATCATGCGACTTTGGTCTCGCGAGACTTTCCATCCATCCATTTTTTCCGTCCATCTATCCATCCCTCAATCCACCCATCCATCCCGGCATCCATCCACCCACCCACCTTTTACCCACCCGTCCACCTACATCAACCATTAGCTCAGCCTTACCCAGCAAGCACCTAGTCATCTTTTTCAGTTCCCCTTGTAGTTTCGTGTGTACTTTTTGGGTGACTGCCCTTTCCAGGACCAGGTGGTGGATTTTTGCCATCAGCTCTCTGTTCGTCTTCAGCTGAACCCCCAGTTCCTTGCAGGCGTTGTCCATGCGACGTGCCATTTTATCGTTGCTCGGTCTGGAGAATCTTCGTAACAATTCCTTGCGTTCCGCGATCTGCCGGTTGACTTCCTTCAGTTTAACTTCTGTCTCTCGCACCTGGAAAAAAAAAAAAACCCAAAAAACAAAAACACAAACAAACCGTGAATGGTTTTACCCTCTTTACCTGTCTAGCCGGCGATACTGTTGAAAGTGTGTACGCGGCAGTACCGGTGGGTTGCAGACACGAAGGGTTCAGTGACGACACAGTACCGGTGCGAGGCGGTATAATCCGGTCAATGCCAGTTGACGCAGATTGCGATTCTGCAGTCTTCGTAGGGTCAGCGCTAAGGAACATGGCTTCAAAGCGGTGTCAGCAAGAGGCATAGATCCTTACGAGCCCCCGCAATAGCGGGGGCTCCTGAGGATCTATGTCTCTTGCAAACGGCTTGTTCACATTTTCTGACAGTTGGCGCAGAGTGTGATTTAGTCCATAAGCTAGAAAGTTCTACCGTGCACCCCCCCCAGTACTCAATAAGATGGGTTTCAAAGTGTTCCTTAGTATGTCCTGAGATGTTTAAGCCATGTTCCCCGAAAATCCTTAGGAACACACCAGAGATATAGCCGATGGCGCAAGGGTACCCCCATTCACGCTCTTCGCAGGTGCTAAAATGAGGTTGAGAAACACTTTCCTCTAAATAAATCAGAATTCATTCCAGAAACCCAAATCAGGCAATATTATGTCAAGGCACACCTTCTGCATCCTCTGCAAAAAACAGAATGAAAAAATATTGAATCTCTGGCTCACAGTGAAGGTATTTGTGCACCCCGTAAACGACCATTTCGCGAAATCGAAAAAAAAGACAAAAATAATGTGTCAGATGCCTTCAGACATTTTCTATAGCACTGACAGTCCATTTTCAGGTTTACATCATTAAAACAGGATGGCACAATTATTATAAACTTGACTGTGTGATGCTGTGATTACTGTGAGTGCCACAGTGGTTGATTTTGTATCCCTACCCCCAAGTTGTAAAAATACACAAAATTAATTAGAAAAAATTGCTTAAGTTATTCCATTTTATTTTGACCTCTCTTTACCTATTAAGTTTGAATAATGTGAGCATAAAGTGCAAGAAAATAAGGAAAGTCGGCATCCTTTACGGTATGTTCGTGGTGAATGATAGCTTTTTCCCATTTAAAATTGCCGAATTTGGAAACGTACGTTGTTTCCGATGCCCTCAGAAAATTTGTATACAACTGATAGGTCTTTTTTAGGTTTTATTGTTTAGGAAAGAGTACCACAGTTACTCCCAACCTGATTTTATGATGCTGTGATGCATTTAGGGGCCACAGTGGCTGAATCTGCTGCCCTACCCCCATTTTACCTGTACGCAAAGGAACGAAAAATGATCATAACAATTGCTCCTCTGATTAAATATGTTTGTTGCCAGTTTTCTTAACAAAATATGCATATTGAGCATAAACATTTGTGATAATTTCATTAATTTCAATGTGACCCATCAATTTAATTGTAATTCTTTTTATTTAAAGCATGCTTAACAGGGGCTGCCGCTGAAGCTTCTATCGTCTGCACATTCAGCACTCTTGTCAAACTCGGGGAAGGTGTACCTCAGGGAGATGTTGTGTCTGATGCTGTTTTTGGTCTACATTAATGACATCAGTACAACAGTACCAAGGTTCGTCTCGAACATCCTCCATGCGGATGACTTTGCAGTGTGGAGCGCAGCAGAACATAAAGAAATGGCATCCTCCAGAAAACATAAAGAAATAGCATCCTCCAGAATCCAGGATGCTGCCAATACAGTCAGCAGCTGGACTGAAAGAGGCCACCCAAACTGAGCTAGACCATCTCTTTCAATCAGACGGAAGAGGTCACCTCAAAACTGGAGACCTTCGAGTACCAAAGACAGACAGGCCAACTGGCAACAAATAAATTACTGGATTCCCGTGGAGGCCTCACATTGAAGCCATGGAAGCTAGAGCTGCAAAAAAAAAAAGAGTCTCTGATGAAGAAACTGGTGGGGACCACATTGGCGCAAATTACAGCATCCTGGCACAAGCAAACACCTGCTCGGTCAGACCAGTTGTGTGGTACCAAGATACATCGACAACATGAAACACTGCCTGCAAAACCCAAAAAGCCAGGCTTGACAAGATGCAGAACATGGGTCATTCTCATGATGCAGTGACATTCTTAGAGCCATCTGGAGCAACCCAATTTAGGAGATGGAGGACATTGGAGCCACTGGAATGCAGAACAGCACACACGACGAAGAAACTTACTAAACACCGACAGCATGGGAGACTACAGGAGCAGACCAAGAACCGTCAGAAATGTCCAAATCTGAACCGCCCAAAATCTGAACCGCCAACTGAAGGTCATGCAAAGGGCTAACACTGACGTCCTAGAACCAAGCCCAAAGATGTGTGAACAGCTCCCTTCAGATACCTGGACATCTTGAAAGAGCCTTCAAGACAACATAAACAATGTTCCAGGACTCTTTGCCAAAGGTCACGGCACTGCACAAAGCCATCTTGCTGGAGGTGGTGCACAAGTGCTACCCTCACAGCAGCTGTGATACCACACAAGATGCCGTGCGGAATGAAGGAAGTGGCGTGTACATCTGTTGTGCAGACCACACTACTACCTCCCTCTCCTTACCAGCTGGTGGCAGCAGCTCCAACTATCGTACAGATCTGCAGGTGCTGAACACAGCAGCAGAGCACTAGCTAGGGAAAGGCAGCAGCTTGATCCACTGATCTCACCAGGAAGCTTCAAGATAGACTGGATGCCCTGTCCACAAAATAGTGCTGCAGTGGATTCCAGTGCATTCTGGACTAGCTGGGAATGGAGATACTACAACAACAAAGTGATTGGCAACAGCAGAATGGCGGCTGCAGCCCGTGGGCAGATGACATCAACAAGCTGAACAGGGAGAGTCAGGCCACCATCTTTCATCTACGCGGCACTGATTACTCTAGACTGGGTCCATACAGAAAAGCAGGAACGTTTCACAAACCCAAAATGAAGCCTGAAGGTTTACACACTTTAATCAGATCACTCTGTATCAGCAAATATTTGAAGCTTCCTTGCCTAATGCATGAAGAGATACCAAAATAAAAGAACGCTTAGCGAATGGCGGACTTCGGTAGAAGTGTAAACAACCAATCAGAATGTTCGGCAGAAAGGCCATGCAGTCACTTTATGATCAGAGCTAAATATAGATCACTTGCAACCAGCGTCTGCACAATCGTTCGCAATGGAATAGTCACAAATTGGGGGAGAGAAAAAAAAAAAGAAGTAGACAAAAGTCTGCTAGCACGTTGTAATTTTGTACAAACTTTCACAGACTTTAAGGAAAAGGACTGAAATTGACAGACTTTCCAGGGCCCTGAAAATGCCTTGTCATTTTTTAACAACTTTCACAAATGTTCACAGACCGTAAGGACCCTGCTGGACTCACCTCGTGAGATTGGGTCATGCGGAAACAGCCCTATGCGAATTTGGCGTAGAAAATCAGTCTCCTTAGCACATTCTCCAAACATGTCCATACACAGAAGCGGTCTGCTGGCAGTTCTGACCAGAAGACACGCCCCTATACACCAAACTCTGAAAACATGCTGCCTAGCTCTTGACAGCTCACTTATTGGCAGCCAAAACAATATAAGATTTAAAGACGGCCATACAAAATTGAACGTTGCATAAGGTGGAAGTGGAGATCTCGTGGTCGACATGTGGAAACTAAGTATTTTGATAACATTGTTTTGGCTATTAGGAACCATGAAACTTTATTACGCATTCATATTTACACATTTCTAGATGAAAATAAATGAAAGGAAAAGGGGAGACCTTACTAGACCCACCTTACGCTAGGTAAAATATCACCTAAAAGACCAGCCAGTTAAAAATAGTTACAATTGATGGGTTACATTGAAATTAATGAAATGATCACAACTTGTTATGCTCAATATGCATACTTAAAAAAAAACTGGCAACAAAAAATATTTAAACAGAGGAGTATGACGTAAGCAACTTTTATGACTATTTTGCGTACAGGTAAAATGGGGGTAGGGCAGCAGATTCAGCCACTGTGGCCCCTAAATGCATCATAGTATCACAAAATCAAGTTGGGAGTAACTGTGGTACTCTATCCTAACCAATAAAACCTAACAAAGACCTATCGGTTGTATACAAAATGTCTGAGGGCACCGGAAACAACGTACGTTTCTCAATTCGGCAATTTTAAATGGGAAAAAGTTATCATTTACCATGAATGTACCGTAAAGGATGCCGACTTAACTTATTTTCTTGCACTTTATGCTCACATTATTGAAACTTAATAGGTAAAGAGAGGTCAAAATAAAATGGAATAACTTAAGCAATTTTTTTCTAATTAATTTTGTGTATTTTTACAACTTGGGGGTAGGGGTACAAAATCAACCACTGTGGCACTCACAGTGATCACAGCATCACCTAGTCAAGTTTATAATAATTGTGACATCCTGTTTTAATGATGTAAACCTGAAAATGGACTGTCAGTGCTATAGAAAATGTCTGAAGGCATCTGACACATTATTTTTGTCTTTTTTTGCGATTTCGCGGAAATGGTCGTTTACGGGGTGCACAAATACCTTCACTGTGAGCCAGAGATTCAATATTTTTTCATTCTGTTTTTTTGCAGAGGATGCAGAATGTGTGCCTTGACATAATATTGCCTGATTTGGGTTTCTGGAATGAATTCTGATTTATTTAGAGGAAAGTGTTTCTCAACCTCATTTTAGCACCTGCGAAGAGCGTGAATGGGGGTACCCTTGCGCCATCGGCTATATCTCTGGTGTGTTCCTAAGGATTTTCGGGGAACATGGCTTAAACATCTCAGGACGTACTAAGGAACACTTTGAAACCCATCTTATTGAGTACTGGGGGGGGGGGGGGGGGGGGTTGCATGGTAGACCTTCCTAGCTTGTGGACTAATTCTAATTCAGGACCAGTCCGGCGTCCATGGAACACGGATTCAAAGTGGTGTCTGCAAGAGGCATAGATCCTCTTTAGCCCCCGCAACAGCGGGGGCGCATAAGGATCTATGTCTCTTGCAGTTAGGTCGCGTTCACTTTTTAAAATAATACGTAAACAAAAAGCGGTCTAACGAACAGGAGTGTCACGTGGTGTCATATATTTATTTATGTGTTGATTTATCCATTCGTCTATTCATTTGTTTACTCATTTCACCCATTCAGCCCTGACGCACTACAGCAGGAGATGGGTCGACCATGATAATAGGGCTCGGGAAAATCCCCGCGTTGCCTAGCAGCGTCGGCGCGTCAGCCGCCATCTTATGAGGATACCATAGTCATGAGATAGTTGCGAAATAGTGTTTAAACACGTTTTTCTTCCTCTTTGGAAACTAACAAAAACAGATTCTGGTGAGCGGTTTCCTACAGTGATGGCAAGACTTGCTGTTATTGCTTATAGTACGTCAGGACTTTCCTGACATTAAAAAAACATCGATTTCCCTATGAGCGCTTAGTTCCGTATCCTCACAAGATGGCCGCCACAACTAGCGTGATGACGTCAGCTTCCCGAGCCCAATTCAAGGGTAGTGCCAGATTAGCTTGGCGCCTCAGTCGGCGCCAAGCTAATCTGGCACTACCCTTGAATTATCATGGTCGATCCATCTCCTGCCACAGGTGCATCGTCGTTAGATGACCCCTCCAAAATTTGGGAAATAGGTGCTTCGGGTTGAAAAAGTTAACAAAGTTTTACGCAATTAGTTGGCATAACTGGAAACCCCTAGTAGCCAATGGGAGCTGATCAGTTATTTTTTAAACCTTACGACTGTACGGTCATCAGGTTCAGGATCACGGAACGGCAGACAAATTCAAATGAACAGCTGGGCAGCTGACCCAAAAATAACGTGTGCTTTTCTGTATACACTTAAACTCCGGATATACAACAACTCGCCAGGGGACGCAACTTTCTTTGTTGTTTATCCGAAGTTTACAATAAGCGAAGTCATTTACACAGAAAGATTGCCGTGTGGACCTCTGACAAAGCGTTGGTGTGTCCGACTTTTCTTACGTCTGACCTTGATTTAACTCATTCTACCCCAGACACACCACAGCTAGATAAAGATCGACCATGATAGTTCAAGGGTGATGCCAGAATAGCTTGGCGCCTATGGGCGCAAGCTATTCTGGCATCACCTGAACTATCATGGTCCATCGTGTCCGCACTGCAACGCAGTCTCAGAGAACGGCAAAATTGGGGATTTCGGTCTTGGGTAGAATGAGTTAAGCGAAACAGAATGCTCAATGGGTAAAAGGCCATCGGGCCGACGTCAGCCGCCGATGGCTCGCGCACTTCCGTGCGCGGACCATCGGCGACCGACGTGGGCCGATGGCCTTATAAGCATTGGGTTACAGAACAACAAACGTCGTGTGCTGTTCTGCACTACACAGCATCTCCCGGCTTTGACAGTTCTGGGTAGAATGATTTTGACCTCCCTAACGTCTACTCTGAAGGGTTCCCGTAGGAAACCCTTGCTACCAGTAACCTATAATATGTCACTTGCAAAAAAGGCCGACAAGCTGTTAACCCCTTGACTGCTACTGATAAGACCGTAGGGTGGAAGAGACGCGTAGTTACGTAGGCCTCTTTGCCGCCGAGCAGTGTCATGAGTCGGTCAAGGGTTAGGGTTGCTACAAAATCCTTCCAGGTCTCGAATAGTCTCGTAATGGTGGCTTGCCCATTGGTGATTGGTGGGTCATTTGGGGCGGCGCCATGTTTAAAACACAAGTAATCAGAATGATTTAAAAAAATATACGTTTCAGTATTTCGGTGCATTAATAACTGAGCGCAACTAGATTTCGTTATTTTTAGTATCAACAGTTCCATCAGACTTTCAGGCTCGTTTCGCCGACGGCCATTGTAAGTCTGTACATCGGACACCCCAAGGTGTTCCATTGGTCACGTGATTACTTTGATTCAGCTCGCCCTTTGGGCAAGAACGCAAACGAAATCGCCTCCTGCTTCAACAAAAAGAACTGGCAAAACAGTATGTATACAAAGAATAGAGCCATTAGGCAGGGATTCACGAAAATGTCTCAGCTTCTTCTGACCTTAATTTTTGAGAGAGGTCACTAAAAAATCTGTTTGTTTAGAAAGGTCTTGTCACAAAGTTTCCTTGATGTAAGCTTGAAGAGAGTGACTTTAACAGTCTCCGAGAAAACACCAAGGTGAAAGTTTACAAGGGACGATAGACGGACGACGTACAACGGATGTCCCAGTGCAAAGGCGCTCGCAAGTGAGCCCACAAAAATGGATCATGTGAGCATTCACGTTACTTAGACTGACGAGCGAGCAGACACAGGCCAACTAGAGTACTTGTCTCTAGCAAATAAAACAGCTTGCCAACTAGCAAGCTGTTTTATTTGCTAGAGGCAGCTGTTTTAGCTGATCTGTGTTAGCTAGTAAGCTGTTTTATTTGCTAGAGGTAGATGTTTTAGCTTATCTGTGCTAGCTAGCAAACTGTTTTATTTGTTAGAAGCAGATGTTCTAGCTGATCTGTGCTGATATAACTAGCAAGCTGTTTTATTTGCTAGAGCATGGACAGACGCTGTAGTTGGCCTGGCTAGCCAGCAAGCTGTTTTATTTGCTAGAGGCAGATGTTCTAGCTGTGCTAGCTAGCAAGCTGTTTTATGTGATAGAAGCAGCTTTTCTAGCTGATATAACTAGCAAGCTGTTTTATTTGCTGCAGGCAGACGCTCTAGTTAGCCAAAGCCAGCTAGCAAGCTATTTTATTTGCTAGAGGCAGACCCTGCAGTTAACCTGTGCTAGCTAGCAAGCCTTTTTGTGCTGGAGTCAAGTGCTGTAGTTTGCCTGTCTGAGTCCTCGTCTGATTAACCCGTTCAGTGCCGCTAAAATTTGAACACACCCAACTGCAAGAGGTATAGATCCTCATGAGCCACCGCAGTTGCGGGGGCTCATGAGGATCTATACCTCTTGCTGACACCACTGTGAATCCACGTTCCTAGTTCAACTAGGGCTTGTTGATGTTTAACTGACGAAGACTGCAGAGACACAGAACGAGTTGATGTATCGTTAGCATCTCACGCGATTCAGGACGCTAAGCTAATAGCAGCGACTCACGTCTTTCTGCAGCATTTCAATCTCCTCCTGCGCTTCTCTGACGTTGTCCTTGTAGCTGTCCAGAGTTTGAATAAGATCTTTGAGGTGGGCGATGTTCTGACTGTCTTGGCGCCTAAAGCGTTCGCAGGTAGCGATCTTCGCCTGGAGTTTCAGATCGGCCGCTTCCTCGTGCAGCCGTTTGGTCCTGAGCAGGAAACACAAAGCTAAGAAGCAAAAGGCTAACTGGCCGACTTCAGCCTTAGCTGGCTCGTGGTGTGCCTTGCACGCCACGAGCCAGGTAAGGCTAGAGTCGGTCATGGGAGGGCTTTTTGCTAGCTGTTTGTAATCCTGTTTCTGCTCTGTACCTCTTACTGTAAATAACTCCTGGTCTTTGCTGAAGTTTAAGAGTAAAACAATTCGACAGAGTAAAAAAACAAACCCCAGACAGTTCTGTGCAGACTTCATTCTTTCAAAAATAACGTCCATTCGAATTCATTTGTTCATTGTTCTTTCCCTTTTTTGTTTACCCCCTCCCCCCTCCCCAAACTGCCTAGAGGCACCACATTTATAGCAAATAAGTGCAGCGTTAATTTGTATACTATAATTTCGAGACAGACCAAGTTAGTTAGTTTTTTGGGTTTAACACAGAGCAGGCGACTAAGGCCATCTAACGGCGGCTGGACAGACGGAGCGACTGAGGCTTCGACTATGGTCTAGTTTGGTCTGGTCTGGTCTGATCCTGTCTGGCTTTTGTCCTGGTTCAGCCGGACAGGACCAGACCAGTTCAGACCAAAGCAGACCTGAACTGAACTGGTCTAGTCTGGACTTACCAGCGTTTTTGATTTTCGAGGATAGGAAAGATTTTGCGATGTATCGAGGCCCGATTGCGCGCAATACTGCGGAGCGTTGTGCGCAATTTGTCGCTCTCTTCGGCAATGAGCCTTTCTTGGTGCATCCGGTCAGCGCGATGACCCATGATCAGCATCCTGGTCCGTGCTTTAAACATGTTTGCGATGTTCTTGACCACACAATCCGCAAGATCTTTTCTCTCTTCGATTCAAGAGTTTAACGCGGGAGAAAATCTGTTTGGGCCTTTGCTTTCTTTTTCGTCCTTCAAGTGAAGACTGATGCTGTTAGTTTTCCAAACTGACTCACTGTGGGTGTAATAAAACCAAGCACGGATCTGAAGTGCACATTAGGTAACAATAGTTTTACCTAACAGCCTGTCGATTTTCAATCTAAACGTCAAAGTATTTTAGAAAATTGTCAGAAAAGACTGTTTCTACTCTTCCCTATAACACCCGGCAGAGACGAGGAATGTGTGAAAACGTCCAAGCAAGACGTACGTAAGAACGCAAGAGATGTGTCAACAAATATAAAAGTTACGTAAAACAAAGAACTCCACACATGGGGAAAAGGTGGATCGGAAGCGGACATTATCGCGATGAACCGAGTCGTTGTGACTTTTAAGTTTCCTGACTGAGGGGAAAAACTGAAACACGGACGACAGTCAGTATCTCAGTTTTACCGCTCAGTCAGGAAAACTCATTTGACCAATTTGTTGTTCTTGTTGTTGTTTTATTGTTTGTATTGTTTGCCTATTCTAGCCGACTTTACCTTGAAGAACAAAAAGTATGCTTTAACTCATTCCTGACTTAAGACATACGGATACGCGGCTGTAGCCGCGTATCCGTATGTCTTACGTCTGGAATGAGTTAAAACAGTGACAATGTGATACTTCATCTACATTTATGAGACCTTTTTTTTCTTCTGACAGGATAACTTCGAAAATGTGGTCAAAAATGACGTCATAGTACTCGTGACGGCATATATAGACAGGCGTGCAGTTTGGTCATAAGAAATTACGTCAGCATTTCATGTTGGTCAAGACAAGAAGCACTCTACAGGAAAGTGTTGAGAGAAAAAACGTTTACGGTGACGTTGTTTGTTCAGCAAGTGGATTTTATTTGCTCAATCGTTTTCATCCCATCACCGTTGACGTGGTGAGAAGGTACCTACCCGACAAAAGAAAAGAAACGGCTACATGAAAATAATTTGATGCGGTAGTCCTGGACAAGAAATACATTCTCTGAATGCTGCCACTCTACACACGAAACAGTTTGTTCGTGCGTAGAGTGACTGAAGTCAAAGAATTTGTGTTAATTTCATGCCAGTATTAAATACCGGATCTACTATGGCAGACGAGTCCATTTCTGCATCACTTTAGGTTGTTTATTTATTCTGCGACTTAAAAAATTGACTGAAAACGATACAGCAGACATACACCGACGTAGAGTGAAAAACCTTTCTTCAGCTTCACGGCTCTTGAATGAGTGAACAATCCAAATTTTACCGATCGTCTCTGTGGGCTGACGCAGCTTGTGTTTATGAAATCTTGGTTAACTCAGAGGCAAAGAGGCCCAGGCGTCATAGGAAAATGGATACAAATTGGTCTCAGCCAGAGACATAGATCATCATGAGCCCCCTGCGGATGCGGGGGCTCATGAGGATCTATGTCTCTTGCAGCTGGGTTGTGTTAACTTTGAAATCTTTGTTAATTGAAAGGTAATGAACCCCAGGCGTCATAGAAACATCGATACAAAGTGGTCTCAGCATGAGACATAGATCCTCATGAGCCCCCGCGTTCGCGGGGGCTCATGAGGATCTATGTCTCTTGCAGCTGGATTATATTTACTTTTTCTCTGCACCGAAGGACTCAACCCATCGGAAGTGCGTATCATCAGAGAAGGCAGTGACAGAAACCTAACGCGCCGCCAACCTGATTTGTTAGAGACAATATTTCGTTCACATAATATTCACGAACGTTCAACACAGTTAGAAGCAGGAAAACTCCACGAACTGAATTCGAGAACTCGACAGAGTGAAAACTGAGAAACAAGAGAAAACCCCGTGGATTTTTGAAGATCGAGAAATTCGTTCAAAATGGCTGCCAGATTCAGGAGCAGGTCGCTGATGCTGATAATGGGGCAGCGGGCCGACAGGCTGCACAGGGAAAAGCTAACAGAAGAAGAGAGCGAAGAAATGCGCACGCAGCTGCGGAGTCTGGCACGATGCCGAGCCTCGCTACACAGACGGTTTGCGCCACATCTCAAGCATCAGAAACGTTGGTAAGATGACGACGATGACGATAATGACGACGATGATGATGATGATGATGATGACAAAGATGACGATGACGTCTATAATGGTGACAATGACGATGATGGTGACGATGACGAAAACGATGATGGCATTAACGGCGATCGTGACGACGGAAATGTTGATGATGACGAAGACGATGATGACGTCATTAATGATGACGATGATGGTGATGATGACGAAAACGATGATGGAATTAACGTCGATGATGACGACAGCGATGATGATGACTTTGAAGATGGTGATGATGATCATGTTCATGATCATGATTGCGATCATCATCCTCATATCATCGTCATCCTGGTGATGACGATGACAATGATCACGATGATGGTGACGACGTTGATGACCACGATGATGGTGATGATAATCATGCTTATGATCATGATCACGAGCATCATCCTAGCATCGTCATCGTCACCAGAGTTATGGAGATACGGAGCATCAGTCGTGCGTATACCAAACTGAACCAATACTCTAAAGCTATACTGATTGATAAATGTCAATCTGCTAATCAAACACTACCCTAGAAATATCGTGGTCAACTGCCTAGGACCCACTACCTTCACTGCATCAAGCACTAAAACAGAGCTATCATGTACATGGGAAAAAGTAAACGGTGCTACTACTGCTTTTCACCAGACGTACTTATACTTTCTTTCTGTTCTTCGCACCGGAAAGCAACAGAAAGAAAGTTAAAGTACGTCTTGGTGAAAAGCACGATTTTCATTGAATTACACAAAAATGAACGTATTATCTCGAGCCTTTACCTCTGTAGTATCGCGATCCAGTATCATCATTATTCACCTGTGACTTTGTTCTTACTTTGACCCTGGTCCTTGTTTGCCTCATCTGCAGCTTCACTGATTAACAATAACAAATAATAATTAACAAGTTCACCGCCAGTGGAGGCCGACTGTGTTTGGGAATCATTGCCAATTCATCGTCAAAGATCCCAAATCGTTAATTAACGTGAACACCACTAGCTTTCAGTAAGAGGCATAGCTCCTCATGAGCCCCCGCAACTGCATGGGCTCATGAGGATCTATGCCTCTTGTAGTTGGATTGTGTTCGATTTTTCTCGACAGCCAAGGGGTTAAGTCAAAACCTTCTTTCTCTTGTGCGAGTTCACCGCTACACCACACTCCTGTTCTCCCCTCCCCCCCCCTCCTCCGCTACCCCCACCCCCACTCCCTCCGCCTACCCCCTCCCCGCCTCCCCCCCCCCCCCCGCCCCGCCTTCCCTCCCGCTCCTTCCTCAGAGGTTTTCACTCGTCACGTACACTGCTAGCTGAAGCAAACTGTGTTTCTGCGATCTTCGTTAGTTCAAAGCTAAACCGATTCCCAGCCGGTCCAGTAACCCAGCTACAAAGTAGTGTCAGCAAAAGGCATAGATCCTCATGAGCCCCCGCAAATGCGGGGGCTCATGAGGATCTATGTCTCTGGGCGTCGGATTATGCTCACATTTTTTTTCAAGGCAGTTGGAGAAGTTAATCTTTTGACCTTTGGCCAGGGCCGAGGGGCTCCAACACGAAGCTCACGAGATGGGGTTGAAGGTCAAGATCGCGACTTCCGGTCTGTACAGACAAGAAGACGTGAGAGATGAGGCGGAGTTACAGCAGAAGATAGCAGACAACGACAGACACAAGGAAAATATCCGGCAGGCAAAAGAAAACATTAGAACTCTTCTGAAAGACGTGAGTCTCTTGTTGTTGTTGTTTGTGTTGTATTGTGTTGTGTTGTGTTGTATTGTGTTGTGCTGTGTTGTATTTTGTTGTGCTGTGTTGTGTTGTCTTGTATTGTGTTGTGCTGTGTTGTGTTGTGTTGTATTGTGTTGTGCTGTGTTGTGTTGTGTTGTATTGTGTTGTGCTGTGTTGTGTTGTATTGTGTTGTGCTGCTGTTTGTTTGCTTGTTTGTTTGTTACTTTCCTTGTTTGTTTGTTTCTTTCTTTGTTTGTGTATTTGTTCTTTTGTTTTGCTCGTTTGTTGCTGGTTGTGTGGTTGGTTGTTTCTGTGTCTCTTTTGTTTGTCTTTGTGTTTATATGTCAATCGGTCGGTTGATTTGGGTTTTTGTGTCTGATGTTATTAAAAGTGCAGACCTTTCATCCCTTCGCTGGTGAGAAAACGTAGCCACTACCCAATTGCACGAGACATAGATCCTCATGAGCCCCCGCAGTTGAGGATCTATGCCTCTTGCTGACACCACTTTGACTCTACGTTTCTGGGACAACGAGGTCTCTTCGGCGAGCTATTAACAAAAACTATCGCTGGCAGTGGAGGCCTTTTGAACTCATTAAGCCCCGGATACACGCCAGCAAAACATGGCTCGAGCATGATAGTTTAAGGGTGGTGCCAGAATAGCTTGGCGCCCACAGGCGCCAAGCTATTCTGGCACCACCCTTGAACTATCATGCTCGATCTGAATTGTATCTAGAATTGTAATGCGATCCTTCAGAGTTTCAACTTTAACATTAATTTTGGGGATTGCGGTCCACGGGTAGAATGTGTTAATAAAATGTACATGACCCGGTGTGTGTTCGTCCACCTGATCACCTTTCTAGCGCCCAAGTATCTGGAACTATCTGCCAATCGAAATGCGGAATCTGCCCGCGCTGTCCGGCCTAGTTAAACATTCACTTGAAGACTTGTCTTTGTTGTCAGGCATTTGGCACGCAGCGCGTCGTTTTTCCTAGCAAACTGTTAACTGACTTTGTTTTCTTTCAGAATATGCTTTTTTTTTAAGTGACGGGGACGTGGGTGTAAGGTGTGGGGAAGGGATGGGGTGGTTTAACCCTTTGCATATCGGTTGGGGTTTTATTTTCGCGATGATTCCTGCAAGAATCACCGCCAAAATAGCCGCTACAGACACGCAAAGGGATAAAATAGTGTATGATTGAATGTGCTACTGAGGGAAATTGTGATTTTGCGCATTGTGCATGCGCAGGGAGTTCAGGTTGTTGTTCTTTTCTTCTAGAGTACACCGTTTATAGGAACTGTTTATTATTATTATTATTATTATTATTATTATTATTATTATTATTATTATTATTATTATTATTATTATTATTATTAGTAGTAGTAGTAGTAGTAGTAAGTATTAGTATTATTACTATTATGATTATTGTCATTATTATCATTATTATTACCGTTATGCGCAATAGATACGCGAGCTGGACGAGAAGATCACGTACACCAACCGGAGGATCGCTGAACGGAAGGAGGAGTGCAGAAAATGTCGGGTACCCGTCCCCAAGGTAGCCAGCAAGCGCCTGGAGTGGGCCTTCCAGACTTTCGGAGACCAGTTGGCGGAGAACAGGCGCCTGATGGCCGAGATCCACCACCTGGGCCTGGAGAAGACAGTCGCCCACAAGCTACACAAGGACCTGGAGACGGAGCTCAGGAAACTGTCTAATAGGCTGGATGGTAGGGTATATAGTTCATCAAGTCCCCGCTGTATTGTGTTTTTGAATTAGTTGTCAATGTAGCGTCCAAAATCCCCAGCCGTCAAAATGGTCTCAGCAAGAGGCATTGATCCTCATGAGCCCCCGCAGTCGCGGGGGCTCAAGAGGATCTATACCTCTTGCAGATGGGTGGAGTTCAGGTTTTTTTTTCCAGAGAACTGAAAGGGTTAAAGTGAAAAATGAGAGCGTTAAAAGTGATCCTGGTAAATTTCAAAGAAAAAATAGTAAGAGAGTCATATTTTGAGAGTGTCGCAATGTGATATTGAGCCGGGTGGTGTGGATGGATGATTGGGTTGATGGCTGGATGGCTTGGTGGATGAGGAGTTGAGTGGATGAGTAAATACATGGGTGGGGCGGGTGGATGGACGGATGGATGGATGGGGGATAGATGGATGGAAGGACCAAAAATAGCAATCAATATATCCGCCCATCCGATCCATCCGCTCACCCGCCCGTGTCTTTCCATTCAGATGAAGTGTACATGGCCAGTGACCTCTACGTCAAAAGGAGCACCGTTCATCGCACCGTGACCAAGCTACGCGAGTTATACGCAGGACGCACAGCCTCCTTCATATCCGACATGGACAACTTCGGCTTGAAGATTGATGTTCTTTACAACATAGAAGATTTCATGTTGACGAAAAACAAGGTTGGTTTAATCAGGTGGCAGATGGATGTGCGGCGGTTGGGCGCGGAAAGGGGGGGGGGTGCGGGGGGGGGGGGGGGGTGCAGTGTGACGGATAGAGTGTGGGAATCAGCACATTGTTTTGAGGTCCACACTAACACTCTTGCTTAAAAAAAACCGCTGCCTGCTCAAAATCATATACGATTTTAATGGTGGAAAAAAAAAACAACGTAATGGCATTTTTAGGAAGGGAAATGAGTAGGGGGGGGGGGGTGGTGGTGACGGGGGTATTAGACGTGGAAAGAAAAGGGCGACAGACACAGCAAATATACAATAAATCAAAGGTCCTCGGGCTTAACATGGCCGCAATTGGCCCGAACATGTTTTACTAGTTGGGGAAGGGGTGGTTGCGGGGGGTGAGGGGGGTGGGGCGTCATAGGGGGAAGAGGAACGGGGGTGGAGTGGGGAGGGGGAGGAGAGACCGGGGGGGGGGGGAAGGGGGGAAGGGGAGGGGGGAGGGGGGGGGGGGTGCAGTGTGACGGATAGAGTGTGGGAATCAGCACATTGTTTTGAGGTCCACACTAACACTGCTGCCTGCTCAAAATCATATACGAATTTAATGGTGGAAAAAAACGTAATGGCATTTGTAGGAAGAGAAATGAGTAGGGTTAGTTAGTTAGTTATTTGGGTTTAACGCCGAGCAGGCGATTAAGCCATCTCACGGAGAGGGGTGGGATTAGAGGGGGGGGGGGGGATAGTTAGATACCACCTGATGCTGACAAAAATCCTAAGTCTCTGGAAGGTTGGGTTGATAGATAGCTACACAGGCAGACGGACGTGAAACCCAGTATGCAAGGGCCCTCGGGCCGACGTCAGCCACAGTGGGCCCGCGCACGTCTGTGCGCGGGCCCACTGCGGCCGACGTCGGCCCGATGGGTCTTTTGCTGCCGGGATAGATACACAAACAAACGGACATACAAACATATGCTATGGAAACAGCACGCAAATGTCATCGGGCCCACGACGGCCGCAGTGGATATTTTAGACAGACAAAGAAACTTGTTCAATTAAGGGATAATGCATTAGCCCATGTGTAGGGGGCTCTGGGGCACCTTTGCTGTTCGGCAGCTGCGTCCTACGTAGGACGGACGGGCATCACTGGTCCTCATCCATCTCCTTAATCTCTCACGTGCTGGCTCCAAGCGCCACACCCTGGCAAACCACCTCAGCTGGTGGGCTAAACCACGTGAGGGGGTGGTGTTCACATTGCACCACTAGGCGGATGAGCTGTTTCTGACAGCCAACGGCTAGAGGACGGAGGAGATCAGGTTGGATCCAACGGCCAAATGTGGGGGAGTAATCCCTTCAAATCAGGAGTGGAGCCCCGAAGGCAGACAGCTGCCTGTATTCACGCACTGTTCTGGCAGCTCCTGCAGCCAAACTGGTGCCAAACGTACTGCTTTGCATTCCTTTGGATACATCAGCGAGGCCGAGAGGGGGATCTTGACGACTGGGCACCCCATGATCTCCATACACTTTGCCCAGGCTTGTGCCCTGGAGAGGTCACTCCAGTGACTGACCCAGCAAGCGCATATACTCCATTGTCTTCCGAGACAGGATGCCAACAGTAAAATTAGCCCATTCAGTCCTGACGCACTACAGCAGGAGATGGATCGACCATAATAATTCAAGGGTAGTGCCAGATTAGCTGCCCTTGAATTATTGTGGTTGTCCCATCTCCTGCAACTGGTGCATAGTCGTTAGGTGACGCCTCCAAAATTTGGGGTATACGGCCGTCGGGCTGAATGAGTTAAGTGATAATGTATTAATTGATTGACTGACTGACTGATTGGCGATTGGTTGGTTGGTTATGTGGCTGGTTGTTTGGTTGTTTGGTTGTTTGGCTGGATTGATTGATTGATTAATTGATTGATTGATTGATTGCTTGATTGATTGGGGATGGTTGGCTGGTGGCGGGTACGAACGGATGTACGGAAATACGGATGGACGGACGGAACGACGGAGGGATGGATAGATTAACGGTCGGACGGACAGACGGATTCACGATGGGTGAATGGACGGACGGACGGACAGACCGATGGATGGACGGACGGACGAACGGATGGACTGAAACATTCACTCAACATATTCCCCTGCAGCATCGCGAGGACGCTCTCGAGTTTGATCGCTACATGCAACGTAAGATGCCGACCCCCAACGAAAGAGATAAGGGCATGTACGATGACATCCTCACTGCGGTCAGGGAGCGGTATGGGGACGACGCGCGCGTACCGGAGATTGCGGAGATGTTTGTGGAGCTAGTCCAGGAGAACTACATGCTCTTCATCAACCTCTCTGAAATGAGATTGAAAATTCACGATGCAGAGGTACGGTTTGGATGTGTATACCCAGTTAGCAAAGGACCTCGGGCCCACGACGGCCACAGTGGGCCCGCGCACGGCTGTGCGCGGGCCCACTGCGGCCGTCGTGGGCCCGAACGCATTTTGCTACTGGGGTAGTTCCTCTGTAACAGCCTCGTCAACGCTTGTCGCATTTCATGAAACGCCTGAAACCAACATGCTGTCAACGTGTGTGTGTGTGTGTGTGTGTGTGTGTGTGTGTGTGTGTGTGTGTGTGTGTGTGTGTGTGTGTGTGTGTGTGTGTGTGTTGTCTACAGGTAAAGGTGCACGAGACGAGAGAGAAAATCATCGAGAACTTAGGCAAGAACGCTCGCATCGTGAATGAAGCCAGGGAATTCCGTCAGGAAATCCGAGAAAAGCGTAATCAGTCCGAGACAATGTATGATCTCTCTCTCTCTCTCTCTCTCTCTCTCTCTCTCTCTCTCTCTCTCTCTCTCTCTCTCTCTCTCTCTCTCTCTCTCTCGCTCTCTGTGTGACGACTCGATGTCAATGCCCCGACCGTTGATAAATAAAGCTTCATTGAATCATTGAATCTTTCTCTCTCTCTCAAGGAATGCCTCCTCAAGTACTTGTCTGCTGATACATAATCTACCACAAGTATCCGTATCAAACATGTGCCTATCGAATAAACAGTGCATGCTGCCGTATGGTTTGTCCATACTAATAATAATCGCCTAATTACATAATTTAAGTTTCTATTATAATCCAAATAATTTTTGCTGTCTGAAGTGAATTTTCACTATGATCCAAATGATTTGCTTCGTATATAGGTCAAGTTATCATTAGCACGTGTCTGTGTGTGTGCGCGCGCGTGTGTATGTGTGTGCGCGCGTTGCGTGTACTTTCCTTTCTGTTTTTCGTTTGTTTTTGTATGACCGAATGATTAAATGAATTTTGTTTAATGTCTCTTCATGTTTAATGTCTCCTAATTTTTCTTTGTGTAATTTGGTACTATTAGTATTACAAGTATTATCCTGTGTTTGTAGAGTAGCAACGGCAAGTATGAAAATGGCACACGTGCTAATTACTTTTTCCGTTGAGAAATAAAGTGTCATTTCATTTCATTTTATTTCATCTCTCTCTCTCTCTCTCTCTCTCTCTCTCTCTCTCTCTCTCTCTCTCTCTCTCTCTCTCTCTCTCTCTCTCTCTCTCTCTCTCTCCAAGGACAGTTTGGAAGAAAGGTATTTCAATGCCTAAAACTTTATCCTAATAAACGTTTCATCATCCTCTCTCTCTCTCTCTCTCTCTCTCTCTCTCTCTCTCTCTCTCTCTCTCTCTCTCTCTGTCTCCTTCCCTCCCTCCCTCCATCCATCCACCTTCCATCCATCCATCCATCCATCTGTCCGACCGTCCATCTATCCACCCAACCATCCACCCACCCACCCTCCCCTTTCGACGTGGCTGTCAAAGACCATCATCACGGAATGCAAATAAGAGATGACTTAAAACAGCAAAGAAGAATTGCAGATTTTAAGAACGTAATCTTGTAAAATCCTTAGTTAGAAAAGGCCAGATTCAAACACTTGCGGAAAAAGTAATCGCAGATGGTAAAGACACCCGAAGTGTATGGGTAAGTGTCAGTTGCAGTCAGAAGAAGAAAAGTTCCAGCAATACGGTTACTTCTTCAGACATGAATCCAGACGACTTCAAATCCCACTTTTTAACCCATTCAGCCTTGACGCACTACAGCAGGAGATGGGTCGACCATGACAATTCAAAGGTAGGGCCAGATTAGCTTGGCGCCTGTCGGCGCCAAGATAATCTGGCACTGCCTTTGAATTATCATGGTCGATCCATCTCATGCAACTGGTGCATAGTCATTAGATGACGCCTCCCAAATTTGGGAAATACGGCCGTCGGGCTGAATGAGTTAAATATTGCCGAAACCCTTGTACAGTCGTTTTCCTCTAGCACTGATGGTTACAGCTGTGAGTCCGCAACAGGTGCGTCATTCTCCGTACCTCATATGACAGTGTCTCTGTCCCTGTCTCTCTCTCTCGGGGAGCTGGGTGGCTCGGTCGAAGAGTGTTCGACTCTCGTCCGCAGTTGCAGGAGCTCATGAGGATCTATACCTCTTGGTACCTTCACTCACACCCCAACACTTCAATCTTGCGATCTTTTCTGCAGCAAATCTGAAATGGAGTGTGACAACGAAGGGTACAATATTGTATATACACTTCTTTTCAGTGCGGATACGATACATGAGCGCTCGGAGCAGCTTCAGGAGGTCATCAACAATTATGTTCGCTCAGTGTACGAGACTCTGATCAAGATGGGCTACACGGAGGAAGACATTGAGAGACGTGCGGGAGTTCTAAAATGCGTCCAGGAAAGAAATGTAAAGACTTTTGCTGCTGTTGTAGATGTTTGTTTCTTTGGTTGGTTGGTTGGTTGATTTTTTTTTGTTGTTGATTTTTGTTGTTGTTGTTTTGTTTGTTTGTTGTTGTTTTTGGCTCACGCGCAAAGCGAAAATGAGTCTATGTTTTGGGCCAGTGGTCGTCGTTCCTTCAGCCGTCCGCTGTCGCCCGTGGTAAATTTTAAAGATCGTATTTTCTCGGAGACTATTCAAGCGACAGTCTTCTTGGTGCAAAGATACCTGATACAAGATTCAAGATGACTTTATTGTTCCTGTGGTAGAAGATAATCATACATAGCAAAAATTGTCTTGCCACCTCAGGGGCTGCTCACATTCACTCATTCGCTCACTCCACAAATTACAATAACAGAGCTACAAAATGGGGCAATGACTAGGGACTGGACTGAGAAGCCCGTCGCCAAGACATCTCATGACTGGCCCCAGTGGCCTCATCCCGACCCGAACCTCCCTTACAAAAACAGAATGCTAAGACAACCTATGTCTCCTGAACACACTATTAATATTATAATGTGTTCTTTCAGTTAAGTTTCTACTTGATTAACTCATTCGCGGAAAGCAGCATCTGGATGCGCAGCTTACTGCCGCGCATCCGGATGCGGCTGGCCGCGAAAGAGTTAAACTGGTACATGAAAATACAAGTTAACAACAGAAACAAAATACCGTGGATAGGGAAATGATCTCCGATCTAGGCAACGTAAAACGACGGTCAAAGCTGCGCCTGGCGGCCCGTCGCTATCATAGTACAGCACCGGTGTGTTCAGCGGGCCGGCACCGCTCTGACAAAGTCCGTCAACACTAATTGTAACATATAAATATCATTATGGTAACAGTCATGCGTCATTGTACTGAATGAAATAACCAGCACCACAACACACACAGTCATTTTCACTGGCACGCCTCTTGTTGGGAAATATCTGTCAACAGCGAAGGTCCGCGGGCCAGGCAGTACGTGCTACATAAACACGGCCGCCGCGATGAAACGCCATTAGTAAAGCTCGCTGGTAGATGCTTCTCTGTGTGCTTCCACGCTCTTCTGTGGAGTCAGTCAGAATGAAGAAAATCTGGCAGTGCATTAATCTGTGAATAATGTAGGATGGAGCCCGGAATAGCACATGTTTAATAGTTCCACAGTTCATCTGCACGCTCTTCTTTGAATACATAGGCTGGGACGGAATAAATCCAAATTCCGACTCAATGTAACAAGATGAAGACGATGTTCTAGTCGGTACACCACAACTGTCAAATAACATTCGCGAAAAAAGTACATCACTGTTTTCTCAGAAGTTGATGGCACAACACTGCCTGGAAAATAATAATGAGTTATAGGCGTCACTTCAAAGCACAGTTGGCGGATTTTTCCGGAGCCGCCCGGGCCAGGAGATGGCGCATAGCCGCCATCTTGCCTTCCGCTCAAGACCTTTCTACGCAAACTAATTTGGTTAACCCCTGGGAAAGGTCAAGGATCACAAGAGACCAGGAAATAGGTCCAAAATAGCCATATTTCTACAAAAGATTTATTTTTCTTCTCATATACTGTTCAGAACAACAAACCCAAACATAGTACAGAGATACCTAATGGTAAGACCTACCTATGCCTACTAATCTGGATGACCCCTCGGATAGGTGAAGGGTCACAAGACTGAGGTCGGAAAATGTGTATAAAATGCCCATTTTTGACATAATTGTAGTTATTATTATTATTAGAGATGGACAGAGTACTGCTCAGATTTATACAACCACCGAGCTGCAGGGGACCCAGGCATACTTGTCAACCCACCCGTGACCAACGATGGCAACTATCCCATCCTCCGAGAAGAAGTAGAAGCTGCAGTGAAGTCGCTGAAAAAAGGGAAGGCAGCAGGAGCAGACAACATCCCTGCAGAGCTAGTCCAAGAAGGGGGAGAAGACACGATAAGCGCCTTACTAACAATCTGCAATAAGATCTGGCAGTGAGGGGATTGGCCCACACCATGGACCCAATCACTTATAATAACTCTCCCCAAAAAAGGCAACTTACATCAATGCCAGAACTATCGCACGATCAGTCTTATCATAGTATCCCACCCAAGCAAAGTCATGTTAAAGATCCTACTGAACAGGCTGAAGCCACAGGCAGGGGAAATCATAGCTGAGGAACAGGCAGGCTTCAGACCAGGGCGCAGCACAACTGAGCAGATCTTCAACCTGAGAGTTCTATGTGAGAGATATCTCCAGCAATGCCAACCTGATCAAAGTCATAGCAAACCTTTACAACAAGACCACTAGCGCAGTCTGCTTCAACGGCAAAATAGGAAACTGGTTTAGGACTACAGTTGGAGTCAGACAAGGCTGCTTGCTCTCACCTACTCTTTTCAACATCTTCCTGGAAGGAATCATGACGGACGCTCTGAAAGATCATGAAGGAACTGTCAGTATTGGAGGCAGAACAATCACGAACTTGCGCTTTGCGGACGACATTGATGGCCTTGCAGGAACAGAGAAGGAGCTAGCTCAGCTGGTGGACAAGCTGGATAGTACAGCCATTGCATATGGGATGGAAATCAGTGCAGAGAAGACAAAACTGATGACCAATAACGCCAGTGGCATTGGCACTGAAATCATGGTTGGAGGCCAAAAACTGGAAACAGTTAAGAAATTCAAATACTTAGGAGCCATTGTGACAGATGAGGGATCAAAACCAGAAATACTGTCCAGGATTGCGCAGACAACAACAGCACTGACAAGACTGAAGACCATATGGAAGGACAGAAACATCACACTCTGCTCCAAGATCAGACTGATGCGCTCCTTAGTCATCTCAGTGTTCTTGTATGCCTGCGAGTCATTGACCCTCACAGCAGACCGGCCTTGAAAGGAGGATACAAGCCACTGAAATGAGATGTTTTCGAAGGCTGCTTGGCATCTCATACAGAGATCACATCACAAACGAGGAAGTGCGGGAAGCAGAATCAGGCAAGCGATCGGGCCCTATAAAGACTTATTAGCCATTGTGAGAAAACGCAAACTGAAGTGGTATGGGCATGTCACGCGTTCAGCAGGGCTTGCTAAAACAATCCTGCAAGGCACTGTGCAAGGAGGACGAAGGAGAGGAAGACAGAGGAAAAGATGGGAGGACAATATCTCAGAGTGGACAGGACTGAAGCTGGGCGATAGGCTGAGAATGGCAGAGAACAGAGAGGATTGGAGGGAGCTGGTTGTTAAGTCATCAGTGGTGCCCCAACGGTCGGCAAGACTACGGGATATAGATAGATAGATAGATAGATAGATAGATAGATAGATAGATAGATAGATAGATAGATAGATAGATAGATAGATAGATAGATAGATAGATATTATCAACATTTTTGCAAACTTTTGGCACAAGGGTAGCTGATAATAAGAAGATCATCACACACTTTTGATATTTATGTGGGTTTGTAAGCGTTATGTGTCATTAAGTGTGTGTGCGTGCGGGACTGCGTGTGTGTGTGTGTGTGTGTGTGTGTGTGTGTGTGTGTGTGTGTGTGTGCGGGGGTGGGGGATGGAGGGGGAGTGAGTAGAGGGCGGAGTGGGGGGGGGAGGGTGTGGGGGGGGGAGGGTGTGGGGGGGGGGAGGGTGTGGGAGGGGAGAGGTGGGTTGAAGGAGGAAAAGGGGTGGGAAGGGGAGGGCGTGCGTCTGCGTGCGCGTGTGTGTCTGTGTGTATGTGTGTGCGTGTGTACATGCGTGCGTGGGTGCGTGTTTGCGTGTGTTTGTGTGTGCGTTGTCTTGGGGGGGAGAGAATATGGACTTGCAATACCTGTTACATGAACACACCACCTGACACGAAAATCAACATCTCAAGCAGTGCAAGCAGCTGTCTGACAGAGATTGCAATCTTAACCCTTTCACTGCAGAGCAAATGTCAACATAAACCCGCTGCAAGACACATAGATCATCATGAGCAATTGCGGCGGCTCATGAGGATCTATGCTTCTTGCTGACAGCACTCTCTGTCTGTGTTCATTTTGTTGAGGCCTAAAATGCTGAATGCACAATGATCTCAAGAAAAAAATCTGCGTCTACTGGCAGGGAAGTGGTTAAGTCTCGGCCCAATGCGCAAAAGCCACCGAGACGATGTCGGCCCGAAGGCCTTTTGTGCATTGGGCTGGGCAGTGAAGGGGTTAACTCTGCTTTTTGCTCCGCGTGCTTGTTTGTTGTCACCGGACAGATTACTGACTTCCTGGCGGAGATAGAGAGCTTTGTGGGCAAGCTGTGGGCCGCCAGGGACTATGTTGCCTTCAAGCTGCACATTGACAAGAGGAGAAAATCCATTGTTACCGGGGAACCCGTGGCTCATATGCCGCCAAGAGTGCCACTGAGGAAGCTGTCAACGATCGTGGCGCCCACTGGCGGAGAGGCGGAATATGACAGCTCCCTTCCGGTAGACGCGGATGAAAGACCTTTGACACTGACAGAGGTAAGTGCCTACCCAATGAGCAAAAGGCCATCGGGGCGATGTTGACCGCCGTTGGCCAGCGCACGGCCGTGCGCGGGCCAATGGTGGCCGAAGTCGGCCCGTGGGCCTTTGCGCATTTGGGTTGGCCTTTCTAACACAGCAGAAGCACATGCTGGACCATGGGTCAGTTGGGCGTGGAGATTAATGCGCGACGGCAGATAGTCCCTGTCAAAGGTTACAACAGAAAGTCTGATTTGTAAAAATGCGTTGTTTTAAAATCCAGTCAATGTATTAAACATTCTACTCATGGACCGAAATCCCCAATTGTTGAAGTTGCCATCTGAAGGACTGTTTTACAATTCTAGAGTCAGATCGAGCAAGATAGCCCATAGGCCCGTAGATGTTAAGCTGTTCGGGCACCACCCTTGAACTATCATGCTCGATCCATGTGATTGTGCGGTGTGTGTATGTATGTGTGTGTGTGTGTGTGTAGTGTGTGTGTGTGTGTATGAGTGTGTGTGTGTGTGTGTGTATGTGTGTGTGTATGCGTGTGTATGAGTGTGTGTTTGTGTGTGTGTGTGTGTGTGTGTGTGTGTGTGTGTGTGTATGTGTGTGTGTGTGTGTAGGGGGGGGGGGGGTAGAGAAAAGGTGCGTGCGTGTTGAGACTCAACATTCGTCAAAATATCAAAACAGCGGGGGTGGGGGGGGGGGAGGGGTCCAAACACCCATAAAAGCGGCTTTAATATAGCATTTTAAAGAATTTTGGATCGGTGGGGGAGGGGGGGGGGGGTGGCACTCTGGCGCACCACCACCCCCCCACCTCAGCCCCATAAATTTGCCCCTGCATCCATAGACTTCGAATTTGGCCGAGGGATAATGTGTGGCAACCCCAGTGGCAAAACGCCTTCTTGCCCACGGCGGCCGCAGTGGGCCCGTGCACAGCCCGAGGACCGTTGCTTACTGGGAATACCTTTCTAGACAGACCAGTTTGAGGGACCGCTTTTAAAGGTCAAGGTTACATAATGTTAATAGATGGGTCACACAACTGACATATTGTTAAAAAAAAAATGTCGTCTGTTTTCAACTTGACCCGTGGTATAGAGATGCTTTGTGAAAAGACCTTCCGATTCATAGCAATTTTGACGGCTGCTCTGGAAGCTCATGGCCACATTCTATCATAATACAGACATTTGACCCACGTTTGTCCGTCTATTAGGGCCCATTTCCATATTTTGATAGGTATTTATTTGGTTCCGTCAGTATTGCAAATTTTCATTTCAAACTGACTTGGCACAGATCTAACCGAACATGAAATCTTTTAACTCATTGTGCCCGAGGTACGAAACACCAACATTTTGGAGTTATCCTCTGAGGATCGCATTACAATTCAGGAGACAGATCGACCATGATAATTCAAGGGTGGTGGCAGAATAGCTTGGCGCCTATAGGCGCCAAGCTATTCCGCCACCACTCTTGAACCATCATGGTCGACCCATATCTTGCTGTGGTGTGTCGCGGGCAGAACGAATTAATACCTACAAAAATGTGGTTCATCACTCGTTAGTTAGGTATTCGGGTTTAACGTCGATCATACGACTAAGGCGGGGTTCATCACTCGTAGAGGTCAAAGGCCAAGAGGCCAATAAATGTGTGAAAACGTCACATGTGGAGAGAATGTATGACACTGTGACTAAACTCTGTAATTTGATCAAGGGACTTTAACACCCGCTCATCTGAGTGACCTCTGATCAAGGTCAAGATGGTAGGCATGAGAATTGTGTCTCGGTCATACTCGTGAGCCATGAGGGCCCTCCCGTTCTTGTATGACATATCTTTGTGTGTCCAGATATCGGATCTAGTGGACAAAAGTCTCGCGCAAACAGGGTTTCGGCCGGGGAATATTCAGTCGGTTGCCATGATGACGGAATCACTCCAGGACACCAGCGCAGAGGATGCTGAAGATATGGTAAACAGCCATTCCTCCCTTGCCTACACTGATGTCTTCTGAGGACGAATGGGATCGGGTTCAACCAAGCATGCAGTCAAGTAACGCCAAGCGGCAGGAATACTAACTACCCTTATTGGCAAAAGCCCTGCATGTCCTTTTTTATAAAAAAATAGAAAAGCTAGAGTTCCATTGTGTAGCAATGCAAATCTCGTTTTTCTCACAAATGGACATGCTGGCTTTTGTAACGTAATGGCAGAATATGTCAAGGTCAAGGTGAGCGCACGTGAGACCAAGCTAAGCTACATAGTCAATTTACTTTAGTCTCGGAAAAAGGCGATGGTAATTTTAACTCTTCTGTGCACACAGCCACCAGTACTGTTTACCGTGTGTGCGTTGTACTGATTACAGAACCGGTGGCTGCATGCACAAGTGGTTTAACTCATTCGAGACGTGCCACCTCCGGATACGCGGCTTTAAGCCGCGTATCCGGAGGTGGCACGTCTCGAATGAGTTAACATTAAACGTTGTTCATAAATCAGAAGTAGGTCAAACGATACGTGTATCGACAAAAAGGCAGTGGATTAAAAGCCCGGACAAACATGCGATATCGCATGTTTGTCCGGGCTTTTAATCCACCATTTTTTTTTTTTTAAAGTGCAATTTTGACCTATTTCTGACTTCCGGAAATCGTGTATTGTGGAACAAAGGCAAGTAACTCTAAAGGCAAGAGGAGTAAAAACTGACCCGCCAGTGAAGACGCGTCAAGTGACGTCTATTCAAGCCTTGTCTACTATTCCTGATTTCAACGACAGTCGTCCTTGGTGCAGTTTCAGCCGGGATGGCCGAGTTGGCTTTGCTGCAGTTAGAGACAAAAGATCGATTTTCCAGCCTGTTTATTTGGCAAGCTTAAATTTAAATTAAGTCTAGCAAATGCACTCTCTATGCAAAAAAAAAACAAAAAAAAAAAACGGAAAAATGACAAGTACGATTTGATACAGTTAGGCGATACACAATTATTATTATTATACACCGCAACACATTTTAACACTAAGGTTGAGTTTTCACAGGTATATTTTAGTAACTGTTTACTTATAGATTTTATAGGCGGCAGTCTTTTTTTAAATGTGGTTTAACCCCCTGACCACTAATGAAGATGCCGCTCGGCGTAAAATGACGCGTAACTACGTCATTACCTAACTACGTAACTACGTCATTACTCAACTATGTCACTGCGCGTCTTTTCCTCCGAACGGTACCATCACCAGCAGTCACTGGGTTAATTTTGCATGCGTATTTCCTTTTTACAACTATTGACGAGATTTCTTCTTTCAAACTGTATTGTGCAGTGTTGTAGGTTTTTCTATTTCAAATTGTATTATAGCGCTTTGGTACCATAGATGCTTTTACTATTTCTGTTAACCCATTCAGCCCTGACGCACTACAGCAGGAGATGGATCGACCATGACAATTCAAGGGTAGTGCCAGATTAGCTTGGCACCTGTCGGCGCCAAGCTAATCTGGCACTGCCCTTGAATTATCATGGTTGATCCATCTCCTGCAACAGGTGCATAGTCGTCACATGACACCTCCAAAATTTGCGAAATACGTGCGTCGGACTGAATGAGTTAACTTTTTATTTTTTTTAGATCGTTCGCTTATAGTATATGTTTTGAAATTGATATGTATTGTTTGAAATTTGTTTATTTTTACCGCGAGAAGTACATTAGTACCCACAATGCGCTTGATTCTGTTTTGTTTGTTTGCTTTTTATTTCGCTTATTGCGTACGTGATTGTGTGCGTGCTTGTGTATGTGCTTGCGTTTGTGTGTGTATATCGGTGTGTGCGTGCACGCGCGTGTGAGAGCGCGCGCGTTGCGACTAAAATATTCACGGTCAATACCAGAATACACCACACACACACACACACACACACACACACACACACACACACACACACACACACACACACACACACACACACACACACACACACACACAGACGCGGCAAAGACAAACGATGAAAATGTACTTATTCCCGAGAAAGCAAACCATACCTTTACGGAATTTATTACACACACACACACACGCACACATAAACACAAAACACACACACAAACACACACACACACACACATACACACACAAGCGCACACACACAGACACAGACACATACACTCACAAATAGCGAAGACAAAGTACAAAAAAATGAATACATCACAGTGAAAAACAAACATGCCTTCACCGAAATTATTGCACAAAAAGCGTGTCATTCAACTAAAGCGAACTATTTTTTTTCGGAACTAAACGACTATTTATCAGCTGTCAAGGTAAATCCCTCCCCAATGAACAATCAACCAGCAAACTAGCCTTAACAAGCCTTAGCACGTCTCAAATGGGTAAGAAACAAAATTGTAATAAAAAAATATATACAGTCTCATCAAGGATAGTGACAGATTAGCTTGGCGCCTATTGAATACACGGATGAATAAATGAACAAACGAACGAACGAACGAACAAAGCAACGAATGAATGAATGAACGAAGGAACGAACGAATGAATGAATGAATGAATGAATGAATGAATGAACGAACGAACGAACGAATAAATAAAGGAACGAATGAATAAGCAAATAAAAGCTTACACACCTACTTTGTGGCTACTCTTTAAGTTTTGTATGTCCATCTCTGCCGCCTCCAGTCGCGTTTGCAATGTTTGTATCGTGGTGGCTTGGTTCTCAACCAGCGTCATCAGAGCACTTTGGTCAACAGCCTTTTTATCAACGTCATTTCCACCATCAAAAGCAGCAACCGCGTCAGCAACGGCATCTACTAGGAAGACAGCGAGCTGTGCAGGCGACATTGTGGTTTGAAGTGTCAGCTTGTGTGTCTGAGATGTGTGACTTGGAGAAGTAAGAATGGTTCTTGCCTGCTGGGATACAGTGGCGTAGGAACTCCGTGTGGGGGGAAGGGCGCCCCTGTGAACATTGTGCGGTGAAAGCATCCTTGAGCCGTTCTTCAATTTTTGAACTTTTTCCTCCTCCTGGCCACACGAATATAAAGAAATACATGTTCTCTTCCTCCTTAACCCTTTGCGTCTGGGTAGCAGTTTTTGTCGCGATGCGACAAAAACCGCTACCGACACGCAAATGGTTAATAATTGTCAATTGGTTCAAGAGTATCTTTTTTATTTTTTATTTTGCATTTATTTATTTGTATTTTTGTTTTGTTTTGAAGGCAGGCTAATAACGATAAGCAAAGTTGATGTTTGCATGGGGCATACTGGACATTAGTGGCGCAGGAAGACTTTTGCCCACTCTCATAAAAAAAAATCAAACGACCGGAGATGTCGAGAAGGTGTGGGGGCGGGGGGGGGGGGGGGGGGCAGTTATTCAAGCTGTGACATATATAAAATATATTACTGAAAATATGCTGTCCGCACCTCCCCCGACAATCCTCCTACGCCACTAGTACAGATGGCATGTAACAACTGTTCTATACACTTTCAGTGCCAACGCAAACTGCGGTTCCAGGAGATTCAACTAAAGATATGTGAAAAGAGTGGCGTCAAGGCACAAGCTAATAAAGCAGTACCCTTGAGAAATCATGGTGTCAGCCTGTAACAGGCTAGCTGAGACAACATGCTAGCTGGCAGCTTGTAGACTCTTCTAACCAAACGCGACTAAAACGGGGCGGTCCGTGGCGCAGTGGTTAAGGCGCCTGCCCCCAATGTCAAAGGTGCGAGGTTCGATGCCGGGTTCCGACGTCGGACTTTTCTCCTCTGGTAAGTGTCACCGTTAATTCGGGCGGACCGTCGTGGGCTCTTTCGGGGTACTCCGGTTCTTCCCCCCACCCCCTCCCCCCCCCCCACACACACACTTTGGTACCGGTTTCAGGCCACTTTACAAATTTCAAATACAAGCGATCAAAAATCTCTGTAACTTCAGTAGCTGAACTGGCCCTTCGTCTGTCTTGTACTGTGTTTGTCTTAAATGGCGTAAATCCGTGTCTGTTACGCGAGTGTGCGTGTTCGCGGCGCTTTGAGTCGATTCGCCCAAAAATGGAGAAAAAGCGCCTATATAATAACGGTATTGTTATTATTATTATTATTATTATTATTAGTCGTCCACCAATAACCCTGCGACTGCTACTGACGATACCGCAAGGCGGAAGTGACGGGTATCTACCCTTAAAAGTCAACACTATCCAAATGCAAGAGGCGTAGATCCTCATGCGCCCCCGCTTACGCGGGGGCGCATGAGGATCTAAGCCTCTTGCTGAGACTAATTTGTATCCTGGCTGTCGTAATGTATTTGTGGTCTAAAGCGTGCGCGAGTTGTGCAATCAATCAATCAATCAATCAATCAATCAATCAATCAATCAATCAATCAACCAACCAATCAATCAATCAATCAACCAATCAATCAATCAGTCAAGCAATCAATCAATCAACCAATCAATCAATCAATCAATCAATCATATCGTGACCTAACTTTTACATTTAACTAATAATAATAATAATAATAATAATAATAATAATAATAATAATAATAATAATAATAAGCGCATTAAATAGGCGCTTTATCCCAATTGAAAATCGGCTCAAAGCGCCGCCGCGAACTGAACCCAACAAGCACGCTCACGTGAATCACGCGCATTCACCCACACACAGTACATAAACACAGAACATTCACGTGGTGCTAAGGGCAAGCTCAAGCGAGCTACTGTAGTTTTTGGAAATTCAAAATCGTTTGTATTTGAAATTTGATTAAGTGGGCTGAAACTGATACCAAAGTCGTGGGGGAGGAAGAGCCGGAGTACCCGGAGAAAAAAACCCCGACGGTCCGCCCGAATTAACGGTGACACTTACTAGAGGAGAAAAATCCGACGCCGGAACCCGTAATCGAACCTCGCACCTTTAGCATTGGTGGCAGGCGCCTTAACCACTGCGCCACGGACCGCCCCATTCATTCTCATTCTGCCCGCGACACACCACAGCAAGATATGGCTCCACCATGATAGTTCAAGGGTGGTGGCAGAATAGCTTGGCGCCAATAGGCGCCAAGCTATTCTGCCACCACCCTGGAACTATCTTGGTCGATTTGTCTCCTTAATTGTAATGCAGTCCTCAGAGGATAACTCCAGAATGTGGGTATTTCGTACCTCGGGCACAATGAGTTAATAATAGAAGAGAGAGAAACGGAGACAGAGAGAGACAAAGAATCAATCAATCAATCAATCAATCAATCAATCAATCAATCAATCAATCAATCAATCAATCAATCAATCAATCAATCAACGAAACTGTACTTTTTAACGGTAAACGTATTAGCTATTTTTGGCACCTGCTGTTGCTACAACGACAAAATAACTAAAGGGGGAACGGGGGAGAACAGTAATGACGGAGGGAGAAAGACAGGCAGACAGACAGACAGACAGACAGAGAGAGTGTTTTATATGTTGCTACAACACAAACACACATACAACAACACAAACAACAACAACAGCCGCGGGCATGTCAAGAGAAGTGCGTTCTCAAAATAGTCCTAATGTATACATGTTCACTATTTTCTTCTGAAAAGAAAAGGGGAGACTGTAAACTATTTGTTTCTGTTCACCACACAGTCTGTCGCCTGCAAACAGAGGTGTGCATAAAGACTGGGGCGGACAAAGGCATAATGGATTCAATGAGTCAATCAAGCTTTATTTATCAACGGTTGAGGCCTTGACATCGTCACAGACATAGCCATTTGTCAAACCTGCCGTTGCTACAAAACAACGAGACAACCTACTACACAAAAACTGAGTATATAAATGTACATGCATATGAAACAAAAACATTGCCAGCTTAGGGAAAGAAAGTCCCATGATGATTTCACACTTCTAAACACGCACACACACACACACACACACACACACACACACACACACACACACACACACACACACACACACACGCCCGCGCGCGCGCGCACGCGTGCACGCCCGCACGCACGCACACACGCCCGCACGCACGCACACACAAAACCACACACACACACACACACACACACACGCAAACACATACACACGCGCACGCGCGCACACCTGCACTTACCCACCCACGCCCACACGCACGCACGCACACACACACACAAACACACACACACATACACACACACACACACACACACACACACACACATAGTTTATAAGTGGGAGCAAACGTATGGAAAGGACACAAGAGATCCACAGTTAACTAGACTAATATTAGCACGATATCGAAAGTAACTCTGGGTAGACTTCTGATGAGTGGCATACATAGAGCGCATATGGGCGTTTCTGAGCGCAGATATCCCATCTTGACAGAACTGGAGTGAACTGAACTCTGTTCAATATCACAGCTAACATCCTTGATACATATCGGAACAAATAAATGATAGACACCACGAAAGCTTCTTTCACCCAGATCTGAGGAAATTAACACTGAACAAAAAAAAAAAAAAAATCAAATAAACCATCAAACAAATAAACTAACCTATATCAAGCCGAATTCTATTTTTAACTCATTGGAGACGTGCCGGATACGGATACGCGGCGAATCGCCGCGTATCCGTAATCGGCACGTCTCCAATGAGCTTTAAAAAAAAAAAAAATCGATCGTTCTACATTTATTTCGTGCTGTACGTGCATGTCTTTTTCATTGAGACATACTTCACTTCTGTCATATTCCCGTGCAATGTGTCAGCCAAAGTCACCGCTCCACCCGTCAGCTAGTAATGAGGTTCCGTTTGCACCGGGCGACGCCCAACAACTCCAAACACGTCCAAGAGGCATAGATCCTCATGTGCCCACTGGGCTCATGAGGGTCATGGCCTCTTGGCGATGTTTGGAGTGTTGTCTATGCTTAGGGTACAAAGCTGGTTATCTGTCCTGATTTCGCTCTCGTTCGTTGTTGACCGTCCTTCGTTTTAAACGAAACTTCACTGCAAAACAGCGGAGACCACAAACTACAAACACAGAGGCAGAAGTGTCTAGAAACAGTTTCAATGTAAGCCGTAAGGTCCAAAATCACAGACCATCACGCATAAATCGGCTATTCTGTTTTGCCGTCAGATGTTTGTGATGCACGTGACTGTGTGGTAGAGTTTGCAAGTGTTGCACGTGCGTACTGTACAGCCAACTGATGTATTGTACCAAGGAGCTCGACAGACTGTTTCAGAACATTGGAGAGAGTTGATGTTCGGATGAGAGTGACTTGGTTCGACATTTTGTGTGCGTGGATGGATTAATCGCCGAGCTAAGGTGAGATGTAACACACACACACACACACACACACACACACACACACACAAGCAAGCGCGCTCGCCTTTTGCATGACCGATGGGTTGATTGGTTCAATGGTGTCTTTATTAATTTATTAACTGATTGAGAGCTTGACTTACGATTGAGCGATTGCTTCATTGCCTACTCGTTTGATTGATTTGAGTTCAGTTCTTTACGCGAAAATCTGAAGACACACGTCAGCACCATTGGTGTTTGTCACGCCTTGTCGACACACCTAATGATCTTTAACAGCAGTTGGGACACGCAGCAAAAGGACACGCGTAATCGCACGTATTTATTCTTCTTAGCCGTTAGCGTGTCAATCTGTTTTTAGCTGTTTCTCGGACTGAAAGCATTGTATTCATAAAACGGAGTAGAGTCATTGTCAAATTGATATTAAGATGACGTGTGCTGAACTGGATTGTCCTGTGTCTAAATGAATCATTACTAAACCTGTGTGTAGCGTTTCGTAACCATCTGTTACAGTTGTGTATCTTTGAACGATTACGGCTTTAAGTGGGCCTTCAAAGTTCATGAGTTCACTACAGTTCAGTGACAGACTGACTGACACTGACTGACTGACTGACTGAATACATACAGGGGATCTAACTGTTGTCTGTCCAGCGCTGTGATTCCCCTTGGTTTGAGTACTGACTGAATACATGACTGACTGAGTTACTAGCCGGCTGATCTAGTGATTGGCTTATGATTCATTTGCGGATTCAGTCATTCGGCACCCAAAGCGTAACACATCGATAACTTTAACTCATTCGGCGCTAAGATTCAAATTCCCACATCTCTAAGTTGTCCGCATAACGCAGCACGAAAGCTCGGGTTACTGATCGACCATGATGGTTGAAGGGTGGTGTCAGAATAGCTTGGCGCCCACAGGCGCCAAGCAATTTTGGCACCACCCTTGTACTATCACGGTCGATCGAAAGCTTAGTGTAAAATGTTAGCGCCGAATAAGTTAATGTCTGTATGGCCCATGTTCCAGCTAGCCTACAGACCCAAATATACAGGCAAAATGCCGCGGCACGAAGAGAACACGCAGGAGCCCGATGACATTCAACGTGAAGAACTGGTGCAGCAGCAAGAGGAAGCCGTTGATGAAGACCCAGTCTTTGAAGAAGAAAATGTGATGGGTCCACTATTACAGCAACAGGAACAGCAACCACAACAACATCAACAGCCGCAACAACAATACCATGTTCAGGCCCTTGACGATTTCATTCATGCTCAAGTTTTTCAGCCTCAGCCCCATCAGCATATCCCCAGCATCTTGGCTTTGCAACAGTTAATGCACAACAGCGACGAAAGAGTGGAATTACAATGTGAGAATGCCAACCCAACCAATGGGCAGAATAAGGCACACGCGTTTGAAAACGCGTGTGCCTTATTCTGCCCATTGGTTGTAAACACTCTTTTTCCAAACGCCTGTGTGAAATGGCGTTCTTTGGTAGAGGATTGCCAGCGTGTCCCGTTTGCCCTGAAAATCATCATGATCCTGCTGCAAACTTTCACAGCAGCGCGGTGCAGATGCGACAGCTGCAGAAATGGGAGAAACCTGCAAGAAAAATACTTCACCAAGCAGTGGGTGTGCCCGGGGTTATGGTTTCTGCCCTCCTGCGGAAGACTGCTTTCTTTGGAGAGGCAGAGGGAGAGCCTGACATCGGAGCGAACGATCTTTTGTCCTCTGTGTCAAAAGGTCAAGGACGTGTCAAAGACATTTACCGGCAAGGCGATCGTGACCTCTGTGCGTGTTGCGTACATCCCGATACAGTGCGTGCTGTTCTGCTTCGGACTCGTCATTTCAGTGTAAGTTTTGATCTGATCGACATTTTTCACCGATATATTTAGAAGTATAGATTACGCTGTTGCTGGTTTTGCTTTTACAGCACGAGTGTAAATATGGATGACTTCCGGGCTTGTTTGAAGAGGCAAATAGGCCGGTTTCTGCCAGAAAATGTAAACAAAATAAATCAAATAAATAAATAAATAAATAAAATAGGTGGACGGAAAGATGGATGTATGGATATTTTGACGGACGGACGGACCAATGGACGAAACATCAAACCAACGAACGAACGAACCAACCAACCAGGCTAGTAATGAACGAAAGAGGTCTATAGCGCTGCGTAGTGAATGATCATACAAAAGCCGATATTAAATATAACGAATCAAGAAAAATTAGACAAACAAGGGACAAGAAAGACCAGGATGGTTTAACTCATTCTGCACGCGACACTCCACAGCAAGATATGGCTCGACCGTGGTGGTTCAAGGGTGGTGGCAAAATAGCTTGGCGCCTATAGGCGCCATGCTATTCTGCCACCACCCTTGAACTATCATAGTCGATCTGTTTCCTAAATTGTAATGCAGTCCTCAGAGGATAACTCCAAAATGTGGGTATTTCGTACCTCGGGCACAATGAGTTAAGGGTGGTGCCAGAATCTGGCACCACTCTTCCGCTACAGCCCTCAGCTACCACCCTTTAAATGTTTTTCTTTTTTAATATTATTTCTTTGTTTTTTAAAAATAATTTATTGTCAGTTTTTATTTAATTATTTACTTATTTTAATTTATTTCTTTTATTAATTTTTTTATTGTATTTTTGATCATATTTGATGGTATTTTTTTTCTCTTTTTCAGGCTGGTTTGGGTGCCAGAGGTCCTGGTCATCGCCTACGTTTTTCTCAGCGTTGCCTTTATGGTTTCTGCAGTCACTCTTTTCGGAGCTGTCGTCGTGCTGGCTAAACCGCCACTCACTCTGTTCTTATCGTACTTCTTGGTCGTTCTCCGCCGCACAAAACACGTGCTTTTATTTTACGTCACCTCCTTCAGTTGACACATTCCTTCTGCCAATGAAGATAAGTAGCGGCTGATCTCTCTGTTTGTTTGTCTATTTTGACAAAGGGTATTTACCCGAAATATTAATAAATTGTGTTGTACCCGTCTTTTCTAAGCGTGTTTCTTTATCCGTTGGGTACTTCTTTGCATTTTACACACTTGGCAGTCACCTTTTTGGTCTGGATTGCTTATTTGTCATTTGTCATGACGTAAGTTTTAGTTTTTACGTAATGTTATATTTTACGTGATATAAGTTTCACTTTAGCTTCATAGGCTTTAGAAAATGTTTACAAAACTAGAACTTCACGGTAAAATTTCAGTCTTGCTATAATTTGTGTGAAAGCAGGTTGACTTTGCCTAGCTACATGATATACTAAGTACACGGGTCACCTGCATGCTCTTCTGAAAGCGCGTCTGTGTGTGCGCGTTAGTGCGTGCGTGCGCGCGAGCTCCAAACATCTACAAGAGGCATAGATCCTCATGCGCCTGGAGGGCGCGTAAGGATCTATTCCTCCTGGAGATGAGCGCATGTTTTTGTGTGTCTGAGAGAGAGAGAGAGAGAGAGAGAGAGAGAGAGAGAGAGAGAGAGAGAGAGAGAGAGAGAGAGAGAGAGAGAATGAATGAATGAATGAATGAATGAATGAATGAATGAAACTTTATTTTCCAAGGATAAAAGAATAGGTGCGCAGACCTGTTTTCATTCTTGTCCTTGCTACACACTACAAAACAAAATAACGTACATAAAATCACTCGGGCTCTTGCACACACACACACACACACACACACACACACACACACACACACACACACACACACACACACACACACACACACACACACACACACACGCGCGCGCGCGCGCGCGCGCCGGTGTGCAATCCGCGTGCACAGGCTTGTGCCAGATTAGCTTGTAGCCTACAGGCGCCAAGCCAAGCCTGCACAACCCTCCACACACAAACACACACACTGACACACACACACACACACACACACACACACACACACACACACACACACACACACACACACATCAGTATATCATGTACACGTACATTCTATCACTTAAAACTATCATCATCATCATCATCAGTCCCTTGCCCGAACTGGGCGTTGGGGGGACTGAAAGGCAGCAGCAACAGACAGTGCTCTCCACTGAGTTCTATTTTGGGCGGTTGCAAGCAAGTCTGGCATCTCGAGTTCGGTCCATTCTTTTATGTTTGCGACCCAACTCTTTCTCTGACGACCTCGCCGACGACTTCCTTCGAGAGTGCCTTGGAGGATAGTCTTGGACAAGGTGTTGTGTCGGGTCACGTGGCCAAACCAAGCAAGCTTGCGCCGTTTCACGGTTGCCAGAAGGGGTTCATGTGGGCCCACCAGGGAAGTGACGATGCTCCGTACATATTCGTTGGTTTTGTGCTCGCGGTACGAGATGCGGAGCAACTTCCTCAGGCACTTGTTCTCAAAGGCCTGGATTTTCTTTTCTGAGTCTGCAAGCAGTGTCCAAGTCTCACAGCCGTAGAGTAGAATAGACACTACGAGGGACTTGTAAAGCCTGTACTTGATGGTGAAGCTGATGGAGTTACTTCGCCATATCCTGTCCAGCCTGGCCATTGCGGATGTTGCTGTACCTATCCTGATACGGATCTCTGCTACGCAACTACCGTCTTTGGACAGGGTGGCTCCCAAGTACTTGAAGCTATTGACCTCTTCTAGCTTCTGGCCGTTCATGTGAATGTTGCTGCTGCTGTCGCTTGTGGTGTTGATCATCACTTTGCTTTTATCCGTACTGATCTCCATGCCATAAGACCCTGCGCTACTTGAAAGTTTGTCTGTCAGGTTTTGGAGCTCACTATTGCTGCCTGCCATGAGGTCAATATCGTCTGCGAATCGAAGATTGCACAGGGATCTGCCACCTATAGAGATTGAAGTATGGTGGTCGTGGAGGGTTTCCTGCATGATCTTCTCCAGGAATATGTTGAAAAGGACAGGAGAGAGCAGGCATCCTTAAAACTATACTACAGCAAATATAAAAAAGTATAAAGGATTTTGTACATAAACCGCTATTGTTCTCATCATAAAAATCAACACGGCTCACTCCAACAAACATAAACAGGCATACACACACACACACACACACACACACACACACACACACACACACACACACACACACACACACACACACACACACACTGGCACACACACACGCGCGCGCGTGCGTGCGCAAGCACGTAGGGATGCGCGCGTGCACACACATACACTTGCACACACACACAAATAAACACACACTCGCACACACACGTGATAGCGGCCTCCCCGCGCCACTAAACCGCGCACAGCTAGATGCTATAGTCTGCCATGGAATTATGAATAAGCCAGATATTCTGTGTATAGCGATCCCGCAACCACCGCGCGCGCGTGTCGACGCCGAGTCCATGGGGTCATGGATATTACATAATGCGGCTTGCTGGAATGCCAGCGGTATATTACATGCGTTTATAAATGTTAGAAGAGAATGCAGACTATCCGGGAAATGCCGCATAAGGCATGGAGTGCTACATGTAAAAATAAAAATAGAAATAAAAAAATAAAAGGAAAAATTAAGTTTTGTCTAGATGTTTGAGCAGCCGGCTTGGTCTTGAAAGTTTTTAGCGATGGCGCGGCTCTAACATCCGCAGGAATGGAGTTCCATAACTTTGCACCAGAATAGGACAACGACGACCTATAAATGTCCAGTCGAGGCATCGGTACAACAAGATTGTTCCCTCAGTGTTCGACTGGACCTCGTATGAGCAAAGTGGAACAAACTATTGAGATAGGCTGGTGTTTCTGAGAGGGTGATTTTGCGCATGAGCACCAACTTATTATACTTAACTCATTCTACCCCATCACCGAAATCCCCAAATTTTGCCGTTGTTTTCTGAAGACTGCATTGCAGTGCAGGACACAGATCGACTATGATAGTTCAAGGGTGATGCCAGAATAGCTTGGCGCCCATAGGCGCCAAGCTATTCTGGCATCACCCTTGAACTTACATGGTCGATCCATATCTTGCTGTGGTGTGTCTGGGGTAGAAAGAGTTAAACTGTTTTTCAAGTGGCAAAATGTCCAACAGCTTGAACTTATTGTCAGTACTAATGACTTCTGAGGGTCTGTCAACAATGAGTTTAATGGCTCTTCAGTGGAGCGAGTTCAGACTTTTTAAATTAGCATCGCTACTACCGTCCCAAATAGATGAGGTATAATCCAAATGTGACTGAATATGGGCATAGTAGAAGGGTTTCCTTGTTGGCTCATCAGCGAAATGTCTCAATTTCGACAGGAGGAATACAATTTTAGATACTATTTTACACAGTTTAGTAATGTGGCCTTGCCAGCACAACTTGTCGTCTAAGTTGATTCAAAGCACGCGTTGTTTTCTGACTTGCTCCACAGGCTGGCCGTTAAGCGCTAGTTGAAGGGGAGGGGGGTTCAACTGATACTTTTGCCGTGTGGTAATAAGCATGCATTTGGTTTTAGTGGGATTAGGTATCATGGCGTTATGTCTGCACCATTCAGATACCTCATTTAAACTGTCTTGGAAAATCTTCACCATACATGTTACGTCTGATGACGAAACGTCCAGTGTTCCATCGTCTGCAAAAAGACTGCAAGTTACACTGGAGTCAGATATATGTAATGGAAGGTCGTTTATGAAGACAGAGAACAATAATGGACCAAAAATCGATCCCTTTGGTACTCCGTGCTCTATCACCCCTTCAGGTAAGGTTTTACCATTCACGTAGATATACTGCGCACGCCCATGCAGATATGACGTAAGGAAGGCAAGTGTGTCTGCGCTTAGTTGATAGACATTAAGTTTTTGAACTAAAGTTTTATGATTGACGAGGTCAAATGCTTTTGAAAGGTCCCAAAATACTGCTCCAATCATTTGGCTGCTATTTATGGCAGTAAGCCATCTGTCAACTAGGTGTACCAATGCTGTGTGACAGGAGTGTTTCCGCCGAAAGAGAGGGAGAGAGAGAGAGAGAGAGAGAGAGAGAGAGAGAGAGAGAGAGAGAGAGAGAGAGAGAGAGAGAGAGAGAGAGAGAGAGAGAGAGAGAGAGAGAGCCGCGCGCGAGAGAGAGAATGACGTCATATTTAGAGTATTATGTCTGTCTTCGTGGTGACGGAATTGCCTCTTTTACGTCGCCGCCACTGTCTGACGTTTTCTAGAAGTATAGGTTTTTTAGTGTTTTAATTCTTTTCTGAAAAGAATTAATTTTTACTAAAGAAGTTGAAAGGATACAAAGCTGGCTAACGAACTCATCCAATGTCTTTCTCCAAACTAGCTATATGCAAACGTTCAAGTAAATATGACACAAATTATGGACTCTAATCTGGGTCAACCGACTTTCTATAAACGGTTGTTTATGTCTTCAATGGGACATTCAATTACAATATGCTCGGAGACTCTCTTAGCCACCATCTTAAGAAAGAATTTCGACAAGTTTCAAGCTTGTTTGTACAGAAATATCGGAGATTGTCTTGTTTACATACATACGCACACACATACAGACGCACATACACACATACATACATACACACACACACACACACACACACACACACACACACATACATACATACATACATACATACATACATACATACATACATACATACATACATACATACATACATACATACATACATACATACACATACGCACATACGGCGCTTCGCGCTAAATGTACGTTCAAGAGCGCGGCGTAACTAGGCATGAAGTAATTTTTATCCTGTTGCTTCAATTGTTAGATGTTTAGCCTGCCCGCCTTTGACATCATGGACATGCTATTAAATTCGCCCCACCGCGATCCGTCCTAAAAAGTCCCTTCTATAAATAGAAGGGACTTAAAACCCACCACTAAGATCATTAAGTGAGTGCAAATGAATTATTCACGGAACGGGCAAAACTTTGATTAAACGACAACAGCAACAAAAAGACAACCAAAACAACAAAAAGCACCGAACACAATGAACAAAAAGAACCACCGAGGAAAAGAAATAAATATTTATATAAATATAAATCAATGCAGCGGTAGATTTCAAATCTATGGCATTCACACACAAAACATCTATGGTAGCCAAGGTCTGTAAATAACAATATTTTAAAAGAATCAATGCACTTGAACAAAGCGTGTTTCACATTGGTTGTCTCCCTCGATTTTCTACCGATGATCAGCAATAGCAAATCGACGGAGACAACCAGTGTATGCTTGTGCTTGTAACTCTCCCTACATGCGTCATGCCATTTCTTCATTGAATGGGAAGCAACCTCGAACACCAGAGTCTATTTCATATACGAGCTTTCTCCCTTACCATAACAGTGGTTTTGGCACGCGTTCTCTGTGACAAGTGCTCACACAAGCCATACAATGCATTCAGAAAGTACTCGGACGATCTCTATAAAACACATACTCTGCACAGCTTTAAATCATTTAGCCATATCCAAACTGTACTCGACTGCCTTACTCTAGTGTACTCGGTTTTCAGCCGGAACCAAAATCAAGTTCATTCGTTCAAAGACTGACGCCTCAGTGCCGCCCGTTTTCACGTGACTGAAGGCACCGCTACCGAGTTAGGTTTAGACACTCACAATGTTTAGACTGCCCGAAGCTTCTACAGTGTAACTGTCTGCAGTACAGGCTAACGCTTGACGGCAGTGACATTATACAATTGCAAACGGTGTACTGACAGCCGGCTGAGCTGAAAGTTGTCAATGTTGGTTCTAAGTTTTGTCGTCAGTCCGTGCTTGTTGAAATTCTGAGGTCTTCCAGATTTTGGAGGTGAGTCAGTATTCATCCAGTTTTGTTTACTTGTTCTCCTAAGCGTTCTGTTAGGGATTGTGTGTGTGTGTGTGTGTGTGTGTGTTCGTGTGTGCGCGCGCGCGTGTGTGTGCGACAGCTTACATTAATTTAACCCATATCATACTGAGGCTAAAAGCTTAAAATTTGTGCACTGCCATATGCATGCTACATTATAGTACTTACAGATGAGGACATAGACCAATGGCTTTAGTTCAAGGATGTTGCCAGAATAGCTTGGCGCCTATAGGCGCCAAGCTATTCTGGCATCACCCTTTAACTATTTGAGTCAAACTTATTTCACCCACTGGTGTATTCCGAATGATAGGGGTCGACCCGTTCAGTCCCAGTTGACGTGGATTGTGTTTTTTTTTTCTTTTTCTCCCGAATCTGCATTCTTTTTTAATTCAACACCCAAAAATATCCTAGCTTTCCCAGGAACACGGATTCAAAGTGGCGTCAGCAAGAGGCATCGATCCTCACGAGCCCCCGCGAATGCGGGGGCTCATGAGGATCTATGCCTCTTGCAGTTATGAGGTATTGACATGTAGGTTTAACCTACCGGTTTCAGGCCACTTTATAAAATTTCAAATACAAGCGATCAAAATCTCCAAAACCTCAGTAGGTGAGCTGACCCTTCGCACCACGTGAATGTCCTGTGTCTGTCTTGTACCGTGTTAGTCTTCAGAGTGAATGCGTGTGTCACGTGAGCGTGCGTGTTGGGTTCAGTATGCGGCGCTTTGAGCCGATTCGCAGAATTGAGAAAAGCGCCTATATAATGACCGGTATTTAAAAAATTATTATTATTATTATTATTATTATTATTATTATTATTATTATTATTATTATAACCTCCTAACTGCCACTGATTGCAAATTTTATTTCTGAATGAAATTGTTAGTTTAGCACCAAAGACCCCAGCCCCACAAAAAACATGAATCCAAAGTGGTGTCAACAAGACGCATTGATCCTCATGAGCCCACGCAGTTGCGGGGGCTCATGATGGTCTATGTCTCTTGTGGTCGGCGGTTCGGGTTCACTTCTTGTCGGCCGTGTAAGGGTCGCCTGCTAATGACAGTACACTGCCAGTGTTTACCTACTTTGGATGAAAATGGTATAGTTGGAACCCTTATGAACTAAGAGAATTTCATGAGATATTTGCTGGGGCAATCGATGGTACAGCTTATAACCGGAGTTCACAAGGAATCAAGTTTAGTAAAATCTACATATCCTCCTCCTTATGGAATATGTTCGTAAATGTTACGACACTATTTCCTCAGAAAATTCTAGTTGAAAAATGTCATCTAGGCATGCGGGTTTCGAAAAGTAACTTAATGATTTTTTTTTTTCGTTTCGTTTCACAGGTATTGTCATGGATCAAAGCCAAGCGAAAGGTCTCTCACCTGTCAAGGACTCCAACTGGCTGGACAAGGACACTTACAAGGTCAAGGACACTTCCTCTGTCGTCGTCTCGCCTCCAGTACCGACACCAGCATCACCACCACCATTGTCACCACCACCACCTTTCATCCCCCCTCCCTACCTGCCTCCCCAGCTCCGCCTGCCCCCCATCCACGAAGACTGCGCCATGGGCGGGACCAACCAGCGCATGGGAGATGCTATTGAGGAAGCGAGGTCAGCTGACTCCGAGATGGAGAACTCGGATGAGACGGGAAGCAACTCTTCGTACAGCTTTCTAGAGTTAGGTAGGCTTGATAGTTACTACCTTCCATTCAATTCAGTTTTTTTAAAAAAATGTATTTATCTCTTAACTCACTCAGCCTGACGCACGTACGTCCCACATTTTGGAGGCGTCATCTAACGACTGTGCACCTGTTGCAGAAGATGGATCGACCATGATAATTCAAGGGTAGTGCCAGATTAGCGTGGCGCCTCTCGGCGCCAAGCTAATCTGGCACTACCCTTGAATTATTGTCAACCAGTCTCCTGCTGTAGGGCTGAATGGGTTTAAGGCCCCGCCACACATGCCCGGTTTTGAAGCCGATTCTTGAGCAGTTTCGAATCGGAGTGTGATCGGACCGGACAACAAAAACGTGTGCACTGCCACACATTCCCCGACTTTTTTTTTTTACTGAGCCGACCGGTTTGAATCGAAGATCAAAGTCGTACCTGTTCAGCGAAATGGCTGCTAGTTGTGACAGTGATGATGATGTGCTTGCATTATCAGCAGTTTTGCATCATATTCAGGAAGAGGCGGGCGAAACATCGGCAACGAAGGTGGTACTGATCCTCCGCCATTTTCAAAATGAAACGACATGCTTTGCGAGACGCGCTCTGATTGGTTGAAGCTTACAATCGGGGTCGATTCGGATCGGAAAAATAGAGCAGGTTCTAGACACCCGATTCCCAGCCGATTGGGATCGGATCGGATATATGAGGTCATCCGATCGCAATCGGATCGGCTTCAAAATCGGGGCACAACCGGCTTGTGTGGCGGGGCCTTTAGAGCAATTGCAAGTTTGTGGACAATAATTAAATAAACCTTGACGCATAACGTACCTTGACGTATGGAAGATTCTCAGTTAATTTAAACCCCATGCAGTGTCGTAGGGTGACAGTCATCATGAAATCATGAAGGAGGATGGGGGGGGGGGGGGGAATTGGGGGGGGGGGGGGGGAGAGGGGCTGAGGATGGCCGCGTGCTTGACATATTACTTCCAGGGAAGAAAAAAAAATCAATATTAAGGGGGCGGGGTGGGGGGAGGGGCGGGGAAGGGAGGGGGCAGGGAGGGGGGGTGGGTGGGTGGGTGGGGGGGGGGGGTGGGCGAAGAGAGAGAGAAAAAAAAAACTATTGAAAAGTCCAACTGAGTAAAACGCAAACATAACAATCTAATTCTTGTGATATTTATCTCTCAAAATTATATAATCTTAATAACTGTTGTCTCCAAAAAATATTTTTCCTCCAAAACGTTTTTCCCCAAGAATGTGGGCGGGAGTGGGGGTGTGTGTGGGCAAAACATCCCCTGCCCCTTACCCTTTGCCCCTGCCCCATACCCCTGCCCCCTACCCCTGCCCCCTACCCCTTACCCTTTGCCCCTACCCCTTACCCTTTGCCCCGGCCCCTACCCCTTACACTTTGCCCCTGCCCCCTACCCCTTACACTTTGCCCCTGCCCCCTACCCCTTACCCTTTGCCCCTGCCCCCTACCCCTACCCCTTGTCCCCTGCGCCCTGCCCCCTACTTTCCCACTGGGGGAGCGAGGGGCGGGTAGGGGGTTAATATATCCCAATGCGAAAAAGGTCATCCGGCCGACGTGCACAACCGTGCGCGGGCCGACGTCGGCCTGATGGCCTTTGCGCACTGGGATGTAATTTCATCCAAATTATGCGTCACATTTCTTTCTTGCAGAAATCTCCATGAATTCAACGGTCACCCGACCCGAGCACCCACCTCCCGGGGACGGATCAGGACACGATTGTCAAGCCTGCGTTGAAGATACCGCAAGTCCTTCAGCTCTTGACCTAGGTCATCTGCAGACAGATACTGTCCCGCAGGAAAACGTTTCGCAAACAGTCGTTAACAATCTTGAAACTGACGCGGGCACTGTTGACGAAAGTGCTCATGTTGTACAGATAAATGGAGAACGTGACCATCTGCAGTCTGTCAGCCATGAGAATGTTTCGTCTGAGGCAGATGCCGACATTCTTGATGATGATACGGGAGCTGTTGACAAAACTGCTCATGTTGCAAAGACGGACCAGGAACAAGGTGCCAATAGTGAGGTCGCAAACGTACGTATTAGTCAAGAGATAACTTCTGATCGTACGCAGCCAGGTATTGTCACTGTAGATGTGAATGCTGGGTTGAATATTCCACTGTCAGGTCTTATGATTCAGGAACCTGTTTGTGCAAAGTCAGATGCGGTAGATAGTTCTGCGGGTACAGTACAGTTAGACGTGGCAAGGCAAGATGTGAGTAGCTCGGATTCAGATGCCCCAGAACAGTCTTGTATTCTACAGTCAGATGTCGTGAGTGAATGTAATGAAAATGCAGGTTCAGAATCTTCCAGTACCTGCGCGGGAATGGTCCCAATAGATGTATTAAAGCATCTAGACATATCAACGTCAGAGTCTGCAATGCAAACTTTAGAAGGTGCGCAACGCAGTAGCGCACCCTCTAAAGTTTGCTTTGCAGATACAGAGATTGCTTCAAAGAACGCTGCTGAATGTCTTGGAACTGCCCAGACAGATCATTTAGACAATAAAGAGGACAAAGGCAATGATGTGGGTATGGCTACCTTAACGTCTGATCATGCTGCAGAAAATGGAAACGTTAACAAGATTGAGAACGAAAAGAGTTACCTTGAAAGATATTTGGAGCGGCTGGGAGCTCGCCTGGTTGGTATGGGCAGCGAAATGTCAAACTTTCCCGACGGAAATGAACATTTGCTATTTGAGAATGGCGGCATTGATTCACAATCTGTGCACAATCGGGCAGTCGGTGAAAGTTTGCAGACAAACCTAAACGTATCTAAGAGGCAAACAGATGGTCCTGAATGTACGGAAATCCGAGGACAGGATTCTTTGACAGGCATCACCAGAGATGCTGCTGATCCTAGGTCGGAAAAGAGTGTGGAGAACAAAGGCTGCTCACCAAAAGAAAGCCATACTACAACTCAAGAAAGGGAGGAAGGTGACTCGGTGAAAGGTGACTGCGCTGACAAGGATCAAATGAAATTAGCAACGGAGACGTTTTCATCTGTAAATCCCAAGATGACCCAAGACGTTCACAAGGACCCTGATTTAGCATCCGAGTCGCTTGATTTAGCCCTCACCTTGACTGCTGTGTCGAAGGCAGTTCAGTCTGTGGATCGAGCCATAGCTGAGAGCACTGAATTCCAGTCCGAAAGAGCCGACTGTGAAGATCCTGACGTGCTTAAAGAAAGTCACAACAATATGGTTGACAACAGCTCTACCGATTATATCGACCGCACCACAGATTGCTCAAGAAGAACACTTGAAATGAAGCGTCATCCAACTGGAAATGAGTATGGGAGACGTGAAGGGGACGATGACGTCACCACATATGAGCCACTTGATGCACCTGAGATGAAGCGTCATCCGACTCCTAATGAGTCTGAGGAATGTCACTACAGTGACGACAGTTCCGACAGTGACGAAAGTGACGAAAGTGACGTTCCTCAGACTCATTAGGAGTCGGATGTCGCTTCATCTGAAACGCGCTGGTGTTACGGCCAGACCGAGCAGGAGGAGGACAACATGGATTTTATTGAAGACATGCACTCCATGTCCGAGGTCAATCAGGCTCTGTACCCGCAACCCCCACCCGAGATACCCAGTGAGTTGCACGAGTACGTCTTTCTCTCCCCCGTGGACGGCTATGGTGAGGACAGCGACGACGATGGCGAGGATGATGAAGATGAACCGTTTTTCTCTCTCCTGACTATTCATCAAATCGTCCATGCTAACCGCATTGTGACAAAATGGCGGTTCTTTGCTGTCGTCATGTCTACTCTGATGGAGGTAGTTGGACGCATGTGTGCTTTCCTGGCCAGTTTCATTCCGATCTTTGGTCTGCTGCTGTTTATTTTCCCTATCACACTGGCTGCCATATACGTCAGCATGACGTCAGTATGCACCGTGTACGTTGTCGTCCAAAACTGGGTAGTGACAAGGAAGAGAAGAGTCAGACGCAGGTACCGCGTGTTGCGGTGGAAGCTTAGGTTCATCTGGCGGCTGGTCAAACTAACTTTCACCAAGCCGCATTTGACCGTCACCTTCCGCGTGCCGCTTGGTTTCGACTGGATGCGCGTGCACCGTCTGGATTACGCCAGAGAGCTTTACGTCACGTATCTGCACGACCGCGTGCATAATCTGACCTGGCTCGCTACCAAATTCCGTGGAGCTGCGTCCGCCGTCTACAAGGCTGCGTCAAAAGTTCTTGGGCTTTGGTCTGAGCTTCTGTCCTCCGTCATTAATTTGGCTTTCCTGCTGGTAATACAAGCGGTTCGCTGGGCTTTTGCTATTCAGTATGCGGCGTGTCGTTTGTTTGTTGAGACTGCCACCTGCCTGCTCGGGTCTTTATTTCTCAACACCCTCACTCTCTTGTACAGAACGATGGTTACCCTCTTCGTCTTTGTCTGTCAGTGCATTGACACAACCTGCATGGCAGTGCAAAGGATCATACTATATCAGATCAGGTTGTTCACGCTGCCTGTGAGAATGTTCGCCTTTGTCAGTGAGTGCATGCGTGCTGTCTACGCGAAGGTACAAAAGATCTTCAGGTTTCTGATCAGCCGCTTGTGCACATTAGCAATGAGACTGTCCGTTGTGGTGCAAAATGCCAGTGCTTCGATGAAGCGCGTTCTCCGTGCCGGCTCAAGAAAGCTTTGGAATTCATAGAGCAAGTGTATGCTTTCGTGTTCAAATTAGCGAGGGATGTGATCAACTTGTGGAGAAGTGTGTACTCTCTCGTCCACGATGCGTTTTCCAGCCTGCTGAACGTGCGTGTGTGGCTGAGCTACTTCTACGCTGTTCTGTCACAGGCGTGGCGAGAGATGAACGGAAAAGAAGGCACCCACATTGAGAAAATGTGGACGTGAGAATTGGCCAAGCAGAAGAAAGAGCCACCACAGTCGATACTAACCTGACCCAGCGCGCAAAAGGTCACCGGGCTGACGTTGGCCGCCGAGCGCGTGCCAACGGCGGCCGACGTCGGCCCGGTGATCTTCTGCGTGCCAGGATCCGCATCCTCCCAACTTCCTAAGGTTATTAACCTTACAAGCTGTAGCAAGACATAGCTTTAACCTATTCAGCCCTGACGCACTACAGCAGGAGATGGGTCGACCATAATTCAATTCAAGGGTAGTGCCAGATCAGCTTGGCGCCTGTCGGCGCCAAGCTAATCTGGCACTCCCCTTGAATTATCATGGTCGATCCATCTCCTGCAACAGGTGCATCGTCGTTAGATGACGCCTCCAAAATTTGGGAAATACGTGCGTCGGGCTAAATGAGTTAAATACTGGTTCTTAGTTTAGCCTTTCTTGACCACGCAGCTACCGGGGTCTGAAATCAACAGTGACTGAATGCACAGGGTGGTTAATTCGACAAGTTATGAGCAAGTACATCTATAAAGAGATTTATAAATTTGAGAGAGAGGGAGAGGGTGAGTCTAATTTTCTAGCCTGTATTTGTATACATTACACATATCGTTGTGTTGGCACACATTTGAATTTGTAGTCAGTACCCGTATTTTGACCTGTGTTTTGGTTTTCTTAGTTTTCCTTGTGTTCCTTGCCCCATCCCCACCCCCAACCCCCACCCCCACTTTCATCGCACTACACGCATTTGTGTAATTAAGACTATGACATTGGTATAGTGTTTTGTTTCTATTGTATTTTTGTTTATGCGAGTCATTTCTTTACCTCCTTCGATTGTTTCCTGTATTTTTCATATACATTTAGGCATTGAATCGTCTGTGTTGGGTTACTTCGAGGGTTATATCTTGGTATTGTAGTCCGATGAAGATGATTATCAGACCGACGCGCCAAAGTTCAGTAAGGAGGTCTGATAATCAGCTTCAGAGGACTACAACCACGATGTAACCGGAGAAGTAACCCAAACAGACGGTTCAATGCCATTGTCGTTCAATCGAAATTAGGCAATATTTGAAGACGCCAAATACGTCAGACTGTATTTTCTAGGAAATACACAAGGGACGCGACTCTTTGTGAATAGGCTACCATGCCCGGGCGTGCAAATTATGTGCTTGCTTTTGGCCACTGGAATTTCAAACGTTTACCAGCGGTGCTGCTTCTAAGCAGCCAGTGACAAGATCAGAATCTGTAGCAATGAAGTGCGGACTTTTCTCACTGGGTTGAATCGATAAAACTTCTAAATATTGCGGGCAGGACTGCATGGCAAATGGATAGAAGGTAGGTCTGATTTCGTACATGAAGCATGTATTGTTGGCATCCTTCGCCAAGCGGTACTGAGCTCATACACGCATTCAACAGACTTGATCTTTTCAACTAAAACTGAGATGGCATAGATCTGTCACATTTTATTTATTTCTATTTCTTTCTCTCTTACTGCACGAGTGGCAACAGACTTTGCTTTCTCAACAGTATACGTGTTGACATGGAGCACAATAGAAAGTTTCGAGCTGTCTCAGTTCAGAGTTTGAACTGCGACACATTTGTGTAGCACTTGTGTAGTGTGCTGACCGCTTGGTTCATGCCAAAATAAGGTATATTTCCCTATCGTCTAATAATATAATAATAATAATAATAATAATGACGATTTATAAGGCGCCTATACATGGTAAGATGCACTAGGCGCCGTACATATGAACAAGAAAAATATTACACAAAAAGTGACAAAACCAAAGCCACATGTACAATTACACAAAAGAACAGAAAATGACTAAATACATGAACACTGATAATCAAGATGGGAAAAGATGGGTTTTAAGACTGTTTAAAAATGGCACTAGACTCGCTGTGTCTTTATGATTTAGGAAGATCATTCCAGACTGATGGACCCTGGTAAGAAAAAGATCTCTGCCCAAATCCTTTAGTCCTTACTGTAGGAATACGAAGCATTTTATTGTCAGACGCCATCATCTGATCTTTGTGTTTTCCGGTTATTTATGGTGTAAGGTGCCGGACAGCCCTGATCTAAGCGTTCAGACAAAAGACCTAGGACAGATTCGTGCTCGATACTAGAACTGTGGATTATCCAGCTGATTAAAAATTACAGGTGCGGCAATGGTTCTGGCAGGTAGGCATTGGGGCACTGAACCCTTTGCGATTTTTAGATGCTGAGCAATCAGTGTCGGAAAATGGAGTGACTGAACGACAATAGGTAATGTATGTTTACAAAACATTTGATTGTAATTTAACTCATTCAGCCCGACGGCCGTATTTCCCAAATTTTGGAGGCGTCATCTTAACGACTTTGCACCAGCTGCAGGAGATGGATCGACCATGACAATTCAAGGGCAGTGCCAGATTAGCTTGGCGCCCGACAGGCGCCAAGCTAATCTGGCACTACCCTTGAATTGTCATGGTCGATCCATCTCCTGCTGTAGGGCGTCAGGGCTGAATGGGTTAACCTGTTCACTGCCGAGAGAAATTCAATACCACCGCAATGCAAAAGGTATAGATCCTTATAAGCTCCCGTAGTTGCGAGGGGCTCATGAGGATCTATGCCTCTTGCAGCTGGATGGTGTTCGATTGTTCTCGGCGGTGAAGGGGTTAAAGGAATGATTACGGCGGGAAAACGGCTGAATGTAGATCAAAGTGAAAAGTACACGTCTGTTTGAACTAAAAACGTGTCCGTTAGTGTGTGTGTGTGTGTGCGTGCGTGCACGTGCGTGTGTGTGTCATTACGTTTCCTATCTCGTTTGATTTTTGGGTGTAGGGGTGTGAGTGTTGCTGCAATTGTATTATTTCCATCGCGTTCAAGCGGTTATTTGATGGAAATTACACGCACGCACACGCACGCACACACACACACACACACACACACACCATCACACACACACACCATCACACACACAAACACACACAAACGCACACACACACAAACACATACAAATACGCGTACACACACGTACACAACTCCAGAAACAGATACGGTCATGCATTTCATGCGTCTAACCAGATTCCGTTCCCACCTTCAATGCTTGTCACTGTCTAAGCCCTTTGGCTGTAAGTAGCGGTTTTTTTATTATTTTTTTTTTTTGTCGCGTTGAGTCCTGCAAGAATAACAACACCCTGACATTCTGCAGGAATCATCTCGACAAAAACCGCTACCGACACCCAACAGAGAAATAAGAAAAAAGGAAGTCGCTCAACCATCGGTTATAATAACGAAATGTGTACACATCAACATAATTTTTTCAACAGCTCGCTCACAAGCTGCCTACCGCCTAAGTAATGATTTCAAATATATATGTACAACCAGTGAGCAGTAGTTCCTCGGACTACGTTGGCCTTAACCAATTTAACCCCAAGGCCGTCCTTTCCAGTGTCAGAGGTATCCTGCGTGATGGATCGACCATGATAGTTCAAGGGTAGTGACAGATTAGCTTGGCGCCGTCAGGCGCCAAGCTAATCTGTCACTACCCTTGAATTATCATGGTCGATCCATCTCCTGCTGTAGTGCTCCGGGGCTGAATGAATTAACTGACCTGCACAGAGCTCATATGTATACTGCTCATGTAGTAGGCAAATAGACTTGAAGGCCGACGTTAGGCCTGGCACAGCTTGCTTAATGGGCGGCATCTGCTGACTGAGTCATTCGATGCACTCGCACGAAATGCCGTCATCATCATCGGCCGGACAGCTTGTCCGCAGATCGCGGAAATACCACAGGCAGAGGGAGTACGCCACGGCCAGAGCGAAGAGCAAGACAAACAGAGTCCGCACCGTCCGGTGCCACACGTCGCCGCTAGCTTCCTGTTGCGCCGCTTCTCGGATGTCGTGAAATTCGGTGCTCTCTGATGTCTCGCCAGTATTCACTGCTTCATCGACGAGGGAAGGTCGCTCGTTGTCTGTCTGTGAGGACTGGCTCTCTCTTCTGGGGGAGGTGTCTTTTGGAGCGGGCGCAACCTTTCGGCTTTTCTTTTTACCTTTTTTATTTTCCGTGTTAACTTTTGTATTTTCCGAGTCAACTTTTTTCTTTCCCGTCTTAACTTTTTCATTTTCCGCGTTAATTTTCTTATTTAGCGTGAAACCTTTTGTATTTTCCGAGTCAACTTTTCTATTGGCGTACTGGCCCTCACTCAGATTGTATCTCTGGGACGTCGGTTGTTTTGTTAATGGTGTCACTTCGTGGATGTCGATCTCAACAGTGTTTGAATGAATGGAGCGGTTGCTGTCGGAAGTCAAGTTGCCTTCGTTGCTGTCTCGCACACTGCCGTAGGTCGTTTGATGGTACTCGATGTTCACACTGGACTTGAATTCCTTGTCAGACGGGCTGTTCTGAAGTTGTTTGTTCGGAGCATTTCTCTCATAGTTCCAAACCTGGTAGCTGGCGCCGTTTCTCTCATAGTTCTGAGCTTGATAGTTTGGACAAATTCTATCATGATTATGATCCTGGTAGGTTGGGCTACTTCTCTCGTATTTCTGAAACTGGTAGCTGGGGCTGTTTCTCTCGTAGTTCTGAGCTTGATAGTTTGGACAACTTCTATCATGGTTATGATCCTGGTAATTTGGGCTACTTAGCTCATAGTTCTGAAACTGGTAGCTGAGGATGTTTCTCTCGTAGTTCTGAGCTTGATCGTTTGGACAACTTCTATCATGGTTATGATCCTGGTAGTTTGGGCTACTTCGCTCATAGTTCTGAAACTGGTAGCTGGGGCTGTTTATCTCGTAGTTCTGAGCTTGATCATTTGGACAACTTCTATCATGGTTATGATCCTGGTAGTTTGGGCTACTTCTCTCGAAGTTCTGAAACTGGTAGTTTGGGCTGTTTCTCTCCAAGTTCAGAGCTTGGTGTCTGGGGCTGTTTCTGTCATATTTTTTAGCTCGGTAGGGACTTCTGTCAGAAGGACTCTCGCTCAAGGAAGTACTGCTCACGTTTACCGTCCCTTCAGGTAAACAGACTAGAATGTTCTGCCGTATTTCATAGTCACCGACGTTATCACGAAGATCACACTCGCTGACGCTCAGTCGAATTTCGTTCCGGATTTGGATGTCGCTGACATTGTCAAAACTGTCATTAACCTTTTGACGTTCCATGAGACGTTGAGGAACGTTTTCGTTGTCAAGAAATTCGTCACGAACATTCTGACGTTCCACGAAACGTTGAGGAACGTTTTCGTTGTCAATAAATTCGTCACGAACATTTTGGCGTTCCACGATACGTTGAGAAATGTTTTCGTTGTCACGAACAGTGTCAGCAATCTTTTTAGGAGCTTGGGGAACTTCATCGTGAGCACAACTGCAGTAACTTGACTTGCCAGTCGGAGAAGCTTGCCAGGAGCGTGCTGGAGCGCTGTTTGCTCTCGGGCAAACTTTTCCTCCGGACTTCTTACCAGACGACCACTCGCCTTTAGTGGCACGGCCTCGGTTTTCTACGGCAGGCACTATGTTGACTATAGCAGGCACTCTGTTGTCTCTGGCAGGCACTCTGTTGTCTCTGGCAGGCACTCCGTTGTCTCTGGCAGGCACTCTGTTGTCTCTGGCAGGCACTCCGTTGTCTCTGGCAGGCACTCTGTTGTCTCTGGCAGGCTCTCTGTTGTCTCTGGCAGGGACTCTGTTGTCTCTGGCATGCTCTCTGTTGTCTCTGGCAGGCTCTCTGTTGTCTCTGGTAGGCTCTCTGTTGTCTCTAGCAGGCACTATGTTGTCTCTAGCAGGCACTCTGTTGGCTCTGGCAGGCACTCTGTTGTCCATGGGAGGGCCTCTGTTTTGTACGATAGGCGCTGAGTTTTCTAGTGCAGGCACTCTGTTTTCCGTACCAGGCACACTAGTGTCGCCGCCTCGCACGGGACTCCCGGTACCTGACGATATAACACCACTGTCGGCGAGAAGCGACATTTCTCCAGTAGGGCTTACGCACAATCGTATGTCCCTCCTCTGACCGTGACCAAGTTTGAAGGTCACCTGATTGAAGGAGCGAGTGGCGACCGGGCTGTCTGTGCCGCTGGGTGCATTGTATTGTGGAGACCTCCTGTTGTCCGTGATATAACCTGACTTGCCGGTGGAAGGGCGAGGGGGAGTGCTGAGCATTGCATCACAGTAATCGCACTCGTCGGTGGAATAGCAGCTTTCATCGCTGCCGACACCAGCCATGTCGCTGGGTTTCAATTTTGGTGTGTTGAGTCGTCGACGTAACTGCGTCTCGCCGTCACTGCTGCTCTGATCCGGCGGGCGGTCGCTGTCCGTCTCGTCGATGTTGAATTTGATGCGGGTGCTGCGTTTGTCCACCATCTTGGTTTGCAGTTACCGCCGTTTTTAACCTTTGACCTGAGAACAAACCAGAGAGCATCACCCACTAATCTTCTGGCCGTTATATACTGCCAAAAAAAAAAAAAAGCCAGTAGGTCAATTGTTTGTGAAAAGCGAGATTTTCATCGTATAATGAATCTCGCTTTTATAAATAATAATAAAAAAATGGATTCACCGTCTCTTAGCCACATAACGGCAGACTACGCAGACCCAGTAAGCAAAGATCATATGGCCCCACTACGGTCCCAGTGGGCCCGCGCACGGCCGTGCGCGGGCCCACTGGGGCCGTCGTGGGGCCATATGATCTTTGCTTCTGGGGAAGAACCTCATGTGCCCTTACGTGTCAGAGGCCCTAGTAGGTCTTTGTCTCTTGCAGACTCTGTCGTGTATCCCTGTTCTTTGGAGTGATCACACTCGTGTGTCGCTGAATGGGGGGAGGGGGGGGGGGGTGCGTGGGACCTGGGTAGCTCAGTTGGTAGAGCGTTGGATTCTTGTCCGAAAGGTCGTGGGTTCGAACCCAGCTGGGGTCAAAATTTGTTCAGACCTCTTTTTCGGTGACCCCCGTCTTTGAAATCACCTACGCAGTGGACACAACACCTCAAGTCCTAAACGTTGTTTGTTTTTGGTTTTTTTGTCGCGTGTCACTGAATGACAATTATTTCCAAAACACGACTTGTGATCACTGACAGTGGTGTAGGGTTGATGGATTAGCATTTCACCCCTTCAACGCCGAGAAACGGTTAATGCCACCCAACTGCAAGGGACGTGGATCCTCGTGCCCCCCCCCCCCCCCCACACACACACCCACGCAACTGCGGGGGCTCATGAAGATCTGTGTCTCTCGCTAACACCGTTGTGAACCCAAGTTCCTTTTGTCCACTGGGGCACTTTGGCGCTGAAGTATCACAGATCTCAGAGACAGTCTGTGACCACTGGCTGTGAACAGGTTAACCCTTTTCAGCCCCAAGGTCCCATTTCTCAAATGTTGGAGGTGTTGCCTAATGAATATGTACCCGCTGCAGGAGAAGGATTGACCATGAAAATTCAAGGGTAAGACCAGATTAGCTTGGCGCCTGCAGGCGCCAAGCTATTCTGGCAATACCCTTGAATTAACATGGTCAGTCCGTCTCCTGCTGTAAGGACTCGGACTAAAAAGTGCGAAAGACAAATTCAACCATTTAACCCTAAGGACGCATTTCCGAAAAATAAGGAGCTGTCGCTGATCAACTTCGCACCGGTTGAACGTGATGGAGAGACCATGATTGTTCAATTGATTGATTGTACATTGCTTAACGTCCCGACAGCAACAAGACTTTCTCAGGACGTGCCTGCACTGCTTGTGAAAAAAAAAAACCCAACTAAACAGAACATTGAATGTATGTCGCCAGCCGGTCCAATACGCTAAATAAACTTCATGGGGTCTAAATAAAGCTGAGACCATTTAGCAACACACATCCAATATCAAGAGCTACAGGCAGCGCAGACAGTAGGGAGAGTTTAAAAAGGAAAATACAGGTGAATGGACCAAGGGTAGACAGAAACACATGCCCCAGAGTAGAAGGGAAACCCACCCTGTGGGGCTGACCA